>JALJCO010005240.1:850000-1188899 GCA_023101725.1 Atherinomorus stipes | reverse complement strand
ATAGAAAGCACGTATGTCCAATTTTGACGTTTTTCAGGTTTTATCATATCTGATATGTCCACATTCTTCTCTAGCAACTGATGCAGTAGATATCTAAATAACCAACGGGAAGAGGTTTTATACAGCAATCTATTTAAAACTTATCTCCATTGGATGCCATGAGTGTCAGTCAAGAACACGCATCTCCCACCCCTTTGTCACGTCAGCCCGCCCCCACGTTGTTCATGAGGTCCGAGAGCAGACCGGACCTGCACCGATCGCTTAGTAGGTAAAGTATGATTATAAGCTTAATGTTTGACAACTACATTCCAGTTTTCACAAGGTAATATGCATTCACGGTTGTTATTTGTGTGGATTGTTTCAAGTGCAACTTTTTTGTTGTTATTTACAACTCGCTCCTGACGAGTACCATGATGCTAGCTAATGCTAGCCGACTAAACGCCATCTCTTTGCTGCTTTCCATTTAAACTCGAAAGTCAAAAATTCACATTTCCGAGTAGGATGTTTCAACTGGAACGGCCCCCCGAAATCGGATTTCCTACTGGGAAGTCTGATAATCCTTGCAGGTCTGAGTTCAGATGATAGCGCAGCTAACACCGCACCTGGTGTTAGCAGCGCTAGCAGTGTTAGCAGCTCCTGTAATGTTACGTTTAATTACACATCTTACTATTTCTGCTGCATTAAACCAGTCGTACACATAGTATTGGTTTATGTAGATGGACGCTGCTGTGGTGTAATTCATAATTTCCATGCGGTATATGTGAACTACAACACCAGCTCGTTTTAGCAAACACGTTGTTTTGCTAGGCTGCTAACTGGTTTTCAGACCAGTAACTAGAACGCAGTTTGGTCGGGTGTCCCCCCCCCCCCCCCCAGTTCCCACTACCCAGTTTCGAGGTAAACGGAATGCAGCATTGTATGGCAATTAGATGGGTAACAGCTAGCATTTTGTTGACGTTGACACGTTTCTTTTGCAGCAGAGAACATGTTGTTGCTGCTTTTAGTCTCCAGTAATGTTTTCTTTTGTATCTGATTGATTTGCTAAATCCGTTAACAGACCTTGTGCTGTTGTTTACTTGTACATTAGATTTCTGACGGAGATGTATCACCAGTGTGTAATCTATGCACTGTTTCCCTGTTTCTCAGGATAATTATGTCTCTTTGGGTAACCTTTGTGTAAACATGTTTCTCTTTCTCTCCCAAGACTCACTCAAATGTGACAAAGATGACTCTCCTGTGTCCCAGAAGAATCTGAAAATGAAGGTTGGTATTGGGAAGGTTGGCAATCTGATAATTGGTCTCTGCTGAGTGACGTAACATTTGTTGCTTAACCAGCAATAACCAGGTTTCACACCATTTTAAGCGGAAAAAAGTTAGTGGTCAAACCGGCGTGGAAATGAGCACACATCTGATCATAAACTGATCTTATGATTGCATCCACGTGTGATTTATAAAATGTTCGTGTCTGACCAAACAACAGAATCTACGTCAGAAATGCACCGTCATCCAAGCTGTGTCCAGCCTGAAGCAGCAGCGCTGCAGGTGGAGGCGGTCGGATGCGGGTCAGACCCGGACAGGGGCATAAACAATAACTTTCATTAGTTAAGCTAATAAACAGTCTACCGACTGAGCACTTGTACAACAAAGGTATAGATTGCTTAATAGAAAGGACGGATTACCTCCTGTCTCCTGCATTACTGTGTTGGGAGCTTCATTTACCAGCGCGTCTGCCCTTCTGGCTGCAAATAATGTTCATAAACTAGTATTTCTGTTCTTTAACTTGTCAATAAACTCTTAGGGGGAAAGGAACTCTATCATCGCTGTACAGCTCCACACAGGTCAGGGTTGTGTTTCAAACTTTCTCTGAGTCTACAGCAGCATTTCCTGCTGGTCCGATGCACCTGCGCCTTTCTGCAGCCTGACTGTTTGTCTTCTTACAAGCAGCCGAGTTTTCTTTCTTTATTCAGACATCAACAGTGAGATAATAATCTGATTTATCTTGACATGTTTGGCGATCAGTTGTCGCCTTCATCAGAAGTTATAACACTCTGCTGTAAAGATCTGCCGGCTGGTATGACACCTGCAGCTCCCACTGAGACACGGAGGACACAGGAGGCGATCCGTCGTTTCTATTAAGTAATCTGTACCCTAAAGTTATAGTCTGTAAGTGCTCAGTCAGCAGACTGTTTCTTAGCTTAGCTAATGAAAGTTATCTTTTCTTCGGTCCCTATGCGGGTCAGGCTCAGATCTGACAGTCCGGGTCAGGATTGGATCCGCCTCCAGCTGTCTGCGCTGCTGCTTCAGAAACAGCTGGATGAGGAGGGATTTCTGACGTAGATTCTGTTGTTTGGTCAGACACGAACATTCATAAATCACATGTGGATACAATCATGAGATCATTTTTATGATCATGTGTGCGCTCATTTCCACGCTTGTTTGATAAACGGGACCACTGAGTGTTTTCCACCTAAAATGGCGTCTTAGCAACAAATGTCACGTGACTGGCAGAGACCGATACCTGAAATTATGGGAAACAATGGTGACGTTGCTCTCTGCTGTCTTTTTCTTGTACAATTCCTTCTGTCCATCAATTAGGTACAATGTGGATGGCATGCTGGATTACAAGCTGTGCCACTCAGACGACTGGGAACCCTATCTGCCCCCCCACCATCTCTGAGGAAGAAGAGCATCACCACGTTGACGTCGCTCTACAGATGCAGAAAGAAAAAGACTTGAAGTTTAGACACCTTCAAGAGCTGAAGAGGGTGATGTCAAAAGATTCCCACGCTTTCTACGGCGGACTTCAACACGAGTGATGGCGAGACGGACGGACGGAGCCACATACTCACACACACACGTCAATAACACAATGTTAAGCAGAAGGGTTTAGTTTGTTCTAGAGATGCACTGATCCAGGTTTTTCCAGTCCGATACTGTGGGCTGAGTATCGGCCGACATCGATCTATGTCTGTTGTTGAATGAATAGACTATATATCTTGCCATGTGAGTGATGACATCCAGCTTGACGTAAACATTAAGCCTGTTTTTTTTTAAGGTAACAAATGAACACAGATATAAATGTACCTGATTCTGTTTGTTAACAAATAACGTGCACATTTATGATGATGCTAATAAAAAACAGAAAAGGCTGGATCGGCATGCTGCAACTATGTTGCACAAACAAAACTGTTGGAGTTTTATCTGTGCAACATAGTTCTGCTGCACAGACAAAACTGCAACATCTGCAACAGAGTTTTGTCTGTGCAACACAGTTCTGTTGCACAGAACTAGTGAAACTATAGTACACTATTTTGTTTGTAGTGTTATTTATCTGAAGTTAAAGTACCAAGCAATTAATTTATTCTTGATTGGTCTGTGTTTATTCTTCTTTGATTGTATTTGTTCCAACTTGTGTGAGTTTAATGTCTTCATTTTCTGACATGAATTTCAGTCACTACTGAGTGTTAATGAAATCAGTTTGACTTTATTTGGTCACTAGTGTCTGCTAATATTCAGTGTATAAGTATAGAATGGTAACTGGTTAACATGTATAGCAATAGCTCATAACTTACTAGACATAGCATCATCGGGTGTGCTGTTGAAGAGACAACAGGTATGCTGGGAAAAAAAGCACCTCTTCCATATTGGTATTAAAAATTAGTTTCTTATTGAGATGCAAAATCTCTTTCTTTTTTCAGAATGCCCTAGCCAAGATGAGCAGCAGTACGTTAAAGTTTGTACACAGTTTCATTAAAAATGTACAAGATTTCAGTAAAGTTTGTATCAGGTAAATTTAATTAAAATGACCGAGATAAAAATAAACAGGAACATCAGTCGAAGTATCTGCAGCCAGATGTGTTCATCTTCAAGTTGCTAAACATCCTTTTAAAACAGTCCAGTAAAACAAGAAGTTTTAGTTTGATTGTATTTGTAAATCTGGAAGCTCCATGATGCAGGGTATCCAGGGACTGTCAGCTTCTAGAGGAGGCGGGTAAGTTAACTGTAGTTCACCACAGACAGGAATGCAGCAGCAACCTACCTCTTTCTAGATTTAAATGAGATCTGATTTCATCTGGAAAACAAAAAACAGCTGGTTTGAGTGTTTACTTCGCTGCTGACTGTAAACAGTACAAGGCAGATGAAATGCACCTCATCAGTTTTGGGGATAGTAAAATGTTTTTCTACTGGCCAGGCAGTCAGGAAAAGCATCCTCATTTTTGTCCCACTTGGAAGAAGTGCATTTTACATCAGAGGTGTCTTTTCTGTGGGACAGTTATGTCCTGTAGTAAGGCTTGGACATACGTCACAGGGTGCAGTGCAGCAGAGGATGTCTGCAGTTCAGAAGGATAACATTTGACAGGTAAAATAGTTTTTCTGTCCAGGATAAGCATAACTAAACAGCACAATGCTTTTTTCAGATGATCGAAGTTAATTAAATTGACGTCGGAACATTACGCTGTGACATACAGCCGCATTAGGAAGAGTCGCACGGGCACTCAGCATTATGTGACGCGCTCACGCCAACATCTGACAGCTGTTCGCCCGTGAATTACCCCTGATTTCAATATAAAACGCTTAGAAAACCCCTTGATTAGCATCACATGCTAAGCGGAAATGTAGCATAACTTGCTATAAATAGTTAACCAGCTTGGTGTGACATAAAGAGGAAACCGTAGGCCCACAAGTTAACCGGACCTCGTAAGAGTACATAATAATAGAAACACATATGTCCGCTTGCTGTCAAAAATACACGCATGTCCGTTAAAATTAATTTAAACCGGTCATCAATGATTGTGAGAACAAGGTTTCATTCCGGGTCTAAAAAATGTCAATTAACCCAGACTTCGCCTTATTTTGTCAATTAGTTTGTAAGAAAAACAGTTTTTTCATGCTCCTGAAAAGTAAGACTTTTGGAGATGCGTGTTTTTCATCGGACAGCGACGATATATGTGTTTATGTCTCATAGATGTGGATCTATTTGAAGTAGGAGAGGGACTTCAACGTGTTAACTGCGAGTAATCACAAGCAAATTAACACGTTATATTAATTAACACATTTAATTGCACTTTGAATTAGAAGCAAGGCTGAACCTTTTTTAGGACAGATTTTCTGGAACAACCAATTATGCTGATGGACACGGCAAATTCCATGACTGCTGGTATATTTAGCCATTTTTCACACCCCTCTTATAATTATTTTTTTAAAGTACCAACTGTAGAGGGCAGCTGGTGTTTAAGGTTGTTTTCACACATATTTGGATGGAGCCAGGCGCTGCGTTTAATTTTCAACTAATACGGTTCTGTTTCACATATGTTTTTTTTTTTTTTTTTTTATCACTATAACCAGCACTCCCTCTACAGACTGGAGCATTGTGTATCCATGGCAACCACACGTAAGTAGACGCGCCCCAGCTGTAAAGCATGGCTGTGTTGTAAACAAAACACACGTGAATGATGGAGTGTGTTGAAGACAAGACACGGTTGCGTGTGGAGAATAATGGCATGCACTGGAGGTGGCGGATTTCCAGACAAACCAGAGCAAGGCGCAGATTGATTTTGCTGAACTGGGAAGTCTGACCATACGCAGATATTATGGGCAAACAGACAGGTACAGGTGAGTTGTAAACATGGGCATTAACACTTAGCCTGCTAAGCCCTTGTTGGCAATTTGTCTAGTGTTTGTGAACGCCCCGTTGATCTTCACATTTGAAATACATTAGTAGCTAGCTAACACGTGATGATACTAAACATTAGTCTACAGTTATGCATGCCGTGTAACCCGATTATTTGTAGTATAACACTGTCAATAAGAAGGATATCCCAACAATACAGCTACCTAAGGACACAGATGCGGGCATGAAAAAGTTCCCCTTTCTGCTGACTGCAAGTCACTTACCAGCGACTTGTCTGCTAATTCAGTCGCACAGAGAAACGCACACGTTGCAGGGGGAATGATTGCAGAGCTTAAATAAATGCCCAGAAGGAGGGCATTTCCACTCGCCAAGTTTGGAAGACGTGCGTGATGACGTATTCACGGGTGAAATCGTTCAGCCAGTGATAGTGCACTATTACTGCACTATTACTGCACCACTTCTGGCAGAAAAAGACGGAACTTTTTCATGCCCACATCTGTACCTGTTTAGTTCAAAAAGGTGGAGTATCTGGGATTTAGGGTGAGCTAAAGTTGGTGCGGGTTCACACATCACTAACGCCGCATTTCAGGTCGACACAAGCCGCTCCAAAACCACCCTGAACAGCCGGTCCAAGAGCGGGCGAGTTAGGTCGACCTAAATGGGTCCTGTGTGAAAATGACCTAAAATAAGAAGGGAAAGTGGTTTGGAAGCAGATTTGGGTCTCCAACGGCAAAGCAGCAGCTTTTTTTCCCCAATCGCAAAATCTCCACAAGAAAAGCTTAAAACTGGAATTTTGAATACAGAAGCGTGTTAAATGAAACATATTTTGCATAAGGCATGAGGTTTTTGTGGGTAACTAACATTCCAGACAAATGACAGTTTCATCATGCTTGGCTAGTGTTGATCAGGTTCGGTAGGTCTTTGTTTAATAGTGATTATTGTTGTTAATGCATGATTTCAAATCAGAGTTCCCTGATGACTGTTTTGTCAAATCCTTTGGCTCAAAGACTCACGAAGTAACATCTTGAGCACCAGTTAAAGCCCAAATTATACAAAATATATCTTATTGAGTTTAAATCATTTGGTCTCCCCCGGTTTAAAAATCCAATCCATTCCCCTGACCCAGTTTAATAGTTGATGTATTTTAAATGGTATACTTTAACTTCAGGTCTGTTCAGTTTCTATTCCTACGCTCTTAAAAGAGTTGAAATACAATTAAATGCATTTAGTCAGACAATAAAAGAGCTTGAGTTTACAGTTTTATGTTTGTCTATTATTTGATTCAGTCTATTCAAATAAAGAAAATGTTACTTTTTGGGGCAATTTTTATAGTGTGATTCATCAAGATTAATTAATTGCAAAGCCTCTAATTAATTAAATTATTTTTTTAGATCGAGTCCCACTCCTAATTTAAATTAGACAAACACTACTTGAACTGCTGTAGGACTAGGAACTAGGACTGTATTTACTATTCTGTATTTCAAATATCTTTCACCTACAGATCATGCAAACAAGGTGTAAGATTTCTTTTTTTAGCCTGCTGTAGTACCACCAGTATTCTTCTAAAACAAGGAAGCCAGGGTGCTACATGACAAGAAGAAGCCAGAGCAAAAAAAAAAAAAAAGAGAGAGAGAGAGAAAAAAAAAAAAGAGTCTGGGAACAACTCATAAAACAGCAAGAAGACTATTTCCAGAGATTTAGGACAGTAAAACACTCTGAAATTGAAACTGAGCGAGACCCTGGCTATTTTTTTTCTTTTTATTTGAAACCCCTATAGTGTACGTGCACAGCACTTCAATCTGAGATATATTTCCCCAAAGGAAAAAAAGAAGTTGTATTGTACTGTTTGTGCTTGGCTACTGGCAACAAGCTTCCACTATCAATTGGATCTGTATGATAGAAACCACATTTATTACCTCAATTCATAATCACTCAATATGGTGTAAAACTCTTAAACCATCCCACATTTCTTTGCAGTATATTGGCTTGGAAGGAGTATTCGTATTATTTATTAAAGTACTGTTAAGTGCTAGTTATCCTTCACAGGATTTTCCATTCATTTTTTGTTCCTGCTCATTTTCAGAGGAGTGTGTTTTTTGTTTGTTAAAGCCATTTGGCTCTGAACCATGAATTATTCTTGCGATTAAAAGAAAAAGCATAACTAAAAGGATGAACTATTGTTTTTTGACAACTAAGCTATAAGCCATGCTTTCCCGCTAATATCTGAAGAACTGTGAGATGGTTGAAGACTTTTGTACAGGACTACAAGCATATATCCGAAGCACATTCATCTTGTTCGGACAAAATAGGTTGACACAGTTATTATCTTGTGCCGACTAGACACAAATCCTGCATAAGAAGGCTTTAAAGAACACATTTGATGTCAATCGGTTGGCCACAACTCAAACTACCCAAAAGGATCTATTGCATACTTTCCAGTAACATACTCCAGAACACCCGTAGGACCTGGATATACTTGCTGTTAGCGGCACAGCTGCGTACGCATCATGGCCGCCACACGTTCCTAGCATGCTTTTGATGTGAGGACGACTGCGTTGATGCTAGGTAATGTGGCATGTGTGTGAGCTGCAATTTTGACTTGAACAGTAGAGGTGCTTATGTGAACGATAGCATGGATACGAGGTCAGAGATAAACGGCGCCTCTCAGACCTTGTTCAAAACTACCGGCAAGTTTATTCTGTTTCCTCCCTGCTGCTCAGTTACAAACACTCGTGCCTCAACAAACAGCAACAGTTTGGTAAACTGTTTACCGAAACAACCCGGAAATACGATGAGACTGGCAGATTGGCCTTTTCATTATTTCAGAGTCAAAGTGTTGCGTACGCCCCCCAGAGTGACCTACAGTACCGGGCGCTTTGCTCATAACGTGCTGCAGAAAGTATGAATGCCGACACGCATGCTTGCGTACACAGCAAGTATATTCTAGCCTTTGCTCTTTGTCCATTTCCTAACATTTCTTCATTTTAGCAGCATGAGGAGACCCTACATAATTTACAGTTATACCGTGTAACTTTTGGCCACTAGGAGCGCTAAACCTGTAACGGCACCAACGTCTCACAGGCCTCCTGGCAATGAGGCAAATTTAAATCTCCTCTCCCGTGTTTGGATATTGAAATAAACGAGTCCATCAAGATTAAAAAAAATTTCTAAAGTACAATACAAAAGTACCATACAACTAAACCAAGCAAATTGCTAATCGTTCTGTTACTTCTTTGATATTTATATGGATTGCAGAGAACGTATTTGTTGCTGCAAACCAGCCACAATTGCGCAAATGTTTAGGGAGTCACGTTAGCTTTGGTCTGTAGCAATTATCTTCTAGCCACATTTGCTAACTATAGGCAGCTTATAACGCTCTTATTGACGTTGTTTTGAATGAATGCTGACTGAAAAAAAATTTTAAAAGCATCACATTTTCGTACGGTTGCAAAACAGACTTACCAGTCTAATAATACCGTGGCAAACAGATAGTGGGTTTTGCTTCCACACTGCTGTTTCAGAAATCTCCAACGACTGAATTCTTTTCCAATGTCCTCTTGTGTTTTTTATCTGCCGTGATCCCTTTGCCTCTTTCTTTTTCTGGCCTGCTCAGACATCATTTTCACCTTTTTACTTTGTTCCACTATGACAAAGCTTCAAGTAATGAGAAAAAGTAGCACAAGTAGAGCTTTCTGTGTTTACAGAGGAGGAGCCACACTTTCATCGACAGCTCCCCTTTCCAAAGTTACGATGTCTGGTTTCTGCAGAGGGCAGCCTGCTTATAGTGCTGACACGTGTCAGTCACTATATATTTGCCCCAAAGAATCATCTAATACTACTTATTTTAGGTTTAATATCAGAGTCAAAAGTGACACAGTATAACTTTAAATTAGTCTGTAATAAAGTCTAATGGGGGAGATTTGATCTATATGATCTAAAGTTGATCTTTTTTAGAGTGAGTGTGGCACACTGAATTTTTATTTGAAAACAAAGCATCAGCAGAAATTCAAGAAACTGCCTTCAAGTTGTCCAGAATGCTGCTGCAAGGCTTTGAACTTACGACATTACACCCAGTTTGCCTCCCTGCACTTGTGATATTTAGACAACATTTTAAAATCTTGAGCCCTGACTTTTAGAGCCCTGCATGATCAAGCTCTTACTTATAGAACCTGTTTCAGATCTTCTCCTTGACCTGCAGTTTGAGGTCAGAAGATGAGTTTCTGGTCCGATTCCCGGCACACATTCTCTCCTTCTATGACCCACAGTAGTGTCAAGTAGCCTACTGTTGGTGGGTCAGTACCAGCATAGCAGCGCCAGCAACCTCTCGCGGATCCGTGGTCAAGCCAACCGGCGTTATTTTGGCTGTAATTCTGAAACTTGGCTGACTTGACTGCAGTGGCTCCAGATGGTTCATTAACCACCATCATCATGACGTTTTCCATGCGTCGCGGTTTGGGTCGGGATATTCCATCTGATTGCAACGATCATGTATACAGGAGTAACTCTGTCTGCTAACGCATGGAAACAGGTTATTCGTCTTGCTTGTTTACCAAACACTCCCTGCGCCACAAGTACTGTTGTGTGTTTTATTAGCCTATCTTTCTTTTTGGTCACAAACGAAAAAATGACCGCATATATTTGAGCAATGACTTTATTAAATCGAGACATCAGCGTAAATGAAATACTCCTCACAAATAACCAAACCAAAAATTTTTTTTTTTTTTTTTTTTTTTTTTTTTTTTTTTACTTGTCCTGTCCAGCATTGAAGCAAGCAGAATGGAAATCTGATTGCTTTATTCTGTTGAACAGTTTTGCTTTATCAAGCGGAGCTTTATGAATATAAGGCTCCACTTGATATCATGTTTATTCATTTTATTTCTTTATTTAAACATTTGTCTATTACACCATTCCATTTCATACTGCTGGGCCTGACAAGGGAGAAATGAAAGTGAATAGAGGTAATGATAGAAAGTGAAACAGAGAGAGAGGAGTAAGGAAGAGGAAGAGAGAGAGAAGAGAAAACATGAATCCACTTACACAGTTCACTGGTACATCTGTACCGCGATCCCTAAACAACCAAGGTCTCTGTTGGAAAACAAAACAAGCAATCCCCTACAGGAGTACCTGCAGGTGGCTTAAATATCCTCAGATCATACAAACACACGCAGAACTACGCAGAGAAGAGGTACAACCTAGTCAGCGCAATGGGAAGTAGAGAAGAGGTACAACCTAGTCATCGCAATGGGAAGTAAAGAAGAGGTACGACCTAGTCATCGCAATGGGAAGCAGTGTCACAGTGTCAACATGCATAATAAAGGGTGCTCCGTGGTGATACAGTCATGCAGATGCAGCCTCGTCTCTGCAAGGAGGAGGAAGCCCGCAAGGCTCGCGACCCAGGCCCCCAGCAGCCACCCAGAGGCCCAGATCCCAGCTACCCCCCCCCAAAGAGCGGACATGCATCCCCCGAAGGGCGGCAAAAGCGGCCCCAGCCGGAGCCCCCCGCAGTCTGGAGGCCCAGGCCCCAGCGGACCAAGACCAGCAGCTGCCGACCCCACCGGGCGCCGGGCGTCCCCCGGAGCGGAGACAGCGCCGGGCCCAGGGCCCAAGCGCCCAGGAGCAGCCACCCCCCCCCCCGGACCCGGGCGGCCCAACCGAAACCCAGGAGGACCGGACCCCCCAGACGACGCCCCCCCAGGGCAGGCCAGCCCCCACCCCCAAAGTCCCTGATACACCTGACACCAGGGCGCCACCACCTCTCCCACCCCCCACCCCGCCACCACGCCCACACACACACTCCCCACACACCCACCCCAACACTGGGGCTGAAAGATATACCGTCACCGCCCCCACATCGAGACACAGGCACCCAAGACATCAATACCGCAAGAGCAACCACATACAAGATACAGATCCCCCTGCGCCCGCCCCGCACAAAAAACCCCGGAAGCCACAAACAAAACCGCACCCCCCACCAAAGCGCCCGGCCCCCAACCAACCCGCAGCCACACCGCACCGCACCGACACCAAGATGCCCGGCACGAATACCGAGGTACGAACCTCCGCCCACACCGCCCAGCCCTACCCAACACCTCCGTGTACCCCCCCCCACACACGCACACACCCACCCACTCCGCTCTCCGACCTTACATACCCACACTCACTCCTCTCTCCACCCCCAACACTCTCCTCCCTCCACTGTCCACACCTACCCCCACCTCCTCATACCCTCTAACACACACATGCACTCCCCCCACATAACTGCACCAACCCCTCCCCACCCCCCCCACACATACGCCCCCACCTCCCTATACCCCCAATACCCCATACAGTCCCCCCCCCCTTACATGTCCAACCCCGCCCATCCCTCTGACCTATCACACTCCCGCCCTTCCTTCCTTCAGCCCCTCACGACCATCCCTACTAGACACTCACGAGCATGCCACTCCTTCCTCCATCCCCCCTTTCCTTCAACCACTTACCCACATCTCCTCCCTCTTCCAGCCCAAGTTCCTCCCTCCCACATTTCCTCCTTCACACTCTCATTCATTATTCTCACATACCCACCTCTCTCTTGCCCATGCCCTCGTGCCTCCTGAGTGGTAGCTCGGGCCGGGGAAGGAGCCGCGAGTTCCAAGCCCCCAACACGTTCCCCCCACCACCACCCCCCATCCCCCCACCCCCGGACGCAGCAGGCCAGGCATCCCCCAGGCCAGCAGATCCCCCGCAATGCAGCCAGCCTTAACCACTGGCGCGTGAAGTAGCCACTGTCCCCCCTCCCCCCAGTAGCGCCCGGGAGACCGGGGTATGAAAGGACCCTGTCCCCCCCCACCCCCCACTCATGACTGTGTGTGTAAGATGTGTGTTGTTTGCAGTTAAAACTAAGGGGCAGTGCCAAGTCATGCCGGGAGTGGGGTCGCGTAGGGGGCATGTCCCCCCAACCGGCCCCTCCCTCCTACCACACACTATATGGCCCGCCCCTCAGAAGTGGTTGTGAGCTGTTGTTATTTTATGTGTTTAGGTGTCTAAGTGTGGTTAAAACTGGGGAGCAGGCTGCCTCTAGACGTGGCAAGCAAAGGCACTTTGGTGCCCTCCCTCACCACGCCCGCTTGACACGCTCCCTCCCCAAAACCCTACGTGTGTGTGTGTGAGGTAGAGCAGGGGGGGGGGGGGGGGGTCTTGGGAAGGGAGACCAGGGGGGTATGAATTCCCCCCTGGAAGAAGAGCCGTTACCGGCATTAGGTACCCCTGCCTCCCGGGATCCCCCAGGGCAGAAAGGGCAGGCATGGCCGCCCCCACGGCCCGGCGTCCGGCGTTCAGCACAGAGGGGCCAGCCTCAGCCCCTGGGGGCGCTCGACCACGCCAGGCCAGGGAGGGGGAAAAGGGACGGAAGCGGAAAGGGTCGGCGGAGGGGCCAGAGTCACCGGCCCAACATCCCCAGGCCTCGCAAACCCCCCAAGAGGCACGCAGAGCTGCTATTTTTTTTTTTTTTTTTTTTTTTTCCTTTTTCTCCCCCTTTCCTCCCCCCCCCCCCCCCCCCCCCCAACCTGACACACACAAACCCCACCAATGCACCACCACCCCCGCACCCAAACACCCATCATCCATGCACCCCCACCCACCCACCCATCTCCACACCCCCCCACAGGCAGCCACACACACACACAACCGCATTCACGCCCCCCCTCCAGTCACACACCCACCTACACATACCAAGGACGGGGACCGCGGGGCCACCAGCCCCCCCCACGCCACAAGTCCACCGCCCCCAGCCCCCGGACCACGCGAGACCAACCCGTACGAGACCACCAGTGCAGGCCAGCCCCAACCGACACAGCGGCCAGGCGGGACAGGCACCCGGCGTGGAAAAGACCCGGCCACCCCGCAACCCCCCACCTCCACACACTAGAGCTGAACGATATGGACAAAACCCCACACCCCGACAGCCACGCCAGACACCCCAACATCGATACGACACGACATGACCACGGGTCCGCCGAAAACCAAGCACCCCGGCGGAAAGCGCAGCTCCGTCCGCGACCCCCAGAGCCCCACACGCAGGACAAGCACAGGGGAAATCCACACCCCCCACACGGCCGCTCCCGCGACACCAACATCCCGGATGCCCACATCCCGACACAGACACGACAACGATACACCCCCCAGCCCCACCACACACACACCCCCCACCAGCACACACACCCGCACGCACACAGCAGAGGCGCCCCGGCGCAGTGACCAGACGTCACCAGGTCGTGAGGACCGGCCAAATCCAGAGGAGGCACGCCCCGCCGGCCCGCCCCCCCCCCCCAGCGCCAAGCCGGGTCCCCCGGCCCCGGAGGCAGGGGCCACCCCGGAGCACCGGGGCCCAGGGCCCCCCGCCCCCCCCGCCCCGGGACGACCCCGGCCACCCGGCGCCAGCCGACAGCCACCGGCCAGGGCCCCACCAGCGACCCGCCCACCGCCGCAGAGCAGCCCCAACCGCTGACCCTCATGCCCCCCATCGGGCTGGATACAGCCCCGCCCCAGCGGCGAGGCAGCCCAGACCCCCCCCCAAGTCAACCGCCAGGGATCCATAGCCATCAAGCACTCGCCGGCACCCAACCCCCACATCGCCGAGGCCGCTCTCCTACACCAACGTTAAGTGATGGAGCTAATCACAGGGGACCAGAGGGAGTGGAATTCATCTAACTGGTTCTTAGAGGAGGCAGACATCATCTCAATACTGATATGGTCTACTAAGAGATTCCTAAACTGGCTAATGCTCAGATTATTTTTGGATTTCCAGTTTACCAAGATAGTTTTCTTTGCAATACATAATACAGTAAGTATCATATGTGCATAATTGGTTACCGTATTGATCTCATCCAAGTCCCCCAGTAAACACAGTGTGGGGCTTGCAGGGAAGTTACACCTGAGCCACGCTGACAGGTCATCGCATACCTGAAGCCAAAACCTCTGGACAGGTGGACAAGACCACAAGGCGTGAAGATAATTGTCTATTGTATTCTCATTGCAGTGCAAACAAATATTTGAAGGTGACAGACCCATCTTGAACATCCTTCTATTCTATATTTTTTTACCTTGTAAAACCCTTAAATTATTTCAACTATATTTTTGATTTTTTTGTCTTTGGAAACCGTTTTAAAAAATTTCTTTCTCCATGTTTTTTGGTTAGGGTTCCAAAACAAAACAAAAATAATCTTCGCTGCAGACACCCCTCTCTTTTTTCAAACACCAAATAAATAAGTGACTGCTTACAGCTTTCAACATAGTTGTCACTGCAAACAAGGAGCCGACAGCGGGAATTATTTGCCAAGAGGAGGCAGATGTAGCGCAAACCACCGGCCGAGGTTTTTTTTTTTTTTTAGTAGTATTATTATCATTATGATGACGATGATGCCGTAACTGTGCACGGCCTCTCAGGCGATCGGATCGTCTATCGGCGATTTACAGTGGCCACGATCGAATGATCTGAAGACAGGGACGATTTCACATCCCTAGTGTGATCAGTGTAGCAAATGTCCAGACTGTATGCCCCTGCAACAAACTAGACGTCACTTAAAGGATCATGTTCCTTAAAGGAGTCATCACCTGGAAATCCCACTTTTTCACGTTGTGAAACATGTGTATTGGAATAGGACCTCAGTTAAAACGTGCCAGAAACTCCGGAGAGTTAAAGTGTCTTTGTCTTTGAGTGAGGGCTCTCTCTTCTCACCAGAAACGGGCACAAGAGCGCGCTCTCCACAGTACGCGACTTCGTTTTTTCTCTGGGAATGACGTGATCTACAGAGGTTCCTAGCTGCTAAGCTAGCCTCTTTAGCACCACCTGAAATCAGCTGATTACCTGTCGCAGAGTAGCATTTAACGACCAGCTTTGACAGAGAGGAGGACGTCGACAAGGGAAAAAAAAAATCTGACGTGCTGAGTTGCGTCGGCAGAAATTCAGCAGTTTTCAGTGCTGTAACAGGAAGGACAGCACTTGACCAGCGACCACTGAATTATATTTATTCAGTGAGGATGTGCAGTCGGTAAATGTTGCTGCTTGTGTAACTTATTATATTTTGTGTAAGAGACCAGTAAACGGTGGTAGACGAATGGTGACAAGCTGCTCATGTAGCTACAAAAGCTAACACTGTTTGGTTAATTTCACATCAGAGTCCAGGCCTTTTACTTCTCTCACCATACCGTTACATTTTATCACGTTTTTCTCTGTTGGGACATCATTTTCTTTCACTTGGTCTGTCCTGATAAAACTTTGTTTTGGCTTTGACGCTTGCCTCGTGAACGCGCTTACAGACAGGTCTAATTCTCGTGCGTATTCTTGCAACAAAGGAAAGTTAGGGATAAAAAGAGGTTAAAATGAGCTCATTAAATTAATAAGAATAAGAATAAGAATAATAAGAATTAATACTTCCACCCAACTATAATTAAAAATTCATTTGAAGATAATTTGAGAAGGATTGTGTATGTAAAACACTAGGTTATGACACATTTAAGCTTCTTACTTGACAATGAGTCTCACATATTTTATTGTCTTTAAAATAAGAATGGCTGAGCAGTAATGAATGACATCTACGCAGTCACACAACTTTAATAGCACACCAGAATCCTCACTCTGGAATGACACTTCCTGACTTCTATGGCACTTGTCTTTCAGGAAGTGTGATGAACTGAGGTGTAAAAAAAAACAATAAAAACACATTTATCTGAAATTGCACTCATACAGCAAAGCAGGGCAAAAATTGAAAAAAAAAGGTGCAGGAATTTTAAAAAGTTTTTTTTCACCAGCTGTGAAATTAAAAAATAAGCCTTCAAAATTAGTGCATTTTTGTTCTTTCTTGACTTTGCCTTTGAAATAACAACTGTATACTGTTCATTATATACAGTCGTCCTCAAAATTATTCATACCCTCCAATTAAAGAGGGAAAAAATCAGCTGTCAGTGAAACAAGTTTAAATTGACAAATGTGATAATAAATAAAAATTCTATGAAAGTTTTCTATGAAAATTCTATGACACTGATTTTGAATTGTTGTTCAACAGAAATATTAAAAACAAACAAACAAAAAATAAAACAAGTAAACAAGCATGATGGGGCTCCAAAGCAAAGATTTTGTTGAGCAACAGTTTGAGGCAATCACTGCAGTCAGGTGTTTTTTGTAACGTTCAATCAGATGTCTGCACCTGTTGACAAGTATGTTGGTCCACTGTTCATGGGAAAAGTTCTCTAATGTGTCTGGGGACAGTTTGTTTGTTTGTTTTTTAACAAATGATTATTTTCAATTAAAATTCCAAAGTAATATTTTGTTTCATTAAATGATAATTTTGTAAATGTTTATGTATTATTAGTTTCTTTTGTTTCCTGTTATATTAATTACTATTGTGAATTTAGCCTTTTCTTTAATTGGAGGGTATGAATCATTTTGAGGACAACTGTAAACACCTCCCTCTCATTTGGTACAGAAATGTATTAACTGGAGTTCAGCCATTGGACTGTTTTTTATTCAACTTGGGCAGGAGGGCACACCAAAGTTCCTACAAACAAGCAGGTTAAAAGGCTGTCTCTGATACATGAAACGAGAATCCTCTTGTTGCCGCTGCAAAAACTACTTATTAACTTATTTGCCTATAGCTCATGGTTAACTACGTTTATAGTGATAATTCTGCACCTTTCAAATTTAACAACAGCCCAGAGTATTTACATGAAGAGCCCTTTCTGCACCGTATAGGCTCCTTTTCTCAGAAGTGCACCTTTGGGTAATGACTTTTTTCATTTTTTCATGTGTACCTGTAGGTAATTGTGATAATTTGTCAAGATCACATGATATAAAAGGTTATGATGGTCCATTGCTTCAGGCTGCATTCTTTCCTGAGACATTTTCCTCCTGACATCCATTGAATTTTTTTTTTCCCAGAAGCGTTGGGATATTTAAATTTACATTTTTAATAGGCAACATTATCATACTCTCCTCATGTGCTGCCATTGAACTTGACCACCTCTGGCTCATCACCTTCCATCAAAGGCTTTCTGGGTTAGATCGCTTCACAAGGTCACTGCTTTGTAGTCATAAAACCACAAATGCTACGCTGTAAACGTGATGGTATATTGTGTGCAGACACCCATCAAAGTCATGTAACCTTAACAGCGACTATGCTAGATTCCAGCAGCAGCTGGATATGGTCAGAAAGACAAAAGGGGGAGCAATACCCTCACTCACCCCCACCCTCTATGTTTTGCTATAGCGGTGAGTTATTCAGCTGTCTTCCTCCACTATCTAGGTCATCAATTAGCAAGCAGGAGGTTAGCAAAGAAAAAAAAACAGGCAGTTTTGTTCTGCCCCTCACCTATATCTCCTCTGCCTTTTGTTCAGAAAGCGAGTGCTTATTAGGAAACTCCTGCCAATTCCTGGGTGAGGGATTTGAGAGGCAAGCCTTAGTGATTGGCTCTAATGCAGTAACTGACTGCTGGGTTTTTATCCAGGCCAGGCTGAACTCCAGCATTTCTCAGCTACTGCATGCTCCTTCAGATTTTTTTAATTACACCATGTCCTGTGACCGGCTGTGATCATGCTTCAGGCGGAGTCCTCAAAGCAAACACCATCCTAATTCCACTCCGCTAATTCCAACTTGCAAATGGGAACCGGTCTCCTGAAAAGTTGAAACCTATTAATATGTATGATGCATATAAGTTTAACATTAGCGCGTGTGGACTTTCGTGCTAATATTTGCATGCTTCTTCAATCACCTTAATCATTTCAGCTCCACTTGTGCAATCTGCACACTAACTCCAAATAAACCGAGTAAACTGCTGCGTCAGGAAACAAAAATGTGTCCTCTTGCTAATGGATTCAAGTTTACAGAAGGATCATCAGAGGAGAAAGCGGCAAGGGGGCAAACAGAGAGTGTCAGGAGTTTAACCGGAGCCGGACACATCCATCATTTCCACCTGGATAGAGCCTTGATCGCTGAGCTGTGCCATCCCTCGAACAATGATCTGCGGATCGCACAGCAGACATCTCTCTGCAATCCGACAGCTTTTGTGCATCCATTCCGTCCTTCTGACAGGTTGTGTATCGGCCACAGTGTTCAGAGTGGTTGTTGAGATATCTCAGTCTACTGACTCCCCACTGTGAACTGGCCAACGGGTAAAAGCGCTTGTACAAGCAGAAAAGCTTGTTTTTCTGATGGAGAACAAAGCATTGCTGTGCTGCTTTCAGTATTATGCTGCAGAAGCCGCATCAACTTTGTTTAAGCCTAATGCAAATAAGCACTTTTAAAGGTAGAGTCCGAAGTCCCCCCACCGTTTCTGTTTGCAAACAACAGTATTCAAACTGAGCGCCCCTCCCTCTCAGACAAATGGCCGCCTTGTTCTTGAGTGTATTCAGCTTCAATCCTCTCCTTCATAGCTCAGAAGCGGGTAAAAGCCAAACCAATATAAACCCTGGTTTTCCAACGTGCACTAACTTGAAGCTCTTACCTTTTCTTCAGTGTGTCGCCGTTTTTCTTTCTTTTTTCCTTTTCCTTCAAAAGTTCGAGTGATTGGTGTCTGCTCCAATCATGAACTTATTTCCACGGCATCATGCCCTTAGCTCTGCAATTGGCTGGCGATATAAACAGAAATCTCCACCCAGAAACGTCACAACCACAACAAAACAAGGCGCAAGAGCGAATTACAGGCAGGGGGAGAAGGAGTTGCATTCAAACTCACCACTGCACGCGAGCAGAGGCCCAAAGGTGCGGTTTGTGATGTATTTCACTTGCACAAGTCTAACATTTATTTTCAGGGGGGAAACTTTGGATTCTACCTTTAATGAAGGAAATGGAGTTTGACTGTGAAACAGAAATGAAGGGAGGGACCCAACTGCAGTCACGATATGTCGCAATATATCCAATCCATGCTGGAAGCCCGAAGCAGAAGTTTCTTCTTCATGTAACTTATCAAAATATAACCCTAACCCTGACCCTTCCCCCAACCCTAACCACCTGACTACACCACACGCATCTGGGTTGGGAGCCGCAGATAAACTCTTGGCGGTGTTTAACTGATTTCCCCTTGAGACTTCCTGTATGGATTGGATGTATGGCGGCACCTTTGTCGGCCATTGAAACTGCAGGAAGGTACTCTTGGAAATTTGGAAAACTTGTTTGCGATGATAAGATAAAATAGAAAGAGACTAAATCTTTGAAAAAAATCCTTAAAAAAAACTTAAATGGCCTTGGTTTGAATTTAAATCCAGCACACCATTTCAGTGGTCTGTGCAAACCAACCAATCAGCCCAAAAAGTAAAGAAAACTTCCTGTAATGTCCTTAAAATCATCAATAATGTAATGGTCCCTGTCAAAGTGTTTTGCAGAAAAATTCACAAGATTAAATGATGTATACTTAAACAGAAGTTTCACTGTAGCTTATGGTAGCTTCAGTACCAGAGTAGCATCTATGGCAGTTGAGTTCTGTCTTCATGCCATACAGACTTTACCAACCATTTTTAAAAGCAGACGACGACCAATTTTTAAATTTGGTGTTGTAGTATTCATTTTTTTATTCTTCTGGCATTTGATACTTTTATGTATTTTGTTTTATTTGTGTGTTTTTTTTTTTAGTTATACACTCACCGACCACTTTATTAGGTACACCTGTCCAACTGCTCGTTAACGCAAATTTCTAATCAGCAAAACACATGGCAGCAACTCAATGCATGTAGCCATGTAGACATGGTCAAGACGATCTGCTGGAGTTCAAACCCAGCGCCGGAGTGGGGAAGAAAGGGGATTTAAGTAGAGCTGTCACAAACGACTACTGTATTTTGATAATCAATTAGTCACCAATTATTTTGTCGTTGAGTCGACTACTCAGATCATGCAAAAATTGCAGCATATTTACAGTATCAGTCAAACGTTTGGACACTTTCTCATTTAATCTAATGGGACAACGTGTCCAAACTTTTGGCTGGTAGTGTGTGTTTACACAAGTCAATAAACTATTCAAGAAAAGCTGACCAGACAGAAAGGCAGACAAGGCAGTGAAAGTTACAGTGGCAATTTTGAGAGGAAAAACAAAGCTTATAAACAATAAACGATTAGTCGATTATGAAATTAGTGACCGACTATTTTGATAGTCAACGATTAGTTGATTAATCAACTAATCATTGCAGCCCTTTGATTTAAGTGACTTTGAACATGGCATGGTTGTTGGTGCCAGACGGGCAGTATTTAAGAATATTTCAGAAACTGCTGATCTACTGGGATTTTCACTGCAACCATCTCTAAGGTTTACAGAGAATGGCCTGAAAAAGAGAAAATATCCAGTGAGCAGCAGTTCTGTGGGCACAAATGCTTTGTTGATGCCAGAGGTCAGAGGAGAATGGCCAGACTGGTTCCAGCTGATAGAAAGACAACAGTAACAATATAACTACTTGTTACAACTGAGGTATGCAGAAGAGCATCTCTGAATGCACAACACGTCCAACCTCTCCTGTTAGCTAAGAACATGACACTGAGGCTATAATTCACACAGACTCACCAACATTGGACAATAGAAGATGGAGAAATGTTCCCTTGTCTGATGAGTCTCCATTTCTGCTGCAACATCCGGATGGTAGGGTCAGAATTTGGCATCAACAACATGAAAGCATGGATCCATCCTGCCTTGTATCAACGGTTCAGGCTGGTGGTGGTGTAATGGTGTTGGGGAGATTTTCTTGGCACACTTTGGGCTCTTTAGTACCAAATATGCATCATGTCATAGCCACAGCCTACCTGAGTATTGTTGCTGACCATGTCTATCCCTTTATGACCTCTGATGGCTACTTCCAGCAGGATAACAAGTCATGTCATAAAGGGTGAATCATCTCAGACTGGTTTTCGTGATCATGACAATGAGTTCACTGTATTGAAACGGCCTCCACAGTCACCAGATCTCAATCCAATAGAGCAGCGGGATGTGGTGGAATGGGAGATTCTCATCATGGATGTGCAGCCGACAAATCAGAATCAATTGTGTGATGCTATTATGTCAATATGGAGCAAAACCTCTGAGGAATGTTTCCAATACCTTGTTGAATCTATGTCACGAATTAAGGAAGTCAGTCATTTTCTGTACTGCTTATCCAGTTCAGGGTCGCGGGGGTTACTGGAGCCTATCCCAGCTATTATCCGGCGAGAGGCGGGGTACACCCTGGACAGGTCGGCAGTCTGTCGCAGGGCCAACACAGAGAGACAGACAACCAGGATATTCTGAAAGCAAATGGGGTCCAACCCGGTACTAGCAAGGTGTACCTAATAAAGTGGTCTGTGAGTGTATATACAGGCCAATAGTTTTGACACAATCCCATTGATGGGAAAAAAATCAGCTGTCAGTAAAATAAGTTGAAATTGACAAAAGTAATAATATATAAAAATTTTGACAAAATCATGACATTGATTTTTAAATGTGGTTCAACAAAAACATGAAAAACAAAGCATGATGGGGCTCCTGAAATAAAATTTTATTAAGGGAATCACTGTACTCAAGTGTTTTCTGTACTGTCCAATCAGACTTCTGCACCTGTTGACAGGTATTTTGGTCTACTGTTCATGAGCAAGGTGCTCTTTCAGTATTTGTCTGGAACGTTTTTCAGAGCATTGTTATTTGAATTAGTATTGTGAATTTAGCATTTTTTTTTAATGGGAGTGCGTCTAAACTTTCGTCCCGTACTGTAAATACACTTTTCTTACTTATTAACCAAATTATCCATCTGGAATTAATGGATGCACTGCCGTTTCCAAATCACATGATCAATTTAAAGCACTACTGAACTTTGGCAGATTTTATACGTGAGGCACCCCTAACGATGGCTAGTTCGGCATCCATCTTGCATCCTGCCTCATGACATTACAGCAGCATGAAAATGCTGCTGTAATGCATTCATCATTCTCAAGATGCTGCTGGGTGATGACAGCTGCAGGAATGTACATAATAAATGTTACTGTGCAACCAAAGTGAGTCAGAAACACATTGTATGAAGGTCAGATAGTAACAGTTATAATTTAAGATGAGGCAGCAACAAGCCACAGCCTCAGTGAGTTTCCATTTCAACTTGACTTCAATCTATGTGCCAGTTTTTGAAGCAACACTACAAACGTTTCCAACCTTAAAACTGCTTTTGAGACATTTGATGGTGCACTAACGATTGTTACTGCACATTCTTGGTGTCACAACTTTCTTTTCCAGCCCATGGCACTGTGTGACAGTTGCATTTTGCTTTATTGAACTATGACACACTAGGGAAGGGCATATCGATACCATAGAAATGATACTTCGATACCAGCCACACAAAATAATTAAATAATTTTTTGGGTATCAAGATACCACTGTAAAGATACAAAACATGCAATTTGTTTTCACTTCTGAGCGTTTTAGGCAACGAAATTATGTATGAAACCAGTCAGATTTTAGCTTCTGTGTGGTAGCCTATCAGATGTCATGATGATGCTGCTACTGTTCATGATGGTGATGATGTTTTGTGATTTTTCAGTGGTTTTAATGCAGGTTATTGCACATTATGTTTTCGTAATATAATATTAACTATTAAATCGTATATTTGACCATTTTCAACTGAATAAAGTTAAATAATCTTAACCTGTGCTTAAGTTATTTGATTTTTAAATCTTATTTTTGTTTAATTTACTCATCAATGTAATTGATTATTGTTTAAAAAGCATTTTCTTTCCAGTACTTCTGTTTCTTCTGTTTGTTGTACTTCAAATCATACTCATATCTAATATTGCCCTTGCATTCAAGAAATGAATGTAAACCGTACAGTCCTGTGATTTTCTTTTAAGGGACAAAAAGTATCGGTATCGGGATCAATATGGATATCAATGAGAAAGTATCATAAACAACTGTTATCATATCGACAGGAAAAATTTAGGTATTGCCCATCCCCATGACACATACCATTAACTGGATATCAACGAAAGACAGACAGTGACAGAGAAAGAGAGAGGACAAGAGTCGGGCCACCAAGCTTATTGTACACTTGGGGAAACCCTATACTCTACCTATTTTTCTGGGGTTTTAGGGGTGCAATATGATCTGTTATGCACTGATGAGGTCATGTGAATGCCAAGAGCAAGTATCAAAGTTCCTGTTCATGGACAGTCAGCTTTATTAAAAATGGTTATATCAGACAGTAGCTTGTCATCCTGTCATCCTTTCATCCATGAAATTTCCTTGGGACGCCCATTAAGGAAAAGCTGGTCTATGAGGTAGCAGAAAACCTTTTTCTTTTTTAAATCTGCCCTGGCAACAATTTACTCATATATTACAAGTGTTTTACAGATGATTTCCTGGGATGATATACTGTAATGGCATTTGCATGGGGCTATTTTCAGCTACAGACTATTTAAAAAGAGATAATGCAGATTTGCTGAGTATTTGTTTGATTAATGCCAGTAAATGTCAGAGAGAGGTCTTAATTTGAACATTTAAACATCAGTCAGCACACACGCATCCCCTTATATGGACAATCCTCTGAACATATAAGTCTTACTGAACAAATAGCTGTAATCCCTATGGTTTATCAAATATCAAAATCTACTGTGATTGATGCTTTGGGTTTAGCTAATGCTTTAGTTATTATGAGGGATTATGTGACTTACCAAAACCTGCTTGAAATTCTGCATGGGTTCATATCTTTAGACGATGTAAGAGGATTGTGCTTCTGCTTTCTGTACACACCAAAGTGTGTTTAATCAAAGACTGCCACCTTTTGCTCTGTGGTGTTGTTTTGGGGGAAAAAAAAGAAATAAGGCAGAATCTGAATTCTTTTCCCGTTCGTAGAACTGAAACAAATATCAGCTAAAGCATCATGTGGATCATTAGGAGGACAGCAGACACAGGAAAAGAGAGGATGTATGATTAATCACACTTAACCTGAAGGTGGGGTGGGGTTGCCGAGGGAAAGCGGATGTTGGGGGGAAAGGGGGGAGAATGTGTGTGTGTGTGTGTTGGGGGGCATATCTGACAAATTTTCATCATTTACTGAATGCATTCCTGCGCCTTTCATGGAAGCTGTGCTCACAGAAATCCAGCGCAGGGTAATTGTGCTGAGGACAGCAGGACAGGAACGACAGCAGAAGGATAAATCACCTCTCCCAGCGCAGAGAAAAGCCACAGTCTGAACTGGAAATAAACCAGTGGGACTCCTTACGCCTTGCTAATGGCCTGTGGTGCTTTCAGCCAAGACATGCTCTTCGGAGAAGGCCGAGAGATCCAAGAAATATACAGATGAGCTCTGATCCAGCATCTATGTTAAAAAACTGGCTACTCCTGGTTCTTCAGTATAGGGGTAACATGATGTGTCTCCATGGTTTAAAATGTCCCCATATTTCTGCAGGTTTTATTTTAATCCAATGCAAATCACACGACAACATCATCAGTCTTTCAATATCACTCAAGTTCTAAAGATTTATCTGTAAAATCATCCGACGCCGCTCTACTTTATCAGAGCCAGGAGCCTGGAACTTGCCACATGGTGTCCTTGTCTGCTTCATTTTGATAAAACGCTATGTTTCCAGAGGATGGATTTAACTTTTTTTTAAATGGCTGTTTGGAAAATGGCTTTGCCACTTCAATGCCAGAAGCCAAAGGTGATGCTTGCGGCTCAGGAGAAAACCCATTCACTTCAGACCGATCACTCTTGCCATTGCTACCTGTCAGATAGAACAAATTGAATTTGTCTTCCTTTGGTGGCTTGTTGGAGCTCTAAACAGCGTATTAGTGGCCCTACTTATCAAAGCTGTCAAAGCAAATGGTTTTAGCTGTGAACTTAGGTGACTCAGATCAGTCTCAGATAAAACATAGTAGCATAGTTAGTGCTTGTCAACATTGTTTCATACATTTAATTTAAGCTCTTTAACATGTAAGAATTTGTGGGTTTTTTTAGTGGGTTTAGTTTGATTTAAAACAAAAAATGTATATGTTTTGTGTTTCAGTTTTGAAGCTGGTCCTAACAACAAAAGGAAACCATGTAAATAGTTATAAACATTAACTAAGTTAGTCAATAGCTACAAACTTAAGTAGCAAGACAAAAGATGATGTGCAAGAAGCCAGCACTGACAGACCATTTAAACCCTGGAAATTTACATGGATACAGACATGCGATCAATCACATTTTGATGTTTTTCATTTAGTTTACTTTAAAGTCCCATAATCTAACTTTTCAGCCTGAAAAATATGATTTTTTGACTCGTTTTGACACAAACATTACTTATGCACATTTCTTGAGCTATCACTGTCCAGCGGTGTCCCGAGGCTGACAAACCTATGTAACTTTTTCCAACCGGGACACGGTGTGCTGTTGCAGCCAACTATTGGTGTTGCACTGCATCGCATGCTAGCAGACAGACATAAATACACTGGGTGTTTTCAACAAGCACCATTAAAATGTTGCTAATTAGTTAGCATGCTAATAAGCAGCTAATCACACACTCTCTAGCTAAACCCGGCTGACAGCTTAAACTGCCTATCTTTGTTCACTCAGCGGCATGGAGACGCCCCGTCTTTGCCCATTTTTGTATTTTCCGAGAGTAACTATACACAACACGGCAAGATGGTGACGGTGGGAAACACCCAACTGGTTTCACTTTTAGCTCTTCAGACGTGACCTGATACTATGTCCAATTTTTGTTCAGTCTTTGGGTGAAACATAGAGTCTAACTAGAAAAATAACGCCTGTCATCAATGGAAGCTGTTGTGATGCAGAACGATATCAAAATGAGGTTCTGCAATCACCAGCTATCCCATATCTCCACAGTCTGGGACCAAACTCTGTCCTCCAAGATAGCATTACCTGCCGCCACAGAGCGGGATTTACCAGACTACCTCCAGAATTTGAGTGGACAGGACTCAGTGGTCTGCCTGAAAAACTTGAGGGATCAGCCTGCTGTTCATAGTGACTAACACAACCACTGGCTGACTTGTGATGAATGCTGGTTGAAGAATGGGATGCCATCCCACAGCAGAGCGCGACAAACAAGGTGACCAGCGTGAGGAGATTCTGCAGTGCGTGCTGTGGCTGTATGGTTCTTCCACTTGTTACCGATGGCTATGTTTTGTTTCTTCAGACTTCAATGACAAAAATCCCACAAATTTATTTTCCTGACAAATGTGACTCCAGTTAAAGAGGAAATAACCAGGCTTTCCAATGATTGCAAAGTGGCAAGTAGCAGTGAAATAATCGACCAAACACAAATTTCTGACTTTTCAGCTAAATTAATAGAGTGAAAGTTAGATTGAAAAAAAAAATGGATAAATGTCTTAGTTTGAACAAAATACTCATACTTTTTACAATGCATACTGAAATTAATTTCTTATTTATGTTGCCAAAGAGTGAAAACATGAAAAGAAAATTCCTCCTGAGCTAGCAACCTTTAACCTGACTCCCGCCACCTGGTATTTGCAATACCATCTGGGGAGGGAGTTAACCCGATGTCATTTCAAATTAGTCTTTTTTTTCTAAAACTCTTGCATGTGATTGGATAGAAGATCTGTCCGTCATCTTGACTGACACGCTACTTCAGCCACTCACGTTGAACCGAATGACGCAACCCGTGACGCAACTCAGAGCGACACCAGAGCCACCACGCATAGAGGATCGAGTTATCAAAACATGTTATCAAGCTCAAAAAGCTTCAGTCAAACAACATGGTGGCGGCGGCGACAGCTAGTACGAGCGGTGTACAGTCTGTGAACGACTTTTGTCGAATGTGCAAAGAAAACCTCCGGATAAAAGGCAACATATGCAACAGCCAGCGCATATTTGAAGGAGTTCCTTACGGAAAGAGGGTAGACCAACGTCTTGCAGAACTAACGCCGCCCATCCTTCAAAAGTCCCACCCGCGATTAGTGATTGGCTCCTATTATTCTCTAACCAGACGAAATCACCTATAACTGTCGCCTTACTCAGATGGAGTGCGTGAGGAAAGGGAACGCCCCCGCGTGTACTTGTTGAACGCACCCAGATGATGTAAATCAGGTTAAGCAACCTTTGCTTCATCAGTGAAAACTTCCACATATACGAGAATTGACCAAGTGTCTGCGGAAAAGTCAGCATGGTCACCTGCCTCCGCTATTCTTTGTTTAATGCACAGAAAAGCGTGTTTTTGTAAACTGGAACCCCCATCCTCACATATTCGCAAGTTCAGTGTGTTACCGGTGCAGCATTGCCCTCCCACTGCCCTCTCCAGTGACATAGTGCAGGTTACTGCCATCCTTCCCTCTGGAGGGCTAAGGTGAAAACTTGAGTGTTGCCCCTGTCTCCACACCCCCCGGCTAAAAACAGCTCTTTCACTTTTACACCACCAGCCTTCCCATCGAGCTCCCAGAGGGAAATCCCTGTCATGCGATGAGCTCCAAAAAAATAGCAGTGATACTGGTGGAGACTCCTTGTGGTGAGTTATTTTAAGTCCTCAGTAACATTCTTCAGAATGGTTCCACAATGTGAAGCAGATTCTTTTGAACATTTTTCCAGTTATCAATCAGTGAAAAAAAAAAGTCCTCGTGCTTGAAAATGACCTGGAATTAAATATGCATCATGCAAATTCCACTGTACACTCACGGAAATTAAATCCACTGTTAGATAATTCCTTTAAATCATCTACTGTATTCATAAATATTCATCAACAAATTAACAGAGTCTGCAACGCATCATTGATCAATGTCAGTCAAACAGAGTGTAACAGCTCCAGAGCTTCAATGGATCTTCAAACAGGAAGGAACATCCCTAACATAGTTATACCCCAGTTCTGTCAGCCAACCCTCTGCCTGTACACGAGATATGGTACATCTAATAACATAAAACATCAACAAAAAGTGTCAAGTGGCTGCTGGAAAGAATTCGAATCAAAATCAGAGCGACTGAAGTCGGTTTCATTATCTATAAATAACTAAGTCTCGGATTCTCTGTCTGTGAACTTATTCTCCCAGAAGTCTCTGGTGGTGCTACTATGTCACTTACTTTAGGAAACTGCTTGACTGGAATTAAAACTTTTTGGCCCAGTTTCATGTTCTTGTTGATGACGACGTCAATGAACTTCTCCTCTTCCTTCCCCTCGTCTTTCTGAATTTTTTCGATCTCTGGAAAAAAAGACAAAGAAATAAAGTCAGTATGAGTCGGTTTCGAAGAGCAGGAAATAATCAGGTTAAAAACAGCTCTTCACGGTCCAGGTGAAGCCAGTGAAAGTATTCATCATCAGGTGCACTGTTAGGCGCATTTGAACAATGTTCTCCGGCGTCTCTCGAGGGTTACGGGGACTGGGGAGCTCCCTGAAGGACAGCACACCTTCAAGGTCTTTTTCTCTGCAGTTGGCCAGCAGACAGAAACACTAAAGTGGTGTAGTAAAGTAACAGCCAGGCGGCGGGTGGCCGGCTCGTCAGAAACCTTTTCATAACTCCTGTGTTGCACATAGGCTCAGTAAAGCCTGGGGTCCGCTAGAAGAGACTTTGCCAATCACATGAGATGAAACAGTTTATTGAAAATAGAAAAGACTCAGTGATGATGAGATTGAGGAATAAAACCGAGTCTTTCTATCTCTTTTATTTCATTTAGACCTTTAAGGGTCAGCTAAAATACAAGTTCTTTATACTGTATGTTTTTTTCACAGTAAATTTGTGTGTTGTGTCCAGACATTAATAATATACAGTGTGTTGTCTGGACCGCTGCTGTGTGAAAACATCAGCTCCCAAAAATGACAAGAACTGCAAGTTTTCAACTCCAAACACAGCTAAACACAGGGTGCACATCAGAGCATGCTTCATTTCTGATCATCACAAAGGATTTCATTTGCCCAGGTATGTTTTCACCGAGTGACAGTTCCTGTACATCATGTGGAACAATCATAATGTACTAGTCGGTCTCAGCCAGAGAAGACACTTGTTTCATCTCTCATTTGCAGAGACAACTGGCTTTACTATGAGTGTAATTGTTCATGGGGGCGCATTTGAGAAATCAGACCAAATAGTTTGCATTGAGTCGTCCAATATGTAGTGTGGAAACAAAATGATTAGGGATGCACCGAAAATTCGGCCACCGAAAGTTCTCGGCTGAAAATGACCCAAAAACAGCGAAACAACATGGCCAAAACTTGAGACGACACAGCAAACAGCACATCCAGCATGTGACTTATGCACTTTGGGATTTTATGTGAGAACATATTTAACACAGTCACAGTCTTTTAGCAGGCCAGTCAGTTATAAGCCTGTTATATTGTTATAAGTTATATTATTTGTTGTAGTAGTCCTATACAGAAAAATTTAGAGGGCAGTATGTAATGTACACATGAGTGGGGTCAAACTAAATATTTTATTTTGAATTTTAATTTATACTCTAAATAAATAAATATTTTGATACTTTTGTAATTGATTTATTGCAATGCCTTGATTTTATTGAGGTTATACCCATCATAGCCAAAATGCTATGGTTCTAATAATTGACATGATCATTTCTCTCGATGTTTCAGTTTTTGGTTTTAGGCCTTGGTTTGCTCATTTTTTGTTTTTCGGTATTCAGTCAAGAATTTTCATTTCAGTGCATCCCTAAAAATGATAAACATGATGATGATAAAGGAAGTTAGTATTTGGATAATTGTGAGATAAGAGCAGAAAAACCAACAGCAGTACCACAGACGGTATGTAAGGCCCCTAAACCAGGCATGTTATGTTCTGTCAGTTTTACTACTGACAATCCTGTGATCTCACATCCTGTCAAATGGGTGGTTATTTATGTACTTTGAGGATGTGGACAGACAATGATTGAAACAAGCACAAACTATGTTCATGCACGATATTAAAATCAAGCAAATACTAGGTTTCATACTTTTCTAAAGACGCTATAGAAGCTGTTCTATGAGACACAATTAGTTGCAATTCCTGTGACCGGGCACAAAAAAAGGGGAACTTCTGTAAACGGCAAGGCAAGTTTAACTTTTTTGGAGCATGAAATGTGCGATACAAATAAAGTGCTTCACATAAAACATTAAAAGCAAAATGCAAAAGAGATTTTAAGAATGGCAGAATCACAAAGAGAGAAATTAAATGATCATAAAACAAGACCTGTTTTAAGCTCATAAGTTGAGATTACTTAAAAAATTTGAGGAAACTGACTGCCTTAAAAATTAAATGCATGATAATAAAACAAACATTGAGTGTATTTCACTTAAACTTTTAAGAAATAGCTAGTTGAGATTACTTAAAGTTTTTTATGGCAACCAGTTTCCTCTGTTTCTTTTTTTTTTTTTTTAGTCTTAAGTAAAGCAAGATGATAACTTGAGTGTATTTCACATGAATTTTTCAATTCACTGAAATAGTCATTTTAAGAACCACCCCCTATATTACAAATTAATGTGATTTAAAATGTTTTTTAACACCCCCCCCCCCCCCCCCCCACCTCTTCCCTTTTTTTATTTTTAAAACACTTAAAATTTTAAGCAAAAACGTAACTTAGTCTGATCCTGTAGAATTAAACCACAAATCTCCCCTCCAGGAGAGGGTGTTGATAAAACGGCCTTTTCCCGTTTTATCAACACATTTGCCGTTTCTGTTCCCCGTCTGACTAGTCTGAATGGAGTCCCAGATTTCCCTGTAAATAAAATAAAACATAGTCTTCACTGTGAGTCCTGGTCCTGAAAACAATTTTATTCCTGCACACCATTTACAACAAATCACCACCACTTGAGCAATTCCGCAGCTTCACCAAGCTTAAATGAAACTGAGCCACAAACAAAGCTAAAAGATGTGCATCGCAGATTTGTGAACAGGAGAGTTGAAGACCCTTATCGTTCCTTCCTTCATAAGAGCTGAGGAAAGGCCAGTGATGGAACATTTGTGACATAAACAAACAGGCACCCACGTCCAGCCACTACTTCAAGTTTGGATTAGGACTAAGGTGAAACAGACAGCTTTTTCCTTAAAAAGCTCTTTTGTAGGCAAGACTTTTAATTAAGTCTTTTTATTTTTCTTTAAGTTTTTGTTTGGGACTCATTGTCTTTCCTTTTAAAAATATATGTAGCCACAGTTGTGTGAAAAAGTGTTTTGCCCCCTTCCTGATTTCTTAATTTTTTGCCTGTTTGTCACACTTATAGGTTTCAGATCATCAAACAAATTTAAATGTTAGACAAAGATAACACAGGTAAACAGAAAATCAGTTTTTAAATGGAGATTTGTATTTTAAGGGGGGAAAAAAAATCCAAACCCACATGGCCCTGTGTGAAAAAGTCATTGCTCCCTAAACCTGAGGGCCACCCTTAGCAGCAACAACTGAAATCAAGCATTTGCGATAACTGGCAGTGAGTCTTCTACAGCGCTGTGGAGGAATTTTGTTCCACTCATCTTTGCAGAATTGTTGTAATTCAGCCACAATGGAGGTTTTTCCAGCATGAACCGCCTTTTTAAGGTCATGCCACAGCATTTCAACTGGATTCAGGTGGGGACTTTGACTAGGCCACTCCAAAGTCTTCATTTTGTTGTTCTTAAGCCATTCAGAGATGGACTTGCTGGTGTGTTCTGGATCATTGTTCTGCTGCAGAACCCAAGTGCACTGTAAACCCGAACATTACTACTGACTCAAAAGTATTGTGAGAACAGTAATCAAAATCCGCTATTAAGTCAACCCAACTTTAAGTAATTAAGTGTTCCGAACGAGGGATGTAGTTATAATTTCGTGTTACTTAAATTGTCTGAGTGGTCATCACTGCCTTACTCAAAAGCTTTGAATGCACTAAGGCGTGCAACGTAATGACGTCAGTGCGTCATTACGTTGGCAGGACTGAAGGAGGCTAAATTCAAACCAGCATGGCGGGTCGCGAAGCGAGGAATTTCATCGTTTGCTGAAGTTAAGAAAACTGGTAAGTACAATGGTAAAGTCTTCCCAAACCCACCTGAATGTTGATTAATTGCATGAAATACCACAACAAAGTCTTTTTTTTTGTTTACCCGCGCTTTATTTTGTACATTCAGCGTAACATGCGGTCACAGTTAACGGTCTTCGGCGAGGACGTGTTGCATGAGTTGAGTGCAGTTATAATGACGATAAATATTTTCAGTCGACGCCAGTTTTGTTTCTTTTAATAAATGTATTTCTGCTGGTAAAGCTAACATTTGGTTGAAAATAAGCCGGCATGATACAGTAGAGCCCCCCCCCCCCTCGAAGAAGACTGTGTGTGCGGGGGGGGGTCTCATTTGTGTGTAATTGGAGCAGACGAAAGTTAAGCTTTTCAGGCTATTCAGATTAAGACTATTCACCGATATCATCAGGTGAACCGAAGGAGTTGTTAACTTCAAGAAAGCAGACGTACTAATTTTTTGTTTCCTGTAGGATGAAGTTGGTACCAGCACAAGGCGTCCTTGGCAATCAAGGAATGCTTAATTTTTTTCATTCAAGTAAGATGTATCCATTAAATTTAATGTTTGGGCAGGAATGTTGATGATTATTGTTTTTGCTTTTAACTGATTATTTGTGAGCCAGATAATGCAGTTTTCAACCAAATTGATACATATTCATGTTGTAGTCACAAACCAGCTTTTAAAATGTAAGTTATCTCCTCTCTTTTAGGGAGCTTCCCACCCCCTTAGTCAAAACGTACTTATTCTATCTATTGTACTGGCTATCTATTTTGAAAGAATAGTGCACCCATCAAATGTGACTGTGTGTTTGCCTTTAGCATTTTACTCAGTCTTTCACATACTTTTTGTGTCCATGTTATTCTGTAGGTCTGTGCTGAGTTCAGGATCACCAACATGGTTTTATGCAGAACTATATCAGCACATTCCACAGCTCATGGAACTTCACAGACAGAACGCAGCTCGTACTGGAAGCGTGGCAGGAGCACTGCCAGACATCCTACATAATTATGAAATTGAGGTGAGTTAAAAAAAAGTGAAAATAGACTTTGTCTAAATTTTATCCAGGTTTGTCAGCATTTACCACCACCATCATTACTATATACTGCTACTATACAAGGGGCAGTCCTTCACTTTTAACTAGTTCTCAATTAGTTATCCTGTAATTTGAACATGTTTAGCACATTAATATGTCAGAATATATTAGCAGCAAAGGGCCACTGTTTTTTTTTCTCATGTGTCTTTGTGTCCACTCAGGATGTGCACGAAATCAACAATGAAACGCACTGTGGCCCCAAGTGTTTACTCAGTTCACCTGCAAGAAGAGGACACAGTTTTTCAAGACTTGGAATGTAAGTCTAAACATCTTTTTATAGAAGATCTCATCACTAATCACCTTTTACAATTAGAGATATTTTGAAGTGCCTTAATGTTGTAAGTAGGACCCTAAGGCTTCTTTTTCTCACCATCACATACAGTACTTACTCCTCTCTTTCTTGTGTCTGTCAGACACACACACACACCCACACAGGTTAAGATGGCACCCCCAGCAGAGATCCCAGGGATTCCTCAAAATTTGAAAGGAAATTTTTTAGTTGAGCCACTTAAAGGATAAATTAATTCTTTCAACCTGACCTTATTTCTAGGAGTTTATACGTGCATTTACTCAGCGGTAAAATTTCTGTATCACTTTAGTCCTTTGGGCAATATTTAGATTAAGCTACCCCCCAGCATGCATCCATATAATGGGAGACGGAGCGGCCTCTGTACAAGACATTATCTACAGCAAAACTCTTTCATTTCACCAATTCTTTAAGTAGAATGAACGAACAAACGCATATGATTGTCCTTGAGTTCAAAGTTTTCGGATTGCAGTTTGTTGGTGTCTGGGTAGCGAGCTGTGTTTCTCAGTTATGCTGCATCAGCACCCATTGGGGGTGCGCAGCCTGTAGAGTGCAGAGAAACCCCCAATAACTAACAGAGAATTAACTGTGAACTCACAGGACAATAGTACTCGTTCGTTCATTCTACTTCAAGTATTGGTGAAATGAAAGTTTTACTGCAGATAATGCCTCATAAGTTATCCTTTAAACTTAAATGGAGGGGCAGAGGAGTAGTGGAGGGGGTTAACTTATCTTTGCTGTTGTTGTGTAATACGTAGTGGTAGGGCTGGACGATAATTCAATATCAATATATATCGATCGATAGAGGTTTTTTCAATATAAAAAAAGAGGGTCAATAAAAGTTCAACATAGAAGCACAGTTTTCAGATAGCATGATACTACAGTCACTCCTTCATCCAAACCAATCACAAATGCAGACCAGGCAAAGGCTGAACTGGAATTCAGTGTTATGCTCCTTTCAGACTTCCACTGGAAAGCGGTAATATTGTGAACTCTGTCCTTTATAACGCTGCATTCAAACATGCGTACCGGTCTCTTACCTCAGAGATGTAGCGGACATGTACTGGCTGCTCTACATGTCAAAAGAGCGGAAATGTTGCGGCATGTCGTTTTGGCTGAAAGCTCATGTTCCACAATGCAAGTCTGAAAACGGCCTTAATTTGATCTTTATTATAAGTAGGTCATTCAGCAAAAGCTTAAATGGTCAGGGCTGCACCTAACATAGCTTTTAATTTGATAATGTTTTTTTTTTTTTTTGATAAATATCGATATCGATCAATACAGATTTTTTTTTTATCGATAATCTTTTTTTCTATATTGTCCAGCCCTACGTAGTGGTATACTTCATTTTTGAGTGGGCAGCTGTATAAGTGTTCAGAAATACTTACCAGTGTACTTTTGCATTTTCCAGAGGGAGGAATCAGAGGAGCCGGACATCGGGAACACACCCATTGGTATTGTTTCAGTGATCAGAGGAAGAAGTGCATCTTTTTCGGTTAATAATTTTTTATATATATGTATATGTGCAATGACCTGACTTGATATCTTTAGATTTACTTTTTGGTTATATATTTATTTAAAATTATTTACTTAAGTTATGTTTTAGAATGACCATAAATGTAAAATAACTTGAAGATGTTGTTTATACCTTTACACTGAGCACAAGTTCCCAATGCTTTTATTCAGGAATTTTAGAATTTGCAGTGATTTACACATAACCATACAAACTTGTTTTATACCATGTCTTGTGGATGTATGTTGACTTTTCTTTTTCATATGCAAGGTTTTCTTCAACCAAAAGGTGTGTTTACATTTTTAGATTGTGCATTTGTTGGCTTGTCTGGGTGCCCACACATAAATGATTTTAAGATGTCATTTTTTATCTTGACCACTGTCGATCCCAGCACTCTTTGATCTATGTACACACACCCATACAGATGTGTCTATGTGGTTATTGTACTTCTGTTGCTGTGATGAAAATGTTTTGAAGAAATAGACATGAATAAAACATTTGAAATATTCTGCATTTGTTGTGTGATGAACTTTGAGTAATCTGAATTTTTAAAAACAACAATTTATAGATGTGAAAAATTATTTTTTTGGTTACTAACAAGTATATTTTTTTAGTTTAAAATGTTGATCAATTAAGTACAATATCATCATAACAAATTATTACAAATAAATTAAAAGATATATACAAATTAAAACAAATGTTTTAGACAGAACACTCACAATTTTTTTTTATAATAAGCCTATTTAGTGTAAATAATGTAAAAAATTTAAGTACTTCAAACTTAAATATTTTAACTTGCTAACTCAAAAACTTTGAGGTAATCAGTTTCCTAAAAGTTTTAGTATTCTGAACTTATTCGGGTTTACAGTGTGCGCTTTAGCTTGAGGTCACCAACAGATGGCCGGACATTCTCCTTCAGGATTTTTTGGTAGACAGCAGAATTCATGGTTCCATTTACCACAGCAAGTCTTCCAGGTCCTGAAGCAGCAAAACAGCCCCAGACCATCACACTACCACCACCATATTTTACTGTTGGTATGATGTTCCTTTTCTGAAATGCCGTGTTACTTTTACGCCAGATGTAATGGGACCTACACCTTCCAAAAAGTTTAACTTTTGTCTCTCCAGTCTAAAGAGTATTTTTCCAAAAGTCTTGGGGATCATCAAGATGCTTTCTGGCAAACTGGAAACAAGCCTTCATGTTCTTTTTGCTCAGCAGTGGTTTTGGTCTTGGAACTCTGCCATGCAGGCCATTTTTGCCCCCCAGTCTCTTTCTTATGGTGGAGTCATGAACACTGACCTTAATTGAGGCAAGTGAGGCCTGCAGTTCTTAGATGTTGTTCTGGGGTCTTTTGTGACCTCTTGGATGAGTCGTCGCTGTGCTCTTGGGGTAATTTTGGTCAGCCAGCCACTCCTGGGAAGGTTCACCACTGTTCCATATTTTCACCATTTGTGAAAAATGTCTCTCACTGTGGTTCTCTGGAGTCCCAAAGCTTTAGAAATGGCTTTGGAACCTTTTCCAGACTGATAGATCTAAGTTGCTTTGTTTCTCATTTTTTCCTGATTTCCTTTGGATCGCAGCATGATCCTTCTTTGAGGATCTGTTTGGTCTACTTAACTTTTTCAGACAAGTCCAATTTAAGTGGTGTTTTGATTGAGAACAGGTGTGGCAGTAATCCAGCCTTGGTGTGGCTAGAGAAATTGCACTCAGCTTTCCAAAGATGCGATAAACCACAGTTAATTTATGTTTTAACAGGGGGGTGGGGCAATGACTTTTTCACAGAGGGCCATGGAGGTTTCGACCCCCCCCCACCCCCACCCCTACCCCCACCACCACCACCACCACCCTTACTAATAAGAATCTTCATTTAAAAACTGCATTTTCTGTTAACTTGTGTTATCTTTGTCTCACATTTAAATTTGTTTGATGATCTGTAACAATTAAATGTGACAAACATGCAAAAAAGGTAAGAAATCGGGAAGGGAGCAAACACTTTTTCACTCAACTGTATAATTGTTAAATCACATTCCATATTTTTTCTCATCTAAAGCTGACAATGAAAAAAATGAAGAAAAAAAAAACATAACATTGAGCAACATAAAAAATAGTATTAGCAAATGGTGGCTTTTTATTTTTGAACATAAGGAACTCTGCTTATTTTGTCAGAACAATTAAAAATACAACTCTCAAACTGTTACTGGTAAAATATGCTCCCTTGAGTGTCATTTACTTCACCTTCTGCAGCTCAATCACCATTAGCACCTCATAATTTGAGCAGATAACATTGTTTTACTGGAGCAGACATGACATCAGCTACAGTCCCCGATTACAGAAAAAAAAAACTGAATGAAAGGACACAAGAGCTCACACCTCCAGGCTACTGAAAATACTGGCTGTCACACTTTTTCTTTCCACAGAGGTAGACTTTGATGTATGGGGAGACGTAACCTTGAACGTTTAATCAGATGGATAACATCTGTGTTTCAGTGCCAGGAAAATGGTTTTGCAGAGAGGGCAGCAGGGAGGTGCAGGGAGGTCCACGACAAAGACTCCGGGCTAAAAGCCTGGCAGAGGGAAAGGATGAGGCAAAGGGCAAACTCCATCACAGATTCATTTCTCCTGTGCAAAATCTTCAGATATACGGGACGTTTCAGCTATATTTTGTTTGTTTTCGGGTTCAGGGTTTTGCCGGGTGGCTCAGAGTCAGTAGTGATGATAGATAAAGGGAAAAGAGGTGCTTTTTAATTGAAAAACATAAGAAACATGAGGAAATAGCCCACATTTTTCAATTAAAGCAAGCTGAGCATATCAGAAAGGCAGTTGTGATGTCTCAACAAAGCTCTGCAGCATCACATTAGCAGAATGCAATTAAAACCTTTGATATGAGTTTTAAGTAGGATAAAAAGTGAGATGGAGATATCTTTAAGCCTCAGTTTATCCCAAGGGGGGCAGAGAGTGCACACACTCTGAGAAAAGACAACATTAATATTAATACATCGCCTAGCAACATGCCAGACGGAGTTTCCTCCTTCCACCCAGCATTGTCCTCAGCACACTCAGGCTCTGATGTGTTGGGAGATTGTGAGTGAGATTATGTTGTATGTGCAGCACATTTTTATCCTGACATTTTCAGCATTTGAAGCCTGATCAGTCAGCAGGCAAAGCGGGAAAAGCTGCAGCTTCAAATGAGCCACTGCCCTAAACACGGCATCGTAGGATCAGTCAGTGCAAATGAACTAATCGCACCATGAACTGAGAAGCACCTCCACCTCTGAGTCATTAGCATGCGCTTAAACGAAAGGGATTAAACATGCGTCACTGACGCAAGCACAATGTGCCTGCTGCTTCTTTCTTTTCTTTTTCCTTTAGACTATGCACCAACACCACTTGGGCATTTGAGAAGCACAGCGGCGACCTTTATTAAATCTGAAACATATTATCCTCCAACTCAACGAAAAATATCATTAGAAGGATTTTTCATGACTGTAATGGTTGCATTTCTTTATGTGAGTCTTCCATTCAATAGCAATGCTGCTTCATGGAGTTATGTGAAGAATGAAAGGACTTCAGCCGGTTGACAAAGCTTTCCAAGTCCATTTGTGCTCAGAGATGCCAGAGGAAAGAATGAGTACAATATAACGTTCATATTTCTTAAAGTAATGAAATGTTTGACTCTATGGCTACTTGGCTTTCATATGCTGAGGGTTTCCTAGAAAGTCACAGTTCCTCCTGATTGATTCGCAGCAATGTTGTTTTTGGCAGCTACCTGAGTTTTAGTTTTATTTTTTATTTTTTGGACAAAAATATTCATTAGTTTTAGTCACATTTTTAGTAATTTTTATATGCCGTATTTTCTGGACTATAAGTCACACTTTTTTCATAGTTTGGCTGCCCCTATGACTTAGAGTCCAGTACAACTTATATAAATATATATACAATTTAAAGACAGAGTAAAAAAAAAGTTTACATTTTCTAAACTTAATGAAATAATAGCCACTGACACTATGACATTAATCTAATAAACTCCAGCTCTTTTTATGTTCTTGCCAAAGGCCTGTAATTGTATTTCAACTTTAAAAAAAAAGAAAAAAAAAAGAATGAGAAGAGAAATAAAAATTGAAAAACTTGAATAGACCTGGTTAAAGTTCATCATTTTAAGAACTTTAACTAACCCTGGCTGTTTTCTAATTAATGAATAAGATGTAATTCAGTAATCACTAGCTTTTAATCCCAGCTTCAAAATCGAGTGATCTCTGGAAAACAAACTTTGTGTTATTTTCTAGTAATAAGGTAAATCATTCTGTTATGTTGAGAAAACATTTCTCGTAATCTCGACATAATGAGGAAATTATCTTGTTATCTTGATGTGAAGCTAAAAATAATATCAATAATCTAACATGGCCACTCTGGGCTTTCATTTTAAAGTCCCCCTTGCTGTGTAACTTATTGATTTGAAGGAATGAAGTATGAACATCCCTAATCAGTGAAGAGGACATACATATTCCACAGCATTTAATAGAAGGGTCTCTGACAGAACAGGCGGCATCTGTGAAACATCTTCTACAAGTGTTAGGAACTCAATGTTTTATTAAATCATTCCATGTGGTTCTTTGCACAGCCATGAAATGTTAGTCTAAAAGGCTTTCAAATAACTTCACGAGTCAGCACTTTGCTGAATGCTTTCCCCGTAACTCTTAACTTGGAGAGAACCAAACTACAAAGTTAAAACTTGCAGTTGCATTAAGCTGCACGGCTCACCCATTTCCCCTCTGGAATCTTTTCATCCCTAAGCACTTCACGCTGGAGTTTGTAGAAATGTTGTCTTGCATTAACCATAGCATAAATTCAAAATATAGTTTGTGAAATCCATCTGCCAGGATGGTGACACCCACGACGGGAAGCCATTGCAGCTGTCTGGCTTCCTATTAGGAACAGAATCACTTTAAAGGAGCTCTGTGATTACGGCTCTCCATTTAAAATTCATAAGCTATGTAGATTTTGTGGGATTATGCATGACGTTAGCTGCATGCTGGAGAGTGGATTTCAGGACAGAAGCAATCAGGTCATTAATTCCACCAATCTTATGTTAAGTGGTGGGCTACATCATAATATGCACACTGGCTGTAGCAGCATTGCTACAAGACAAATAAGCCGACATCTGGTCATGTCACGTAACAGTAAACACAACTGAACAATGGTTTGATCTGGACTCAAATCAGGTGTTTCTTTCCTATTTATTTTAGCTGTAAATCTGATGGTTGGTAATTAGTGGAGCAATATATGACCATCCTTTTTTATCTGTATCATTACTGTTTATGATAATGCTATGATTGTATAAAACCATTCCAAAAAGTGATTAAATACTTTTTTTATAAACAGTCTCAGAAGTTATGATTTTTTTTTTTCAAAGTAATTCTACCTAGAGCTGCACTACGCTAATTTTTAAGTGGTAGAATTTAGCTCATCATCCTATATCATACAAATATCAGATCTAAATGTCTTTTTGAAAGAGACTGAACTAAGTTTTACGGAAAAACTAAGCTAGGCAGGTTAGCTAGCTTAAAATTACACTTTCTAGCAGCTCTGAATGTGCAAGAAAATAATACTCTAGTTCTATGCTGTAGTTTGTACTACAGCCGTAAACGTTAAAGGGAAAAATGTGTCATGTCAGAGGCAGCTGTTGCAACAGTGTTCCTTGACAAAAAATGGCTAAGCTCAATGTTGCTTTGCTAGCTACTAACACAATAATATAAATTTTTGGTTAATAATCCTAATTGAGAAATACGGCATTGCTTTTAACCCATCTCTATATTAACCAGAGAACAGAGGGCTGCCAATTACAGCGCTCAGGGAGCAGTTGGTGGAGGTTAAGGACCTTGCTCAAGGGCCCATAGTGATTCACCTGAGTGCTCGTGGGAACTCAAAACCAGGTTTTCCGGACCAAAGCCTGCAACATCAACCAACAGGCAAGGTTTCCCCAATGAAGTCCTACAAGGGCTGCAATCCAGCAGGTATTCCATGTCTCTGTGCTCCAACATAAGTTAATCAGTCATTGTGCAGAGGTTGATTGGCTGTCGCATCTGTTGAATTTGAGTCAAGTGTGTCTGAGCAGGGACACATTGAAAACCTGCAGGATTGTGCCCTCGTAGGATGCTTGGGGAACCCTGCACTAGGCTATCCAACATCCAGACTGCATGCGGAGTTAGGCTAATTACCAAGGTTGTAATAGTTTGAGGTTTTTAATTGGTTTCAGTTTTTATTTAATTTAGACTTTTTTAATTTTTCAATTCAGTTAGTTTTAGTTAGTTTTTTGTGCCAACCAGTCTACGTGTGCTTTGTGGACTTGGAGAAGTCATTTGATCGTGTCCCGTGGGGATTCCTGTAGGGGGTGCTCCGGGAGTCCGGGACCCCCTTGTTTAAGCTGTCCAGTCCCTGTACAACTGGTGCCAGAGCTTGGTCCGCATTTTGGGCAGTAGGTCGAATCCATTTCCGGTGAGGGTTGGACTCCACCAAGGCTGGCCTTTGTCACCGATCCTGTTCAGAGCCTTTATGGAAAGGATTTCTAGGTGCAGCGGAGGTGTTGAGGGGATCTGGTTTGGTGACCTCAGACTCAGGTCTCTGCTGTTCGCAGATGATATGGTTCTGTTTTCGGGCCGTGATCTCCGGCTCTCACTGGGGCGATTTGCAGCCGAGTGTGAAGCAGCCGGGATGAAAACCAGCACCTCCAAATCTGAGACCATGGTCCTCACCCAGAAAAGGGTGGAGTATCCTCTCCAGGTGGGGAGCAAAGTCCAGCCCCAGGTGGAGGAGTTAAAGCATCTTGGGGTCTTGTTCACAATGGGGGGAAAAATGGAGAGGGAGATGGACGGACGGATCGGTGCAGCATCTGCAGTGATGCGGACTCTGCATCGGTCTGTCGTGGTGAAGAAGGAACTGAGCCAGAAGGCAAAGCTCTCGATTTACTAGTCGATCTACATTCCTACCCTCACCAATGGCCATGAGCTGTGGGTCATGACCGAAAGAACGAGATCGCGGGTACAAGCGGCCCAAATGGGTTTCCTCTGCAGGGTGGCTGGGCTCTCCCTTATACCCCTTTCCCACTGGCCAAAAAGCCCGTTTTAACCCATGAACAGTGCTTTTAGTGGCAGTGGGAATGACTCATCGAGTTAAACTTTGGTGGTGATCCAGATGAACTTTCCACTTTGAACTTTATAAACAGAAACAACATTTACTAAAAGACATGTAGAGATAAAAGTTTAGGTGTGAATCGCAGTATGGGGGACATGAGGTGATTGGCGAAGGTCTGTGCTCTCTGAATGCTTTTCTAGTTTTATTTTTATTTCAGTTAACAAAAATGTTTTTTCAGTTTTACTTTTTGTTTTTTCCATTAGTTTTAGTTAACTGTGATTACCTTGCTAATTACCTCCTGATATGAGCTCAAAATATATATCACAATCCATGGCTGTACAGTAAGATGTCACATACTGTAAAATAGTATACAACCCTGGCAATCCCAACACATTAATTAATTAAACAGTGTAACCTATAACTGTCTCTTAGAGACTCACGGATAAGTGCTTTCCTGCACATATGACCTCTTTAGAAGCATTTGTGCTCAGTTCAGTGGTAAGCAAACATGGAAAGTGGATGTCATCACATAGAAGCATATATGAAGATTTCAAATTCTGTTAGGAGATCTAAAATCAAACCGAATGCTTAATAAATAATTTAAAAAACTCAATTTCACTGCAAACCAGTGAGACTTATGTCTCCTCAGTATGCACTGATCTAAACCCTGATTGCCCAAGAAACATACTGTGGCTTTGAACGTTCAAGGGTACAAGTTTATGTCCCAAAAACTCAATTAATGCAAAAACGTTGACTCATTACTCCAGTGGTACCTTTTTATGATTGAAAGCTGTGGAGGAGGCTCAGACAACGAAAACCCAGCCAGTGTTTTTTTTTTTCAGAGCGTTTAGAACTCCACATTTAGGTTCAATTTAGCAGAACTCACTAGTGCTTTGACTTAATTGTGCATAAAAAGAGTTTCATGCCACATTTCTTTTATTGCTGGTGGTTCAACCTACAGGTAGACTATCTAGTTAAACACGAAGTTTGTCTAACAGTGTATAGTTATACCTCCAGGTAATGCCTGCTTCTTCCAGAAACATCTTAACTGTAATGAAGACAGACTGTCAGGCTTCCATCATCCTTTGTGCTGTGGAAGGAACTGTCCAAGGAGCTCAGAGACAGAATTGTGACGAGGCACAGATCTGGACAAGGTTACAGAAGAATTACAGCTGTACTTATTTGGTCTCAAATAAGAAGAGAAGCATCTGACCTTTTAAATTCAGCAACACAGACACCTTTTGTTGTGTTTAATGTAAAATGCTGTATTTTGAGTTACATTTGTTATCTCCAGGCAATGTAGTGCACACTCCAAATCATGAAATACCAACAAAAAGTGACAATTTTTCTGTGTTCATGAACATTTTCCGAGCGTTATCTTCATTTGTACCACTCATTTCACCACAGCACAGACATAAAATACCTGCATAAAGAGAGCTCAGCTCTCCGTACATTTCCTTTTTAAAATAATTGAATTAAAAATTGAAAGTCAGAGTGTCTGTTATGGTCCCCCAATGAAAGAATATTTTATCTAAATAGTGCAATAAGAGGTTATCAGAGCCATTCTCCCTCTTCATTTCTGTAACTGTTACCGGGTGCTGCCGTCTGCAGCAGTCTCATTACTTTGTTGTTTTGCAATTATGGATCAAATGAATGTAATGCTCCCACAGAAACACTGTGCAGGATCTATTAACCAGGGAGTGCAAAGATAAGTCCAACCAAAGGGCTCTGGCGTCACCCAGAAAGTTGAAATAATGAAACTAAAAATAAATGTGGACACATATAGATAGTCCCTTTAGGAGCAGAACACTTTTGTTAATAGTTAAGAAATCTAAATTGTAATCAGTGAGTTTTTTCTTTGTTTTTATTGCATTTTTCTTGATCAGCAGTGAGCAAACTGACATTCTGGAAAACAGTCTAACCAGCCCCTGTAAACAAATATTAGATAGAAACATTATACTTGTAATAAATGTACAGCAGGAGAAAAGTATTTTTTTTAGTCTGTGTCATTTCACAATATTACACATAATTTATGGACATACAGTAAATGTTAGGATTTATTTGTATGTGTGCATTACTTGGGTTGTTGCTGACATCTGGTGAAAATATCATGTCAATAGCGCTACTATAAATATATTTTCTGAGAAAAATGTTGATGAGTTCAATACTTTTTTCCCCACTGTATACAGTGGGTCGGGTATTCAGACCCCTTTAAACTTTTTACCCTTTGTTTCATTGTAACCATTTGCCAAAATAAAAAAAATCTATTATTTCTCATTAACGTACACTCAGCACCCCATCTTGACTTATTTATTAAAATTATTTATCAAAAAAGAAAAACTGAAATATCACATAGTCAAAAGTATTCAGACCCTTTGCAGTGGTAACTCATATGCTGTCCATTCCTTCTTATCCTTCGTTGAGATGGTTCTACTCCTTCATTGAAGTCCAGCTGTCTTTAATTAAACTGATTGGACTTGATTAGGAACGGCACACATCTGTCTAAAGGTATCAGACCTTACAGCTCACAGTTCATGTCAGAGCAAATGAGAATCATGAGGTGGAAGGAACTGTCCAAGGAGCTCAGAGACAGAATTGTGGTGAGGCACAGATCTGAAGAAGGTTGCAAAAGAATTTCTGCAGCACTAAAGGTTCCTAAGAGCACGGTGGCTTCCATAGTCCTTAAATGGAAGAAGTTTGGGACAACCAAAACTCTTCCTGGACCCGGCCGTCCAGCCAAACTGAGCAATTGTGGGAGAAGAGCCTTGGTGAGAGAGTTAAAGAGGAACCCAAACATCACTGTGGCTGAACTCCAGAGATGCAGTAGGGAGATGGAGAAAGTTCCACAAAGTCAACTACAGATGCAGGCATGAAATCACGCACGGTGTCCAAAATGGGGGGGGGACGTGTCTTTTGCCCCGTCCTTGCTCCTCTTTTTTTTGCGTTGCGATGCGGGCTTCTCCCCTTCCCCCCCCCCTTTGCCACCCCCATACCCCCCGGAAATATTCCCTATCCATTTTTTGGTATTTAGTTAGGAACCCCCCCCCCCCTCCCCTGGGTTTTCCCCTTGTTGCATCATTCCCAAGAAGACATATGGCTGTACGAGCACAAAAGGTGCTTCTACTCAGTACTGAGCAAAGGGTCTGAATACTTATGACCATGTGATATTTCAGTTTTTCTTTTTTAATAAATTTGCAAAAAATTTCGACAATTCTATTTTTTCTGTCAAGATGGGGTGCTGAGTGTACATCAATGATAAATAAAATTAACTTTTTTTAATTTTGGCAATTGGCTGCAATAAAACAAAGTGTGAAAAGTTTAAAGGGGTCTTAATACTTTCTGTAAATGTTGGCCTAAAATATCGGCTGGCAGATGTATTGGTCTATCCTTTCTAAATATAAATGAATGAATTCTCGAGCATAAAATTTTTTACCTAATGTTGAAGCCTTAAACAGCAGTATGACAGTTATTCGTCAGAGCTGATGGCACTTTATTAATTAGGGTTGCAGTAGTAAAGATCTACATCAATGCATCGGTTTGACAATTTACATGTCAATCGTATTAATCCACATCTAAAATATTAAATTCAATTTTAATATTGAGCTCAGTAATAAAATTATATTTTGATATTTTGTTGTAATGTGATGTGAATGGAAGTGGTTGTACTAAATCAACATGCGATATATATATATATATATATATATATATATATATATATATAGATAGATATCTCAAAGCGACTTCTGGCTCCTGAATCAGACTGAGCTAAATTGTATCATGAGGATACGTGGTATCGTTTAACATTGAATTAAATCCATGGAATTGATCTAATATCTTATCTTGATCAACCCTGGGATTTACACTGACACATATAATATTAAAGACATTGAAATTTCACTGACTTAATCAATAAGAAATCCGTGGTGACAGTTTTCATAACCTCTCCAGTCGACTGAATAACTGCTGAGGGTTTCAGATAGTACGGTCCCTGGCAGAAACAGCTTGCCCTGCACACATGTAATATGTGCTATGAGTGTGACCACACACATTTAGTGTGAATCATGGTGTCAAGGCTCTGACCCTTGAAAGAGAAACGCTAACGCTCAAGAAAAAAGAAAAAAAAAAAGAAAGAAAAAACACACATCTTTGCTCGCTGCTGTCCTGAAATCTCAATTTCACTCTGGCTCCTCCATTGCCTTGACAAGGTCAGGCTGGCAGCAGGAATTCGTCTCGCCCCCTAATCTGGAGATTACATTCTCGGCGGCCGGGCAAAGCCCTCCCTCTTTCCCCTTTCCTTTCTGCCTCTCTCCCTGCAACCCTGCCAGCCTGGCTCTGTACTGCGAGGTAACGAGCCAAGACCTGCTTACAGTGTAGAGATAATGTCCATGGATTAAGACAGAGAGCCCCTCGAGTGGTGCCTCTTTCATTTCAGTATCTGGCCTGTGAAGCGTCATAAACACACCCAGCTAGTCACACACTCCGCTCACTGGATCTCTGTGGAAGTCAAACTCTGTCCTCTTATGGAAGTGAACATGGTCCAAAGCCACCAAACTAATTGGTAATGGTTACAGCATCACAAATACACAAAAGAGGATTTTCACTTCAAAAATTACAGGATCTTTAGGGATGCTCTTTTTACCCTCGGGGTGAGTCACCCATTTAAAATGGCTGTGTAAGAACATTAAAAGTTCCCTGAAGATCCCCCTGGGTGGCTGAGTTATTTAAAGTGCATGAGTTTGGATTTTAAGGGCCATTAAATGCCTGAAAGATGCTTTTTAATACCTTCAAAATAAACCAAAGTTGCTGCACACTTCTATCATGTGTGACACTATTGGGTCTGTGTTTTCACAGGGGTTACAGGGGTTATTTATAAGGACTCCTCCAAAGACATGGAGTTCATTGCAATTGAAATTATGCAAAGAAATTTAGTGGCTCAGAAAATTTATATGATTAAATTGAATTTTGATACAGTAAAATTATGCAACACAGAATTGCTTCCGTTGAGCTATCATGGTTATTTCATGGAAAACCAAAGCTATTGATCCTAAACCCAATTTGAGGCCTTGCAGCAATGCCTGTGCATCACATCATATTTAAAAAGTTGTCTTTGTATTCATGAGAATCACTGAAAGACATAGACTGTGCTTTGACTGCTTTGAACAACTGGATGAAAATCTCCTTGAAAATACAGAAAACAGTCAAAGTTGTACCAAAAATGCTGAATATGGATTGAGATTAGCCCTATGTAGGTTAATAATATTCTGCGATACATAATTCAAAATATTTCTCATCATGAAATATTCTGTTTTTACACAATAGATGAAAAAAGCAGCATAATGCTGAGACATTTCCTAAAAGCAGCACGAGAACAAACCTGTGGATTCCTGCAGATCAAACATGTCCTGATTAGGGCTGTCAGGCGATTAAAAAGTTAATCTAATTAATTACAGGATTTGTAATTGATTAATCTAATTAATCACATTTTAATCTCATACCTGCTAAAGCAGTTGTGGGGAGCAATGGTCCTCAAGGGCCGCAGTCCTTTAAGTTTTTCCATGCAACCCTGCTCCAACACAGCAGTGACTTATTGACATGTCTTCTTCTCCTTTTGGTGTTTATTGGCGGTTGGCAAACAGCCAATGACTGCCCGGCTCATTCAGTGGGCCAAATTTAAAATATTCGTGCATTGAATTGGCATTCTGAATTAATCGCGATTATATTTTTAATGCATTACTTTGCAGTGTAATTAATTAATCTAATTAATATGTTAATCTCAATGGGACTTTTCTGGGTAAATAACGGTTCAATAGAATTAAAAAAATTCTATCTGCAGAGGAGCTGTACTAAGTAACTTTAGTGGGTTTAGTGACTGGTTTGAACAACTGCTGGAGAGAACCAGGAATGTCAACCTTTGCATGTTAAGCTGGATTTATACTGGGTCCGTCTGCGGTGCAGCTTCGCTCCAGCCTCCACAGTGCGGGGGCTCACCCTGGGGGCATGTCTAGCACAGCGCACCCACGACTGCAGTCTGTGTAGGTGAATCCTCAAGCTAACAAAATGCCGTTCACGGCCAGGTACCCTCATACTTGTCAGAGATTTTAACTATCTGTGATCACATCAGTGCCTTGTGTTCTTTGGGTCAGCTTTTGCTTGAGGTCCCAAGGTTGAGATACAAGCAGTGGGGTGGCCGTTCTTTTTGCAGTTGCTGGCTCTACACTTTGGAACAAACTGCCCCTCGACATTTGTATAACCACCAATCCCAGCCTTTTTAAATCAAAGCTGAAGACCCACTTTTTTAGATTAGCATTTAGCTCTGTCTTGGGAAGTTTTTAGGTACAGTTTTTTGTTATTGAACTTTTTAAAAGCTCTTAATACCCTGCAGCACTGTGGCACTTTCCAGTTATTTTTTGTATTAATTATTTTGTGCATTTGTGGACTTTCAATTGTAAAGCACTTTTAGTAGCATCTAGTTATTGTACAGGGCTACACAAATAAAATTAGAATTTGAACAAAATCACAGGAAAATTGCAACATCCGGTGGTCCATGGTTAAAAAAAACACACGAAAACCCCTGACCGACTGACTTCTAACCTGGTGTTACTGGTAACGACGTCATGTTTACATAGTGAAGGCCATCACAAGTCTTTGGGATGCTTTTATTTTTAAATTTACCAGATGCATTACACTGTTCATGTGTCTGGTTTTCTGTCTGGTCCGATCTGACCTGCAGAGCTGGACGTGTTCTGGCAGCATGCGCCGTCAAAAATAGTAACCTACAGTATATTTTGCAGAGAGCCACAGCAATATGCATCTGGGTTGCATCTGACATGTGACCAGTGTGAGCTAAATCATTGACAACTAGAAAAGCACTTGGAGAGCGCAGACCTCCACCAAGCAGCTCATGTCCCCCTCATATTGTGGTTCAAACCTAAACTTTTATTGCTACGCAACAGCATCTGGAATCATCCTTATATCATAGTTATTTCCAAAAATCTATATTTCCATAATGGCCATTTTCACTTATTTTTGTGTTTTCTGGATCATAGTATCCAGAATTTTCTCTGGTTCCAGACTAATTGAGATCCTTTCTTGCTATTTTTAATCAAACACTTGTGCCATTTGTATGGAGTTATATGCAAAAATCAAAAAATTTGGCCTATCTCACAATGAAAAAGAATCCTTAAAAAAAATTCCTGGATCCAGAAGGTGATCTGGATCACCGGATCATATTTAATGTGTTCGTTTTTGGACTGAGGCGCACGGCTGGGGAAAATTTCAGGTCAACCCGTCCAGAACTTTTTCAATAAAGTTGCTGACAGACAGACAGACAGACAACAAACCAATACTACCAAAACATAACCTCCTTGGTGGAGGTAATAAGGCTACAAATAGCTCCAGAGAACATGGACCTGACCATGTGAAGCTGTAAAAACTGACAGCGCTCTGAGAAGCTGCCAGTTTTAACTTTGGCTCAGTCAAAACGGAACTATGCAGAAACAGGAAAACTTTGTAAAAGATTATATTAATTAGCAGTTAAGGAAAACAGGCTTATTATGTTTGCTTTGGCTGAAAACCTTTCAGATGTCTGACATTTCTTTTCTTCTTGGGGGGGGGGGGGGGGGGGGGGGGGGTCTTCATTCTTATTTTTGAATAAGACAGAAGAAAGCTGACTTCACGAGCACCTTTTCCAACTTGCATACTGATGCTGTTGATATCACAGATTTTCTCTACATTGCAATCAGTTTTTTTCCTTTTACTTCATTCAGCTACAGGATTTGAAATGAAACACACACACACACACACACAGGGCTGCAAGATCCAGTTTAAAAGCATTTCTGATAACCTAAAATCACCATGTCTTCACAAGCAGACTGGGTACTTGGCTTGTCTGGATGTGTTTGTGCCACTCTGGTTGTTTCATACTTCTGATGTATCTGTAAGCTCTCTGGAAGGAGGATGAGGAGCAGTTTGATCTCTGACATTTCTCTCTCACATCCTTTTATATATCAATGATAATTATAAACACATGACTGTTTACTCAGTGTGTTTATTGCATATCACTGAGTCTGAAAAAGCTGTGCACACTGATAGTGATGTGCTGCACGTCTCCTCACAGCACGAAGGTTCCTGGTTTCAACCTCAGCTGGAGCCTTTCTTTGGTAAGTGTGCGCCTTAGCTGCCTCCCACATCAGGTTAATTACCTCCACCAAGGAGGTAATGTAATTGTTGCCATTTGTTTGTCTGTCTGTTCAGTAAGCAAAATAACTCGAAGAGTTATGAACAGATTTGGATGAAAATTTCAGGCAATGCTGATCATGGCACAAGGAAGACCTGATTTTATTTTGGTGTTTATCACCGTCTGGTTTGTGAATGGTTGGTTGTCTCTCTGTTGGCCCTGCAAGGCTGGAGATCACTGGAATAAGCTGACAGAAGCTGATAGAGACATGGATGCACATGCATGTGTGTGTGAGTTTAGTGGTTGTACTGATTCTTACAGTAGAATTACTGTTAACATTTAACTGTTGAGACTGTGAGAGTGTATGATGGGTAGCTGTAGTAGCATACTTTATTTTCAGGTAGAGAAATAAACTGGACATATTAGTACGGCAAAATTTTTAAAATCTTGCTAATATTTACAAATTATATATATAATTTGATAATACCTATTAATTTTAACAGCAAACTTTAAAGTCTTTAACTTAATTGTATTTGGTTTTAGTCAGTAATGATCATTATTATTATTTAATTTTAAGTAAGCAAATTTATTGTTGCTTAAATAGAATTAGTAGTTTTACTTCATATGAAGTTTTGGAGACATGTTTTATGTTTAAAAGTTTTCCCTGAATTTTTCAAGTCATCTTTTACACCTATAAGTGAAAGGACACATCCATTAACTTATCATGGATTGGACTAAGCAGCCAATTAGTGTCCACCTTCTGTAACTGTGAGTTGTGCTCAAATGTATACTCTCCCATTCAAGGGCAAGAAATTCTGCTGTCAGTGAAATAAGGTGAAATTGACAAATGTAATAATCGATAAACATTTTGACAAAATTATGATGTTGATTTTGAGTTGTGGTTCAACACAAATATTAAAAACATACATGCAAACAAATATAATGGGGCTCCTGAACAAAAATTTTGTCAAGCAACACTTTGAGGCAATCACTCTAACTCTAACTTGTCTCTAACTTTTTTCAGCCACAATCATTCCACACAATTAACTTTGTTCTGACTGGATTTGGCTGGACATTTTTGTCTCATTTCCTGACTTAAGTGTCAAATACATTTATCGACACTTACAGTAAGTTTTTGTCCTTGTATATTAGTTTTTCTTTAGTCTTGTTTTCATCAGAAATAACTGTCAGTGAGGAGATCCATGATGATACTACTTATGAGTCTATAATCAACTTTGTTACAGCTAAAGGCAACATGTGCTTATATTAACAGGCCATATAGCACAGCTGCTTAGGACACCACCTGCTGGAGGGGGTGCCACTCTGAGCAGTCAAAAAATAAATAACAGCTGAATTTAGAGCCTTGATTGGCACCCTTTCACCCTCTCACTCTGCCTTCATTTCCACTAGCAGAGCCTAGCTAAGCCTAAATAAACAACGTTGCCTCCTAATGCTGCTGTATACTGTAACTGCTGTGAACTGTACAACAATGGCGCACCATCTTTATTTAAGTAATGCAGAATCACTGCTGGATTTACAGTATGGGCCGAAAGTTTAGACACACTCCCATTAGAGAAAAGGCTAAATTCACAATAGTAGTTCAAATAACAAGAAGCTGAAAAAAAGGAATAATAAATAAAAATGTACTAAACTATAATTCAGTAAAGTAAAACAATGATATTGAATTGCAGTTTTAAAATAAAAAAAAAAAAACAAGCAAAACTGTAACCAACAAATTAGAGCACCTTGCTCATGAACAGTGCAGTCAACAGATGCAGACGTCTGATTGGACGTTACAGAAAACATTTAATTGCAGTGATTGCCTCAAACTGCTCCCCAAAGTGAGCCCCATCCTATTTTGTTTTTTGTTTGTTTTTTTTATATTTCTGTTGAACCACAATTTAAAATCAATGTCATGATTTTGTATTTTTCATGATTATCATTGTCAGTTTCAGCCTATTTCACAGACAGCTGATTTTTTCCATCTTTAACGGGAGCATCTAAACTTCCAGCCCGTGCTGTATGTTATTTCACACAAGCAGATTTTGTCTGTCTGCTGCAGGTACATGCTTTATGACTTAATGAAGCGGTCTAACAGTATGGATGGGGGGAGGGGGAGATCAGAGGAGTGTTCCTTGATAAGAGCTCCTTATGGTCTCAGTATCTTGGTCTTACACAATAAGATGCCAATTTTCTGTCCACCGCTCAGATTGGAGCGCCGATAAATCACTATCTTTGTTAAGCAGTCAACAACAGCAGCACATGCAGCCGTTTCCTCCTCATATGACGAAGCCGATGCAGGAAAGAAGATGCGCCATGAAAGAGCATCTAACTAACAGTTTTTCGGGCATATCCCAACCTAAACAACACAACCTCACCTTTTTTTCTTTCTGTGATTAACCCCAACAAGACAGGACTACAGCATGACCACTTTATCCCACAATTATACGCTGATGTTTATCATTTCAACACCCCTTTGGCTAATGAAGTTTCCCATAAAACCGTCATTAGGCTGTAAAAAGGGCAGGGGGCTAGGGAGGAGGGAGTTGCAGAAGAAAATGAAAACTGTGCAGCCTAATGTACATCATTATCTGGGACTCATCTCAGTCTGCATTATCAAAAGATACTGAATCATCATAACTCATAATGACCAGACTGTCTTCATTCTGTGTTATATATTACTCATCAAATGCCAATTAATACTACAAATAAGTGCTTTAAAACGCGCCTTAAAAGCGTTTGCAGCTTGTTTGGATCCATATACACCACATCTTTGATTCTAACTAATAGAAAAATTAATTTGCACACTAAAAGTCAGCAAGCATTAGCCAGGCATTAAAGAGAATGTAAGCGTTTATGAGATTATAATAAAAATATTATTCTTTAACATTTTCTAACACGGTGCAGAGCTAACACACAGCCTCTCTGCAACGCTTGTCCTCTGATCACAACAAGCTCAGTCAACCTCTGTTCCTAACTGAGGCGAATCAATTAGATTGCACTTTGTCGTCTTTTCATGGTGGTGAGCATCAAACAATTTGTGATGGAAAAGGATCAATATTGCAAATGAAATAAGGTACTTGATGTTCTCCAACAGTGATACACTCATTTCCACACAGATATGGCGTTTGGCATCCGCTGCGAGCTGCTGGCATACACTCGGATCGGCTCTGCAAATACATCCTCTGTTGTTTTATCCTCTGATAGTTTTGTATCCGGGATTATCAGTAAGTGTCACTCACTACCTAAACTGTATGAAAATTCTTTTCCTTTTTAATCCATTACACACTATGAGACTGATAGAAAGGTGGCTGATTACTGAATACTTGCAGGGCATCACTGCAGGTTTAGGTTTGCTCCTGGAAGAAGGAATGGCAAAACAAAGCAGGGGAACTATACAGTATGTGTTCATGATATATCTAGAGAGATAACAAATACTACATCTGTGGAGCCCTTTCCTTTAAGTTTAATATATAACCCCAAAACAGTCATAATATTAAAACCAGAGATGCATAATTAGCTTGTCAGAATCAGCAGAATAAGCCACATGTTGGCTGCTAGTATCTGATATTTGGCAGTCAGATGTTCAAAATGAACTCCTCTGGCTGAGTTAAAGGAGTCATCACCTGGAAATTCCACTTTTTCTAGTTAAAACACGTGTATTGGAACAGGAATTCAGTTAAAATGTGCCAGAAACTGCAGAGAGTGACAGTGGCTGCGTCTTTAGCCCCGTTTCCATCCACGGGTCTGGGTTGGGCCGGTCGGATCGGGTGGGTTTGGGTACGGATGTGTTGATTTCACGCTGCGTCCCCACAGCAACCTGTACCCTTACTCTGGAGGCGCTGGACAGCGCTGCTACGTGATCGCGTGACATCATCGCTGTGCTACGCCGTTTAACCAAAACACCGGCGCCACACATGACAGAAACACAAGGAGTCACCCCGGCTTTGTTTTTACGCTTGGTCACGCGGAAGTGAGATTTTTCAACAAATCAATGGATTGTTGTGTATTAGCTCCACCTCTTTGGTCCGGATCGGTTAGATCAGTACCCCTACCGAAGGGTGCCAAAAAAGTAGGCCGGGTCGGGTCAGATATAAGGGTACCCGTCCAGGTTTTTATCTGTGGAGACGCAAAAAAACGTGGACCGATCCGACCCAGACCCGCTGGTGGAAACGGGGCTTTTGAGTGGGGGTCTCTCTTCTCACCAGAATCGGCCACAAGAGCGCGCTCTCCACAGTACGCGATTTTGTTTTCCGGACGCGGATGGCGTGAACTACAGAGGCTGCTAGCTGCTAAGCTAGCCTCTTTAGTACCACCTGAAATTAGCTGATTACCTGCCGAGGATTAATGCCGATTAATGACCAGCTTTGTTAGAGAAGCGGATGATGATGTGAGGTCCACTACGAGGCGGGACAAAAAAATGCCATTCTGTGCTGTTTAGGCATAAATTCATCAGTTTTTATTGCTGTAACAGCGGATTAATGGACCAGGGACGAGTGGATTATATTTATTCAGTGAGGATGTGCAGTTGGTAAGTGTTGCTGCTTGTGTAACTTATTATCTTTTGTGTAAGAGACCAGTAAACGATTGTAGATGAGCGGTAACAGGCTGCTAATGTAGCTACAAAAGGTTACACAGTTGTTGCCGTTTGGTTAACTTCATGTCAGACGTCCGCTCCTTATATTCATCAGAGTCCAGCCCTTTTACTCCGCAAATTCTCTCTATCAACCGTACCGTTATGTTTTAATCACGTTTTTCTGTGTTGGGACATCATTTTCCTTCACTTGTTCTGTCCTGATAAAACTTCAATTTGGCTTTGACTCTCGCCTCACGAACGCTTTTATAGACGAGTCTAATTCTCGTGCGTATTCTCGCGACAAACAAAAGTTGGGGATGAAAAGAGGTAAAAATTTGCTTATTAAATTTTCCTCCCACCCAACTATGATTAAAAATTCATTTAAAGATAACTTAAGAAGGACTGAGTATGTAAAACACCAGGTTATGACACCTTTAAGGATAATTTGGGATCTTTGCTCTCAGAACAGAATACAGTTGTATTTCTCAAAATATGAGAGATACAACTTCATTGTTGTCTACAGTAGGCTCTGAACGCCGAGGCTTCCGTAGTTTTGTGAACGCGCATCAGCGTGCTTCGCGGAACTAAGATGTACTACTGTTTAGGCTTTAAAAATATACTAAATGGCATCGTTTCGAGTACATTCTGGATGCTGCCCACTCAGGACACTTGGATTACACTGGACAAGCAGTATGGAGGAATATTAACAAGTTTTTGTGGACTTTTATGGACCTTTTTGGCTTGGTCCCCGGCGAACTCCATTATATGAAAGTTGAGGGTGAAAGAGAACCCATCCTGATTGCCGGCTGCGTTTGAGATATTAAAAAAGTGCTCCAGTCTTGCTCACTATGAGGGTAAGTGGAAAATAAAGTTACATCATTCTGTGGGTGTACTATTCCTTTAACTACAGTGAGCAGTAGTTATAATGTATTTTTTGCACAAAGGAACATGCCGGTTCGAACTACGCCAGCATCCTGTCAGTTAATTATAAGGTTTTGGCAAACATAGACATGAGCCAAGGCTATAATAGTTTTGGATTTTTTATTAGTTTCAGTTTTTATTTTGTTTTGACTTTTTGTTTTTCAATTCAGTTTGTTTTACTAAGTTTTTTGAGCAGGTTAGCTAGTTTTTATTGTTTTTATTTTGGGGGAAATGCTTATATCTGGAAAATGCGTGTTTTCCGGATTATAAGTCGCTCCTGAGTATAAGTCGCATCAGTCAAAAAATGCAACATGAAGAGGAAAAAAACATAGATAAGTTGCACCAGACTAAGTCGTATTTATTTGTTTATTTGAAATAGGGGGATTTTTGCATTTTTCATATCCTACTTTTCACTGCTAAAAATGACCTAATCAGTCCAATTCCAAAGTTAATGCCTGTAAATGATCATAAAACACATAACTAAGAAGGATAAACATGTTTTTGAGGATTTGTTCCACCGCACAGGCAGTACAGACAGATGTCCAAAATGAACTCCTCTCACTGAGATGAGGCTATTTTGGGATTTTTGCCCTTGGAGCAGAATATAGGTGTCACAAGCCTGGAGTGCCTTCTTTTGACATTAGATGGTAATATTTACTCCTTGGCTCATGTCAGTCTATATGAATTAATACTTAAAAACATGTTAAATATTTTGATATATGAGTTGCACTGGACTATAAGTTGCAAAATCAGCCAAACTATGGAAAAAAGTGACTTATACTCCTGAAAATACAGTACTTTTATTTTCATTTTTATTAGTTTCCGTGTTAGTTTTAGTTTTTTGTTTTTGTTGTTGTTTTTTTCATAAATTTTAAGCATTTGTCTGGTGTGACATTCAAAATCATCAGAAAGTCACTCAAAGTAAAACCTAGAGCAAAGTAAATACATTAAATAGAAATAGATTTTATATCAACCCAAACAGCTTTATGTATTAAATAAATTTACAAAGATTAAAACTAAGGATGCTTTTACAATGATTTTAGTTAATTTTGTAAGGACACAATACAGTTTAAGTTAGTTGTCGTTTCTTAAAAAACTGTCCTTTTTGTTTTTATTTCAGTTAACGAAAATGTTTTTTTCAATTTCAGCCTTTGTATTTTTCCCTTAGTTTCAGTTAACTATGATAACCTTGACATGAGCCCATCCATAAATCAAAAAGAAAAAATGCTGATTTTCAGCCAGCAAAGCTGGAGTAAAATCAAATGAAAATACAAAACAGAAGCAAATATGCCTTGTTGAGGTGTTTTATAGTGTATGAAGTATAATGTTGGACAGGAATGTCTGCCTTTATTGAAAGAGATATGAGGACTCAAGACACACACGGCATTATATTCAGGAGCTTAAGCAACGTCATTGTTTTCACATCCAACATTAGGGGCTCCAGTGAAATCCCAACAGAGCCAATCCTCTTCATTGAAGTGTGTTTAGTTTTAGAATCACTGGCTACATACGCAACTAGGAAAACACTCAGAGAGTGCAAACCTCCACCAAAGAGCTCATCTCCTTGTAAGATCCAATTATATGAGCATGTTTTTTTTTTTGTTTTTTTTTTCCAAGAATGCTGCTGCTTGTTTTATTTCGGGGTATTTTAGATGAGATGTGTGTTTGGCTTGTTTTCATAGATCATGTTACTTGTTTCTATACGATTTCTTTGAACATTAACTCTTGCAGAGTTTGGAAAGAAACAGGAAAAATGTGGGACGAAGAAAACATTTTTTTGTCCAAAAGAAAAACTTGGGTTAGTTATAGCTCCATATTCTGGTGGATATGATGAATTATTTGGATGAACATGCATTGTTAACACGTTTACTAGTATTAAGTTTAGTTTTCCTCAAACACAATAATAAATTTCTTTTAGTGTCATGTCAATATGCTGATTAGCCAACAGTATGAGTCTGTAGATTTGAGATAATTAATTTAGGCTATTGTTGTACTACATTATTTAACAAATGGGGAAACAATTGTTTTTTTTTTCTTTTTTTTAACATTTCTTTCTTGTACGTACTGGTAAGGGGTTTCAAAATATACAGTCGTCCTCAAAATTATTTATACCCTCCAATTAAAGGAAGGGATAAATTACCAATAGTAATTCAAATAACTAAAGAAACTAAATAGAAACAAAAATTTACAAAATTATAATTTAGTCAAATAAAATATTGCTTTTGAATTGTGGTTTAGAGTAATAATTTGAAAAAAAAACCCAAAAAAAAAAAAAACTGTCTCTGACACAGTAGAGCACCTTGCCTTTGATCAGTGGATCAAAATATCTATGCAGGTGAAGAAGTCTTGAACTTTACAGAAAACACCTGATTACAGTGATTGCCTCAAAGTGTTGCTCAACAAAACTAATGTTTCGAATCATGCTTGTTTTATTTTTTTGTGTATTTGTTTTTAATATTTGTTGAACCACAATTCAAAATCAATGTCATAATTTTCATAGAGTTTTTATTCATTATTACTTTTGTCAATTTCAACTTCAATCACTGACAGCTGATTTTTCCTTCTTTGATTGGAGGGTATTGGAGACTATGGCAGCATCACTTTCTTAAAAAGCGTGTGAAAAATTCTTAACTGTTGGGACCAAAGTAAAGCTAAATGATGGGTTAAAAAAATGTCTTGATTAAGTTGAGGTTTGAGAGCTTGAAGCTGTTTCAGATGCCTGAAAAGATCCTTCTTACTCTCAGTGCTCAGGGAGCATGACGAGTTTTACAGTTCTGAGAGGACCTGATGAGTCTCTGAGGGCTCTGAAGAGCAAAGACTGACTCTTTACTTCCTTAACAGAGTTGCTTGCACAGACATTCCTCTTTTGAGGGATTTGTCCTTATTTCACTTCCTCCTCTCACTGACTTCTCGCTCCTATTATTGTGTGAATGCTTTAAGGCCATTAAGCATCCAAAGGCTTTGGGTTCATTATTTTTCATTACTGCCTGTTGCAGAGAAAAGTTTACTCATGAAGGTTTCGGTTGCAGATGTGATATGTCATGAGTGGTATGTGGAAGATGTTGTGACCTGATCTCCTACACACGCAGCAGGAAAAATCTCAGGCTTGCAGTTTATAAGCAGATATGCTGAAAGATTTTTATTTTGTACGTGAACTTTTGCTCTGCAGGGGAGGAAAAGCAACAGCTCTGTTTTGCATTTGTTGAATATAATCTGTATTTTTTTCTTGCTGTCGTGTGATATTATGTTCCTATTGACACTTAAATAGGAACATAGCATCCAAAACGTTGATCAAAAATGCTGTAGTGAGGATTTTAATGAGGATTCGCAGGAAAGATCATACTTTTTCGGTTTTGGCTTTTCTTCATTGGCTCCCTGTTAAATCCAGGATAAAATCTTTTTTTTTTTTTTTGCATACAAAGCTCCCCATCGCCAAGCTCCATGCTGGCGGGTGTCCCATGATGCACTGAGCTCTTCCTTCCCTTTTCATCTCTCTGCTCTTTATTTGCAAATGTATTTCATCATCAACATCATTAACTTCTATTTCTCTTATTTTCTCTTAGCAGGTCTCCCCGACTAAAATTTGTTCTCCCTGTTAATCCATCTGTCCTGTCCTTTCCACCACAACTGGTGGAGGCAGACGGCTGCCCTCCCTGAGCTGGGTTCTGCCAGAAGTTTTCCTTCCTGTAAAAGGGATTTTTTTTTTCCTATCCTTTGTCGGCCACGGCCACTGGATGGCGGACTGAATCGAAGTCAAGATTTGATGCAATCCATTGATTTCTTTAGCTAGGATATTATTCTTTATGAATTGTCTTGAACTGATTAATCTGTAAAGTGACCTGAGAGAGAGATACATTACTCACAAAAAGTTGAGGATAGTTGGCTTTTTGTATGATGTCAGAATGAATCTAAATTTCACTACAGCCTTTCCAGGTGAGCTGAATTAAACTTTCTCTCAACTTTTCAATGCACATGTACATTGTTCAATGGTTAAATATTTATTCTGCATCATTCTGTTCTCCAAAAACCGAAAGTTAAATATCCTTAACTTTTTGTGAGTAGTGTATATATATATATATAGCCATGGAAAAAACTAAGAGACCCTTGTTTCTCTCATATTTCTTGGTCATTTTAATGCCTGGTACTACTAAAAGTACATTTGTCTGGACAAATATAATGATAACAACAAAATAGTTCATAAGAGTTCAATTTAAGAACTGATATCTAGCTGTTTCCCATGCTTTTCTTGATAAGTGATCTTGGTTAAGTTCATACATCAACAGCTATGGCATTGTACTGCCAAAAACAGTGTGATTAGGCATTCTATTTTATTTTCTGTCTCCTTTAGATACATGATTCAAGCCACAGTTGGTACTCGATTGCATAACCATTATTTTTGATGACAAGGGTGGTCTCTTAATTTTTTCCATGGCTGTATATACAGGTACTACCTACAAATTTAGAATATCCTGAAAAAGTTCATGTATTTCTGTAATTAAACTTAAAAGGTGCAATTTACATATTGTTTAGACAAATAATCTGTGAATTAATAAATTTCAAGCTTTTGTTTGTTTGGATGATGCTGATTAGGACTTGCAGCTTTAGAAAACCTCCCATTCAAAAACTCAAAAAATTTGAATACTGTGAAAAGCTCCAGTATTGTAGCTCAGAGTGTCACATTCTAATCAGGTAAGTAATCCAAAACACCTCCATAAGTGTCCCAAGCCTTTAAAAGTCTCTGTCTTGGTTTAGAAGAATTCACAATCATGGGGAAGACTGCTGATCTGACAGTTGTGCAGAAAACCATCATTGACTCCCTGCACAAGGTGGGAAAGACACAAAAAGTGATAGCAAAAGAAGCTGGTTGTTCTCTGAGTGCTGTCTCAAAGCACATTAATGGACAGTTAAGTGGAAGGAAGAAGTGTGGAAGAAAACGGTGTACAAGCCGGAGGGCTGACAGCAGCCTGGAGAAGATGGTCAGGAAAGGGCCATTCAAAAGTGTGGAGGACTTTATGGACCTGTGAGCTTCTTTAAGTCCAGCATAAATGCAGCCGTCTACCAGGACACTTTGGAGCACTTCATGCTTGCTTCAGCAGACCAGCTGTATGGGGATGCAGACTTCATTTACCAGCAAGACTCAGCACCTGCCCACATTGCCAAAAGTACAAAATCTTGGTTCAACAACCATGGAATCACCATGCTTGATTGGCCCGCAAACTCACCTGACCTGAACCCCATCGAAAATGTGTGGGGCATCGTCAAGAGAAAGGTGAACGGGAAGAGACCAAACAATAAAGAAGAGCTCAAGGCTGTGATGGAAGCACGTTTGTCTTCCATAACAGCTGAGATATGCCAGAAGCTGGTAGCATCCATGTCACGCCGGGTTAAGGCAGTCATTCATGCAAAAGGGGCTCCAACAAAGTACTAAGCACGATTTTACTTTAGGAGGCCCAACTTTTTTGTATATAAAGTCCTTTCAAGATTGATTTCATGCAATATTAAAATTTTTTGAGTTTTAGAATTTCAGGTTTTCTTAAGCTGCAAGTCCTAATCAACAACATTCAAACAAATAAAAGCATGACATATATTGATTTGCATATTATTTATCTAGATAGATAGATAGATAGATAGATAGATAGATAGATAGATAGATAGAAGGGTAGAAAGATAGGTAGATAGATGTGTATGTATATATATATATATATATATATATATATATATATATAGAGATATATATATATATATATATATATATATATATATATATATATATATATATATAAGAGGAAAAAAAGGTATAAATGTGTATTATATATATATATATATATATATATATATAGGTCACATATATTATTATATATATTAGGGGAGTGGGTCGTGGGCTTTGGTGCGGAGGACCCGGGTCCAAGTCCCCGATCCCACTCCTAGGTGAACCACTGTGGACCCCTGAGCAAGGTCCTTAACCCCACCACCTGCTCCCCGGGTGCTTTAAGTAGGAGCCCACTGTTCTCTGGTACTTCTGTACAGAGATGGGTAAAATGCAGACCTTTAAATTCCCCTCGGGGATCATACTAGTATAACAAAAAAAAATATTTAAAAAAATGTATATATATATATACTGTATATATGCATAAGAAAATAATTCTTATATGAATTCAGGAATTAAATAATTTCTGAATCACTCAGTGTGGTGTCACACTGTTGGATTTTTTTTTTTTTACCCTTTTATCAATTTTTTAAAATATATTTTCATTTTATTGTGACACATTCTTTCAATCACATTCTAAAAACAAGATATTTTGCACCAAATTACTGAGGATTTGGTCATATGTGGAAATCACAAAGGAAACCACTTGGTTATTTCTCCATTTCTGTGAAGCATGGGAACATAAGGTTCTTTATCTTTTGGAGAGCAAATAAAACCAACACAGTAGATTTGAACTAAACTGTGAAACAACAGATGATGTAATGTGTGCTTCTAAAGGTTTTTATCTGTATAAAAAAAAACTTTTGTGATGGCAAAAGTTTTTTTTCTGCCACTCCAAGCCTGTACCAGTAACGTTAAACCAGCACATTGTCATGTTGCGTCACTAAATATGAACAGTGCGTTACATATTATGTCATATGTGGAGAAATCTTTTTGATCAAACTTTTTGATCTCAGCTCAGTTCAGCGCTGCACCCAGCAGCCAACTTCTGTACTGGAGTTTACTTTCAGATTAACAGGTTGCCGTGTGTGTTAGCTTTGTCTCCTGTATTTTCCGGTCATGCTGTATCATACATCATACAGCACTGCGTGTGTGCAGGACTCTGCAGTTCATACGAGGCAGAATCAAGCCTACCACTAGTCATAAAACTGTACATGACAGGAAAATCACACGGTGCGCCCACTAGGGCTGTCACAAACGATTATTTTGATAATCGATTAGTCACCGATTATTTTGTCGATTAGTCGACTAATCGGCTCATACAAAAACTGCAGCATATTTACAGTGCCAGTCAAAAGTTTGGACACTTTCTCATAGGAACACGTGTCAAAATTTTTGACTGGTAGTGTGTGTGCTTATCTATGTCTATAAACTATTCAACAAAAGCTGACCAGACAGAAAGGCAGACAAGGCAGTGGAAGGTACAGTGACAATTTTTATAGGAAAAACAAAGCTTATGAACAATAAACAATTAGTCGATTATGAAATTAGGCACCAACTATTTTGATAGTCAATGATTAATCGACAAATCGTTGCAGCCCTACCCCCCACATATCGTTTTTCAAGGGACACATTCCTGCCCAGAAAGAGAGACAATTTCAAGTTTCAAAGTTGTAAATAAAACATGTTTTCTCTGTTTAAAATGACCCTAAGTCATTTCCTTGTATTGATTTTTCTAATTTGTGTTTGGTGGATTATTTCTTCATTTTTCACAATGCTTCTTAGCAATAAATCTTACACCAGGTCAGTGGCGTCACCAGTCGATTTTCCCGGGGCTTCCGCCGTGGATGTTTTGAGTCTAGCCCCAGGAATGAATTTACTGTTTAACCACCTTTTCCTGAAAAAAAAATCCAATGAATATCCAGATGACCCAGCTTTCTACCAGCATTTAAACGCACCATGAATACGCAAAGCTCCAGCCTAGCTCACGTTGGTGTGGTGTGTGAGTGAGGTATTGTGTGTGAAGTCCGAGGTCCGATTAGCCCCCCCATCTTTGATGTCAGACGAAGCTAAAGTACGTTTGTCAGCTCCGTATGCGCATGTGCAGAGGAGAGCAGCAGTCAAATCAAAGTATCTATCAGCAGAGGAGGGCGGAGATGGACAAAAAAAAAAAATCAGAGAAAGCAGCAGCTACAACTTGCTTTTCAGCAGAAAAGTAAAAGGCATCACAGTGTTGACTCTTTTTTCTCATTAAAAACAATATGAAAAAGTCAACATGAAATCTCCCAACATGAAAAAACGAGGCTGAAGTTAGCAGCAACTCTTTTCCCAGCTTCTGTTTCGATTTTGGCTCAAAGGGCAATTCCACTCAAAAAATTTTCCACTGACAACATTTAACGAGGTCCTGTGTAAAAACTACAACACGTAGACTTTTCAAACCTGGACTCAGATGTTCTTTAGGGACTGTAGATTAATTCAAGCACAGTTTATGATTTGTGAAACCTGTATTCTATTTGTGAAAATGAAAAATACCCACATTTTATGGCTTAATTATCATGTAGACCACCTTGGACCAGGTCCCAATCAAAAACCTCAATACTCATCTGCTAACCTGGTCTGAAATGTTCCTTAGAGGCTGTAGATTAATTAAAGCACTGTTTCTGATTTGTGAAACTTATAAATGAGGAGAAAATGAGAGAAAAATGAGTAGGAGAAGAGAATAGAAGAGGAGGACAATTTAGGAAGAAAAAGAAGAGCAAATAATGAGATAAGAAGAGCGGGTGAGAAGAGAACGTGATGATGAGGAGGGTCAGTGATGAGTTATAGAAAAGACAAAAGGTGAATACTGTATGAACTGTTATGCATGAGTACAGTGCATGTACAGTGCATGTGTTTTAGCAACATAATGGTCAACATTTCATTGTTGATTTTGTGGTTTATTAATCTTTTTTAAATTAAAATGACAATTTATCCACTCCATTATGTCTATTATTGCCTTCTAAAAGACATTTTTTTGTAGGGAAAGACAAGAGAAAAGCTTGTCTCATTTTTTCAAATTTGAACCTGGTCCAACTTCGGGCAAAGCCCAGGTTGTCCTCAAAGGCTGGAGACGCCCCTGCACCAGGTGTGAACAAAGTCGGTACGCAAAGCCCACGTCCTGCTGCAGCACACCTGAATATGATGAATGGGTCAACATGAAGAGGCAGAATTTGACAACAAGCTGTAGATGAGGGCCTTTTAATTTGTAATCAGACATTATAGATAGATAGATAGATAGATAGATAGATAGATAGATAGATAGATAGATAGATAGATAGATAGATAGATAGATAGATAGATAGATAGATAGATAGATAGATAGATAGATAGATAGATAGATAGATAGATAGATAGATCATGTCCTATTTATATGCATTGTATATGCAAAACAAAATCTCTAATGAGATCAGGAACTAATTAAATAGTTATGTGAAATGTATATTCCACATTTCCTCTGCTGAACCTTTATTACATGACTGTCAAAAGTTTAATTACAAAAGGAGATTAAACTACTTCATGATTATTAAATATTAATGCGGCTGGTGTGATCATTTGTCTAGGTCTTAATATTTTATTTTAATTTAGGAGCAGGGTGGCTGGTTACAGATATTGTTACTCATATTCTTGTCTGCAGGAGACTTGCCCTCTATGAAAAACCACGGACAAATGAGTAATATTGAAGCTTTTGGCTTACAAGTTATTCTTAGTTAAAACGTCTGGACATTTTGACCAAAATATTCTGTGAAGCACATAACATCACTGCTTACGTCCAGCCCTCACAGCCTCACACACAGTTTGGACAGCAGTGAAAAGTACTCCAGCGCCTACTCAGTGTCCCATGACGAAATATAGAGTTACCGTAAGTGATATTGTTGAATAGACCAGAAACTGATACACACTTGTCTCTTATTTCCAGACGGACACACATAATGCGTTGTTCACTTTTACTTTTCAGAGTACCCTGCATTTTGAGGCTAAGACTGCTAAGAATGGCACACAGGTGCTAAATTTAGCTGAAAGATGGTGGGAGGCCATCTTCGGGAAACCAAAGATGGACTGTGCGTGGAGGAGGGGGCAGCAAATTAAGACGCTAAACATTAGCCCATGAATCATTCATGAAGAGTGGAATTACATTCATGCTAATTACTGTAGTTCAGCAGTGTTACTCATTTTATTTTAGATTGGAGTCAAGACTTTCTGCTTAGACTGATGTGACTATATATTATCATTCTACTGCATGCTAAACTTCCTCTTGTGCAGCTAACTAATTTATCTAATTGAAAGGGTGGAAAAGGGGGTTTCTGTAACGAATGACAGGATTTCAGTTCGACTCTTTGTGTTCTGTTTTCACCCATCAAGATTTAATTAACAGATTTACATTTTAGGGAAATGGGCTTATTCTCTCTCTGCAGCAGAGAGCTAGCTTTAGCAAGCCTGGCTCTATCCAAGAGTGAAATTACATTTTTTTCATATGACACATAATAAAGTATGTAAAATTGTTGGTCAGAAAGAAATTATTGTTATGACAGACACCCTATCTAAAATATCCTGGACAGATGTGTCACACTTTAGTAAAAAAAAAAGGCCACCGTGAAAAAAGCTCTGGTTAAACAAACCAAAATTGCTGATGTTGTGCAGGGAAAAGATACACAATATTGTCCAAGTCATTCATTCATTTTCCAGTTAGTCCAATTCAGGGTCACAGAGGTCGCTGGAGCCTTTCCCAGTAATTATCTGGTGAGAGGCAGGTACACCCTGGACAGGTCACCAGTGTATAAAGACACAAACAACCATTCATGCACCCATGCACTCCTGGGGAGAATTTAATGATCAATTAACCAAACATGCATGTTGGACAGTGGGAAGAGACCCGGAAAGAACCCACACATACACATAGAGAACATGCAAACTTCACACAGGAAGGCCAATATTCCAACCCTTCCACAGTCGAAGCCCAAACTAGCGGCTGGAAGCAAAAACTTTTTTCTTGCTCTTGAGGCCACGAGAACAAAATGACGTCATTTTGCTCTCGCAGTTGTGAATGAGGACGTCTTGCTCCTTGAATCAAAGGTAACTGGACTTTTGTTTCTTCACAAGAAGAAGTCTTTTGTCTTTTGTTTTGGATTAGAGGCAACACATTTCAAAGAGACAAAAAGAAGTCCAATTGCCTTCAATTCAGTTCAATTCAATGAAATGCCTATATTGCCAAAAGTGTTCGCTCACCTGCCTTGACTCACATCTGAGCTTCAGTGGTATTCCATTCCTAAAGGCCCTTTCAGATAGAACGCGGCAAGCGCAGGAGGACAGCGGCAAACCCATTCATTGTGTATGTGGTACCGCCGCGGCAGCGCGTTCCGCCCAAAGTGGGCGCATGCCGCCGCGGTGGCGCTCACGCCGCTGCGCTCGAATTGAAAAAATTTCAATTCGGGCACAGCGCGCTGTGACGACATCCTAGCGCGTCCAATAGGAGAGGCCAGTTCAGGGAAAAAAGTGGTCCTTGTTCAGCCTGAAGTAAACCTGGAAGCGGTCTGTGTGAAAGAATGCAGTTCCCGGATGAGCCTGAACTCCCCCAAGTTCTGCCTTATCAGGATCAGGTGGACCCCCACCCTTTTATCTGCTGCTGGTCTTCTCCTCCTCCTCTGGAGAAAAGCTCTTTGCTGCGACGATGGGGGGGTACATCTCTCACAACGAAGCGTGCTGGGGAGAAAACACTTCCTGGTCTGTCACTTAGCAACGCGTGCCTGACGTGCTCGCTGCCGCTGAGCTCTTTCGGCAACTCTGCGCCCTACCCCACGGTGAACGCCACGAAAAACACGTCCTATCTGAAAGGGCCTGAATCCAAAGGGTTCAATGTGACGCTGGTCCACCTTTGCTGCTAGAACAGCTTCAACTCTTCTGGGAAGGCTGTCCACAAGGTTTAGAAGTGCGTTTATAGGAATTTTTGACCATTCTTCAGGAAGCACATTTGTGAGGTCGCACTGATGTTGGACGAGAAGGCCTGGCTCTCAGTCTCTGCTCTAATTCATCCCAAAGGTGTTCTATGGGGTTGAGGTCAGGAGGTCAGGTGTTCATCCACACCAGACTCTGCCATCCATGTCTTTATGGACCTGCTTTGTGCACTGGTGCACAGTCATGCTGGAAGAGGAAGGGGCCAGCTCCAAACTGTTCCCACAAGGTTGGGAGCATGGAATTGTCCAAAATGTCTCGGTATACTGAAGTATTTAAAGTTCCTTTCACTGGAGCTAAGGGGCCAAGCCCAGGTTCCTGAAATACAACCCCACACCATAATCCCCCCTCCACCAAACCACTTTGTGGCTGAGTTGCTGTCATTCCCAAACACCTCCATTTTCTTGTAAAACAGCTGACAGTTGACTGTTGAATATTTAGGAACAAGGAAATTTTATGAATGGGTTTGTTGCACATGTGGCACCCTATCACAGTTCCACGCTGGAATTCACTGAGATCCTGAGAGCGACCCATTCTTTCACATTGAATTGGAACACCTGATTCCCATAATTTGGATGGGTGAACAAATACTTTTGGCAATACAGTGTATCTCCTGTCCGTCTCTGTGGGACTAACCTCACAATCAGTGGACCGCTGACAGTAATATTTGGCCAGGACTCTGGTTTCACAGTGAAAATGAAAAAAGCCAAGCCTGAAAGTATATAAAAATGCAGATGCTGGTTGTAAACATGTAGCTTGTCAGTAAAATCCAGAATATCTGTGCTAAATGAATGTAATCATTAATTGAAAATGGGTATTCACTGGCGTTTTTGTTTCATTATTTCAGAGTTTTTGTACTGAAAACTGTAAGTTATAGGATCTATGAATTGGGAAATGTTCAGCAGCTTTTAAAATACCACTAGTTTAGTTTACAGTAGTTTATTTAAGTTTCCCAGAAGCTGTAGCAAGCTACAGCTATTCTTCCTGAGAGGAGGTTGGACACCGCAAATGCCTGGATATTATTATTTATTCAACACTTGACAATGTAAACATATAAAAACTTCTATATTGGAAAAAAAAACTTAAAAAAAAAAAAAAAAAAAGAAATTTCTTTTTGTAACAATTCAAATACTCTATACAGGAAAATATAACTAAACACCACTAAACACCACTACTTGCTATATCCCAGGCATCCGTCTCTGCCTCTGATCCTCTTTTTTTCTTTGCTAACTAAACTAAACACAGCATTGAAGCTGCTGGACCTACCGTAAAGAACCATCTATCAGTGCAAAGCTGAGCTTCTCAGCTTTCAGAATCCGTTGAAATTACATTTGAGTAAACTGTTGAAGAGTTACAGTAACTTAAGCCCGATGTTGCACCTTGAGCTTAAAGGGCACTTTGTTTTTATAAGAAGAAAAAGGGCAGGGCCTCAGGCACCCTTTTTGTTCTATTTGTGCACGTGCCAGGACCCCTATACTCTGCTGTTTCAGACAATGTCACATGCTATAAAAATACTGATTAATGAAAACATCAGAGCTGCATTTTTAGAAAAATACAAAGGTACTGAACCAGTAAATAATGCATAATTCAAGTTTTCAACTTTAAAAACTTAATCTTATGTTTTTTTGTTTGTTTTTTACCAACAATTGATTTTCTTTATTTCTTTTACATTTTTTATTAATCTAATCAGATCTTAGTTAGATTATTTAAATTTCTGTATTTATTTATCTGTTTATTTATTAACATTTTCCCTATGCTTATTTTCCAGTTTAATTTTGTATTTATTTTTTGTGTCTATGGCTCCATGTATTGATTTATTTCATTTGATGTACCAATGACATTTTCTTCCCCAATTTTTCCAAATCACATTTATTTTCTTATTGTACTTCTTTCTTTTTTTTAATGAGCGGCGTGGAAAGCGTTTCCCAGCCCTTCTGTAGGGCAGACAAACCTTGTAAACAGTTCAAATTAAATGTGATGACTGTGCAGTCAGTTTCACATCCCAACGACCAATTGAAGAAAACAATAACCGCCGTTTTGCATTTACAAATGGCTTCAGCATGGGGCGACCCGCCTCTGTAAGGACTTTGGCAGAACCAGGGGAAGCACACACAAGGCGTTCCTCTCCGTCTGTATACAGCTTGCTCTGCTTCATATTTAGCACCTCAACACAAGTTATTGATCTCCTGAAACAGAAACACAGCAACTGAGCCTTTTCCCCAAAAATATTAAACTATTTGTTTAAATGTAACAGATTTTACATAGATCCTGCACATTATCTGTGCATATTTTCTGTTCAGTCTTGCTTCTAAAAGCATCCCACATCTCTAGTAAATATTTTCTTTTTAAAAGGACTAGAAACAACTGGGCAAAAGGCATAGGGGACGAGGTAGGGAGGCCACAACATATTTATCAGTTTCAAGAGAACTCGCTCTATTCTCACACTCAGTTGTTTGTGTATAGAAGCTCAGTGCAAACAGATGGCAGTTTATAATGCATTTTTAATGTTTTCTTCATCTGCTTTCGTAAGCGGTGAGGTCAGCAGCTGATATTTAGGTCTGATAAATGATAAAATCTCGGGAAGCTTTTAGTGTGCAATAGCTAGACAGCAAGTCTAGAGGCGAAGAATGGCAGAGAGAGAGAGAGATGTTGATAGAGGGAGAAAGGCGAGTGAGTCGGAGGGAGATGTGGAGGAGTGGTTAGCAGTATGCAGCTGGGGCCGGCTGTGCTGAACGGGCAGCAGCCAGGCTGATGGATTACACCGGCTCTCTCCTGGGTAAACGGACACCACCACCCCCCCCTCCCCTTTTAACAATGTCTCAGCCTGTATCGTCATTGAAATGTCTCCAAAGATGGAGGTGAACATGCAGCTGAGCCACTTAATCTGAGAGGCTACCTTTTCTGCCACAAGCAGTTGTATTTGAGAGACCCCTGCAAGAGATCTTTTCTAAACAAGTCTGATATCATTTTCGCAGAAATGTCTGCAAATACCAATATTGTATGCGAGCCGGGAGCTGGGCTGGAAAACAAGACAATCCAGTCGTTCATCGATTCAGTCAAGACTAATTGCCAGGAAAAAAGCCCATATTGTTTTCATTTAGATCTCCTCCTTGTCATTTTCTGTGCAGCCATGAGTGCAGTGGCTCCTTCGCCGCGGCCTGGCATGCGGTTTTACAGGTTATGACACCAGGGATCACCGCTGCTTCTCTCAGTACGACCGAAGCATTTTAGAGTCTGCTGATAGCTACTCAAGCAGCCTCAATGAGGACTGTATCTGAAAGGTCGCACTGCTTAAGAGTGTACTTCAGCTAAATAAATAATGAGTAATGGGAATGTACAAGAGCAAAGCAGTGCAAATTAACCCCCCTCTACTAAACACACTCGCACGCACTTTCACATTTCCTCTCTTGAGTGTGTGTCGAGGAGCCGTCCTCATGTTTCACAGGTACAAACTGAGTCCTCAGTAGAGCCTTTGACATTTTCCGAACTACTTCATCAAGCTTTGCAGCCAGGAAATCCCACAGTCGCGGCCCTGTCTGAAACGCTTTTCCAACCGAGATGCAGAGTAACAAATTACAGGATCAGCAACCAGTCACCAACACTTCAGTCCCTGTTTGCACTTTAACACTGAAATTATACCAATATTTGGTTCAGAAATAGCCAAATAAGACAAACTGAAAACCATTTATTAATATTCGCAGGACAACTATTTATTAATTAACCATTTGCATAACCATGGGAAGCACTGGTTGCCCTGAGTATGATTCTGCTGGAGGTTTCCCTCCTTTTACAGGTTCACAGGAAGGGGGATTACATCAAAAAGGCTTGATGTAGGGTTGGGCATATCGATACCCCGGAGCTGATACTTCAACACCAGCCAGACAAAATATCGGAATCAATACTTTTTTGAGCATCGCAATACCACGATACAAAACACGTAATTTGTTTCCACTTCTGAGAGTTTTAGGTAATGAAATGATGTGAAAGCAGACAGATTCTAGCTTCTGTGCCACATGATATTGGTAGCCTATCAGATTCTAGCGTCTGTGTCAGATGTTTTGGTATCTTTCGGTGCTTTAATGCAGGTTAATGCACATTATGTTTTGGTAAATTTATAGTATTACTATTATATTCTATATTTGAGCATTTTCCACTAAATAAATTGAAATATTGTTAACCTGTACTTAAGTTATTCGATAATTGAAAGAATTTTTTATCTTATTTTTGTTTATTTACTCATCAATATAATCTATTATTGTTTTAAAAACATTTCTTTCCAGTACTTCGGTTATGAAGTTTCACTTATATTTAATAATACCCGTAGATTCAAGATATTATTGCAAACTGTACAATTATGTGATTTTCTTTTAAGGGAGAAAAAAGTATCGTATCGTATCGGTATCAGTATCGGTATCGATATTTGTATTGATGAAGAAGTACCATAAACTACTGGTATTGTATCGATAGAAAACATTTTGGTATTTTACATCCCTAAATTGATACAATCCACTGGCTTTGTTAGCGAGACAAATATTTATTTATTTATTTATTTTTTATTATGTTTATTTATTTCAACTTGAAAACTTAAATGAACCCATTTGTGGACACAAGACGTGTCAATTTACATGAGATTTTAAAAAACAATTTGTTAGTTTGAATTAACAAACTCATGGATCAAAAATGATGCTTTTGGCATCATAGGATTCCACATTTATTATATAAAAGTTGTAAAACATGAAAAAATGTATGTATTAAAAATTTTTCAAAAAACAAATGTCCCTTAAATTGAATCCTACAAGGTAAACAATACTGTTAACTGTTACTTTAATCATATATAGCAACAAAGTTTCATGTTACAGTAATGATTAAATTCACCGAGGGATCCAACGAACCTAAAACCATATGAAAAAGTTTGTGGCAATTTATTGCAAGATTGATGGCGCACTCCACAAACTGTGTTAAAGCTGCAACTAATAACCTTTTATCCAATTAATTAGCTTACTTCTTTTATTAATAGATGGATTACTGAATCTTAAAACAAATCCATGTATGAGTGCTTCTTTAAATATCTGTACGCATATTCACAAAGTGTCCAGGTGCTTTATACGAAGGAGACTATTAAGAGAATTGCAATACAGGAAGTATCACAGCTTCCTTTAAATTTATTCCTGTATCAGGCAAATGCAAGTCCAATTTTCACTCTCTCTGGCACTGCTTTTAGACTCCACCAAGTCCTGAGGGAGAAATCAGGCCCTGATGTGAGCTGTTTGATGCTAAGCAGGAAGTGTATGCTGGTTTCTAGAGCTTACTGAAAGAAAACAGCTGCCCTGGACAAACAGAGGGCTCAGTGTCAACAACAATCTTTGTATTTTTCCTCATCTCTGGAAGGGACAAAATGATTTCACGTTGGTTCACCAACACATTTTCAATCCCAATTTAATGTTGCACATATAACCAGATGGAGGCAAGAAAATACAGTAAAAGCCATGTTTAACTACAGGAATAACCATGCCGAGAAAGGTCTGCAGAAAATGCTGTGCAGTGGTAGGGCTGGGCGATATAGCCTAAAAATAAAATCCCAGATTTTTTTTTCTTTTAATTCGATATATGATTTTTTTTTACTGATTTCCCTCCTACTATTGGTATGAAGGACAGCAATAAGTAGAAACACCAGACAACTTAAAACAAATTTTACTTTTAACTTGACTTGAATTTGGCGCCATTTGACCTCCGGTTGTGTTGACATTTCTGGTTGTTCGCATACAAAGCATTTCATAGTGATTTCCACCAGCGTGTCACTGACATGAAACAGTTCTTTAACCACGACTACGATTATTTCTGCTGTTAGAAGGCGTCGCAACAACTGGAGAAAGAGATAAGATCCTACAACACATTTGTATCGATCAAGCATAAAACGGGCAATAAGAGGGACCAAATATTGCAGGCCGCTGTTGTTGTCTCCCCGTAAATATATTAAGGAAGCCCTGCCGCTGCCACCCTCTCCCTCCTGCTGCGTGAATCGTTTATCTTTTAAAATAACTCTAATTTTTTTCCCTTTTAAATCTCAGAATGCCTATTTTATATAATATCACCTGGTCTGTGTAACATCACCTCTGCAGCATCCAGATCTCAGCAACATCTTATCGTGTTCATACTAACTCATACCTTCAACACGAACTCATGCAGGTTTATTTTGTAGCATTTATTTATTTTATTACTTATGTCATAACTCAAAATCTAAATTTGGCAGTCAGTTACGATACGAAGCATAAACTACGGGAGGTGACATCTTTAATACTGTCACGTTACTGGACTCTTCTAACCTGCACAGATTTAACGCCACACACTTGACAGTAATAACAGACAGATCACACATCTCATCTCTCTTCTGATCTGTGTGTGATGTTCACTACAGAGCACCACATGCTAATCCAGTTTCCAGCAGAGCATCACGTTTTTCACACCTAATATGAAAAACCACCCAAAAAAATCCATCCACCCACTCGGTGGACTTTTTTAATCTCCATATGAATTTTTCAAAATAGTTTGTTTAGTTTCTTCCCAGCTAAGTCGCTGCATCTCGCTACGTGGGCGACCGTATTTTTCAATGTAACTGACGCGCTGCAGCTAGCACCCGGAAATGTCAACACGTTCCGGGAGACGGGAACGTTCAGAAGTGGGCGGGGCAAAACAAGGTGAATACGGCGGGTGGACTGGAGTCCGGATGGTCCAACAGGCAGTGGGAGTTTGTGCAGCGTCCAATCCATCTCAGCTAAGGCTACCACCCCATGAGTTACTTTAGTTTTAGACCAATTGTAGTTTTTTGTATGTGACAATATCAGTTTTGCTAATCTGCAAACATTTTGATGACTGACTGTATATCTCATATTTACAGGATTTTTTTGTATTTTAGATTAATTGTAGTTTGTTATGTAATGCGTTTTTAAGTGTGTGTACCTGCCCGGGGACAACGGATGGAAATTAGCAATAGCTAACTCTGGTACAAAACATCTTTTCTTTTTAAGACTAATGTTTATTGTACACTGTCCCTTTTAAATGAACTAATAAACTAAAAAAACGTTTTCCTGTGAAAAAAGCTGTGTTGTTCGATATGCAATAGACAGTGCTCACGGTTTTATACACACCTGTATTGAACGGTTCGATACAAACACATGTATTTTTGCACCCCCAATATATATTCTGTATATATATATATATAAGTATAGTTTAAGGACACTGCAGTGATTGGATTTTTTGTAAGTGAGGTAAAACTTCACCAGTCTTATTTAAATTGATAACGTAAAATTATTCTTTGCTTTGCTCTTTTCAGACCCTGCCTGAACGGTATCTACTGTGACCCAGCAGACAGCATTATTGATTTATCTGCACTCTTTTTTTAAAAACAGCCCTCACTACTTTGATAGCACAATCTTCAGCAGGTCATCATACAGTGTCAGTCTCTTTGTACACGGCCGAGCTTTTAAAAGCAGAGAAGACGTGAGCAGAGCCTTCCTATATTCTCTCCCTGTTCTAAAGTGATTAAATCAATTTTGAGTGCTTAGCCTTGCTTCAGGCTCTTGCTGTAGGAGCGATAGTGTCGGCCTGTTGATTCTGTGTTCGCTGAGTCACCTGCCGTGCAGGTGCCAAGCACTAAACAGATCTCTGGGAAGCACATCAAACCTGGGATTTTATGAAAGAGGATACGCCGAGAGCCACAAAAGGGAGCCAACTTCGTGACAAGACCAACTGGAAGAAAATGAGAAAAAAGCATCAACAAGAATATGTGCCTTTGTGAGGCTCATTGTGCTCGGTCAAAGCCTGAAGATTGCGGAGGTCCAGTCCAGCCTGAGGTCAACAAGTTGCTTTAAGGCTTGCAGTTGCAAGGCTTCGGCGATTAATCATCCTACATGGAGCTTAACAAGGAGATCGGTTCCCCATCTTTATTAAAGATATTGAATTACAGAGTGATTTTCATTTGTGCAGTGGATTTTCCCTTCTCTATCCCAGCCCACAGGAGCCGATACGTGTGATCAAGCAGCGAGCAAACTGATGAAAAATAATTGACTCAGTGTTGCTGGACTGGCCTGTGGGCAGAGATTAAGGAAATGAAAAAGAGTTCATGGAGTTATTCATACCGCTCTCCCAGTCTCATTATCGACCACACACCAGAGGGGATGACACTTCAGCTTTCAGCACCTGCGTCCTCGCAGCCCACTAACTTTGCCTTGACTCCAAACAACATCAGAGGAAGGAAATTAAAGCTGTAAGTGAAAGAGGCAGAGGAGTAATGGCAGAAAGGAAAGCTGTAACTGCAGCCGTCGCTCAACTGACTGACAGAGTGAATGTTGAGTCCACAATGGATGTGAAGCATTGTTGCCTTTTTTGCCCTCAGAGTTGCTATTGTCTGCGCACAACTCCAATACAAAATGTTTGTGTTCACAGAGAGGCATTATGAGAAAGAAAACAGCAGAAGCTCTGTGTGGACGTTCTGGTTAACAGAGCTCCTGCACATAAACGAGTGAAAGTATAACTGTTGACTGGGCACATTTTTATCTTTCACCTTCCTGCTCAGTCATTTTGGCAAACCGACGCGGTAGTAGGCGGTTATCTTCATACAGGCCGCCGTGGTTTAAGATTGAGCTGCCACACCAACTCCTCCACACCCCCGGAAAGCCTTCTCCCCAGCATCCACAGCTTCAAAATACACATAAATACTCCAGGTATAGCCGGTGTTGTGGAGCAGCATTCATCCTGCAGATTATAGGTTTTGTTCCACAGATAGTTTTCAGACGAAGTTATTCTGGAGGAAGCAGGGGGGGTAACTCACAACCTGCAGAACTGTGGAGAAATAATACTTGTGGAGATACTGTATGTGGAGGACCAGAAATAGAAACGCAGTAGTTTGGGCTTTCCTTCGCTCTTGTGTAGTTCACAAAAGTGTTATCTTCTATACCTGCGCTGGTGTTTAAATCTGCATCATTGACAACTTGTCACCAAGTGACTAAACATTATTGAACATGTGCGAGACAAATGAGTTCATTTCTCATGCAGCATATAAAGTGTGACGGTTTGATGCTGCTCAAATCAATTGTCTTATATCAACGACATTAAATCAGCGAGGAAAGCGTAAATGATATCACTGGAGAAAAAAAAACAACTAACTCCGGTGTTACAGATATTTCTGCCATTTAATCATCCTTATTCTCCTGGTTTTGTAGCTCTTTGCTGCAACTTCTTGTGGTTCTCATCAATACCTGTAGTAAAGCAGATATTTTAAGCAAAGACGATCTAATGAATCAGCAAGGTGCCTTTATGAGTTATGAAAACAAAGGCAACAGAGAACACTGAATTTTGCATCTCAATAACAGAGTTCTTGCACGATTTATTATTATTTTTTAAATTCTTTGTGTGACAGTGTGGGGTCCTGTCACTATGCCTCCGATAGATCATGCACCCTGGCTACTTGGCAACAGGGATGTCCCTTTGGCTGAATGGTAAGCACGCATGACACTCACCCAGGAGTCTGGGGATTGAATCCCACCCAGGCCCTCCGTTGCCACATTTGGAATACTCAACTTATTACCTCATACAATTTTCATGAGAGGCCTATTTTCAAATTACTGTAAGAGACAGTTTGATAACTAATAAGACTTCCAACACAGCTTAGCCAATGTAGATTTAAACACAGTCAAAGCTAGCAAGTTTTCATTTTCATTTGTTTTGCTCAGTTGTGATTCAGAACAGAGCCACCAAAAATATATAAGTTGCATTACATTAAAGGAATAGTATACCAACAGAATGATGTGCATTCATTTTCTACTCACCCTCATGCTGAGAAAGACTCTGAAGCACTTGTTTAATATCTCAAATGCAGCCGGAGATCGGAGAGGTTTTCTAGTTTCCCCAACTTTCAGATAATGTTGTTCACTGAACCGGCAACTGAACCGGAAAGTCCATAAAAGTCCACAAAAAACTCCTCAATATTCCTCCATACTGCTTGTCCAATGTAATCCAGGTGTCCTGAGTGGGTAGAGTCCATAATTTACTCGAAACGACATCATTTAGTATATTTTTATGGCCTAAACAGTACTACATTGCAGTTTCTATTTGCGCATTCGTGCGAGTTCACCACACTACGTAAGCCACAGTGTTCAGCGCCTACTCTGCCGATAATGCAAGCGTAGAAGAAGAAATTCACTGTTTACATTGTGCTAAGAGTGACCGAGCTATGGACAAACCGGGACAAACACAAAAGGGGTTGGCTATTAATTTCAAACAAAGAAAAAAAGAATGCACAATCTCGTCTGCTTCCGTAGTGTCGTCAACTGTTGTCAACCAACTACTGTTTAGGCCATAAAAATATACTAATCAATGTCATTTCGAGTAAATTATGGACTCTACACACCCAGGACACTCGGATCACATTGGACGAGCAGTATGGAGAAATATTGACAAGTTTTTGTGGACTTTAATGGACCTTTTTGGTTCAGTCGCAGGTGAAATCCATTATATGAAAGTTGGAGGAAAACGAAAACCTGTCCGATCTCTGGCTGCATTTGAGATTTTAAAAAATTGCTCCACAGTCCTGCACATCATTCTGTGGGTGTACTGTTCCTTTAAGCACCATGTGCTGCATGAAGGAGCCATACAGAATAATGAGAACAACCCTTAAAAAGGACCCCATTATGGCTCAGTGAGAGTAACTGTTTGAAAAATGACACAAATGAAAAAACATTCCTTAATGAGAGGAACCAGTTAATAATAGAGAGGTCCATTGGGAGCTTTAAAAAAAATGTGAGGAGCGAGCCTCTGTTTTTGAAGGAGGAAGGAGTCTGCGGGTGCCAGTCCAGGGACTTAAACCTGAGTCCTCCAGCCCCACACCCACCTCTCTAACCACAAAGTTAACACTCAAAAAGAAATTTCTATAATGCAGTAAAAGCGTCTTCAAAACAACTCGCCATTGTGTTTACCTCTGACCTTGTGTTCACGCTTTTCTATGCTTGAGTACCTCCAGCGTTCAAGTTAATATTGCACCACGTGCACATTCCAGCCCTTACAGCAAGTTTAAAGGTAGAGTTCGAAGTTTCCCGCCTGAAAATAAACGTTAGACCTGTGCAAATGAAATCCGTCTCAAACCACGCCTTTGGGCCTCTACTCGCGTGCAGTGGTGCATTTGAATGCAACTCTCTCTCCCCCTTCCTGTAATTCGCTCCTTAGCTTTGTTTTGTTATGTTCGGGATGTTTCTGGGTGGAGATTTCTGTTTATATCGACGCTGTGTGGGAACAAGCTCGTGATTGGAGCAGATGCCAGTTACTCGAACTCTCACAGGAAAAAAAAGAAAAGAAAGAAAAACGGCGGAAGCACCGAAGGAAAGGTAAGAGCTTTAGATGGTGCATGTTGGAAAACCAGGGTTAATATTAGTTTGGCTTTTACCCGCTTCTGAGTTCTGAAGGAGTCGTTGAAGCTGAATAGGCTGAAGAACAAGGCGGCCATTAGCGTGAGAGGGAGGGGCGCTCAGTTTGAATGCAGTTGTTTGCAAACAGAAACGGTGGGGGGACTTCGGGCTCTACCTTTAAAGCAAGATTTGCCCCAGACAGCAAAAACAAAAGGGTTCAAGAGACTCAAACAAGCAATTTTAACATTGCTGTTTTGGGGGGGAAAATAAAAAAAACAAAACCTCATTAACAATGTAGATTAGCGGGGAAAGTGTGGATAATTTCTAAGAGTCACAGTGGCAAGTCTGGAGCAAATGTTGTAGATACTCTGCCACCACTCTGGAGTATCTGCATAATGTTTCAGGAATCCAGTACATGAATTAAAGTGTCGTAAAGGCAGGGTGGATGATGTTTTCTAGGAGCATTTTTTACTATATTGCTAAAAATCTCCACACCCCAGTTGCAGACAATCAATTAAATGTTCGGACACAAAAATTAAAAAGATTAGTCACCTGTGGAACATACAGGACTGAAAAAACCCAATCCAATTGTTTTGAACGGCCCGTGCTTATTGATTGAATGATGATATGTCTATCAAACTCAAAGGCTCTTTGTCTCTCCACCCCCTTCCCCCCGCCCACTTGCTCACTCGCTGTGAACGCTTGCTGCCGTTAGACTAACTGTGTAGCTGTTTGCTCTTAAAATGCGCCGAAAAGAAAAAAAAAATGGATGTGGATCAAGTCATGGAGGTGTTGAGGTTTGCAGAAAGAGTTGGAGGTGAGCAAATTAACACTTAACACACAACATGTCTCTTCTGTTTACTCGGCTAATGAGCTGTCCACTCGGCTGTTACTGGTTATCTTCACTTGTAAACCATCTGCGCAGTCTCCTGCGCTGTGGAGGCGTGGTTTTGGGGGCTGTATCTATTAAAACGTAACTTGCTCAAACTGTTTTTCTAGGATCCCCTACCCTGCCTTTAATAAAGTGTTTAAGCATCGGCACTTAGCCGTAGCAACAGTATTTAAAAGAGTTCATGGTCTGCTCAATAACTACAAGATGTCCAGGTCCTCTGGCTGAAAAACACATCAGCCATCAACCACCTTGCTTGGCAGCTCATTTCTGATGATAAGCTGTGTTTGTTTCCACTAACATGTTGCTATGCTTTATGACCAAACAGCTACTCTTTGGTCTGGTTTGTCTAAAGGACATTATTCCAGATGTTTTGTTATTTGTTCAGATGCAGCTTTGCTAGATGTTGTGCTGTTGTGATCTTTTTTGAAGAGAAACGGCTTCCTCCTGCAACCTTTTCCAACAGGCTACATGAGGTTTTCTTTATTGTACTGTCATGAACTTTAAAATCTAACATGCTTACTGAGGCCTGTAGAAGCTTTGGTTAGCATGCTCAGTTTTAGTCAGTTTTAGAGCTTTTGTTTAGTTTTTCTTAGATAAATAATGACATGGTGTCAAAAGGCGTTTACTGTCGTTCATTTAAGGATATGCTTTTAAAGTTTGTTTTTATCATGTCATAAATCATTAAACCTTCAAATTAAAAGGGGGCATATTTTCTTTTTCACAAGACAGTGAGTTGAATTTGATGATCTGGATTCCTATAACTGAAACAAGTGATGATCCTGGGTCACAAAACTGCTTCTCAGTTAAACAGTTGCTTTACAAAACACTAAGAAATCCAACAGATTTACATGACAGATAGCAAAACTGTTTTTCTCAGTAGCATCATCTTCAGACCTAAAAATGTTTTTAGCTGGATAGACAAAGCTGGCGTACATCGAGATTAAATTGTCTATAAATTCAAGTTTCTATCTTCATTGTTTTGTCAAAAAAGAGAGAAAAAAACAGATGTTTACAGAGGCAGACTGATATTTTAGCCTTCTTTGCATTGAAAATAATCTGTGGAGTTCAATTTTCCTACCATTTTGAATCTAAAACAGATGTTAAAGATCGGTGGGTGAGCTTACATTACAACTGTTTCATCTGGGTTTGCTCTGTACGGCTCTGTTCTATTCTGGAGTTACACAATCACCAAGACTCACTTCAGTAGATACACTGTAGGTGGTTTGTAAGTATGTGTGCAAGTGCAGATTTGTTCAGCGACTACTTTGGTTTCCATCACAAGACTTCTAGACGTTGCCTAGGAACCGTAGCTGCAGGCTGGCACGGCTCATTTGAACTTGGGGGTTAACTGGCTAACTTGGAGAACTTGGCACAGTGTGATAGTCTTTTTTTGTTGGAAGTGTTGGACTTCCATATTCTGCTCATCTTTTGGCTTGTTGTAAGCTGTCATTTGCGGCGACACTCGATCGTGAAAACTGTGGCTTTGCATCACCTTTGGTTCAATCTGAATTTGACAAATGGGATCGTGTTGGCCTGCAGGGCCCTTCTGCTTCCAGCTGGGGTGTTGAAGAATGTTCATTTACAAACGTTTGACAAAATGTACATAAAATATAGATAGAGCTCTCCTTCTATGTAATGAAATGTGCTGCTCTGAAAAGGCCACAAAAAGGTAAGAAGTGCATGAGTGATAAAGCTGTCTGAGCATCAGCATCTGGGCCAATACCGGCAGCAGAAACACAGCAGAATGTTCAGGCTGACACAGACCTCCATCTCCCAACGGCTGCAGCCGCAGCCAGCCTGTCAGGAAGATGAAAATACGCCTAGCTTCATTTAGTGCTGTGGGGGTCCTGTGGAGAAAAGGGGCAGGTAGAGCTAATGGACTACTCCTGGACACAGCGGGTCTGTCGACTCAGCAACGCCGCCGGCTGTCTCTTCAGCGCACCCCATTTTCATGACAATCTCTCCGAGGCCACAGCAGGCGTACCGGGACCCAGGAGCCATCACCTCGGTGCCTGGGCTGTGCAGGATTTACAGTAAACAAATCAATTTTCATGGAATTTCAGATTTTTTCAGAGCAGGGTGTTGACATTAATCATACCACCTGCTCTTTTGTCGCAATACAAACAAGCCGTTTAGTCACAGGTTAGCATACACTCTAGAAATGAACCTGAGTCAAGATCGGCTTTAAATGTAAGACTGTGGATTTAGAAAATGGAAACGAAAACTAGAATGGATCAAAAGCATTATTAAGAATAAGCACCCACATGCAGAATGAGAGTGTGTGTAGGTCTGGCTTGCATTTATGCATATATTTGATCTCTGCAGTGTAATCACACTTTTCTGCAGCTGAGTGAGAGCTGATCTATCATGAGCTGTCAGTCTAGGCCAGCAATAAGACAGATCCAGCAGCAGCACTGATTGACAGCAGGGAAATTGAAGTGTCACACGAAACATGTTAACGGTATTTTGCTGTATGTCGTCACCCACTGGCGCGGTGCTTCAGTCAAGCAGCCCGAGCTGGAAAGACAACAGCAAAAGCTGGAATAATAGGAGTTGTTTCCCTAACTGTGCAGCGTGTAAACCGCAAGGTTAGGCATCGCCCTTAAAGGCATCTCTTTTTGTGCTGTGTCCATTATCGTAGAGATGCAGCTCTGTGTATACCGTCCGACAGTAATCTTTGACAGCGTTGTCAATGTCGGCCCCTGCGACATGAGCAAATAAGCTGTGAAAATGAGAAAGACAAGGAAGTGTGAAGGGTATGCATACTCCTGTGGATGGCTGTTCGCAAGCTAACACACTGAAGATGCAGCTTTATGTCATCTGAAAGTGAGAATCTGTTCTCACACCATGGCACAAGCATGTGTAATGCCTCAGTGCATCGCCACCCACTGCACATCATTAACATGGCGGCTGAAAGATACACGAGGCAGCTGTCCGCTGCTGCCATTAAGGTTTATCCAGCTCAGGTCTGACTGAGCATGTACGTTACACCGTACCTTACGTGGTTAAAAGCTTATTTAAATCCACACAAGAACGTGTTGCTGTGTTGCGGTCGTACAAAAGCTGGCAGTCAAAACTCCCAGTTAAAAGACTGCTTTGAGAACAGGGTGTGAAAGCTGCTTTTGGCCAGGTGATAATCGGATCAAATCTCGGCAGTTAAATGTCATGAGCATGTTTCCTGTTTTAACTGTGTCACAGCATAGTGAGAAAATGCACCCCTAAATACCCTTCACTGAGACCAGTTTTTAATCTCTACACTATTAAAAAAACAACTTCTGGTTCAAGAGAGGTGGGAGTAAACAGAAACATTTTAGCTTTCCTCTTTTTTAATGAATGAATTGCAGAAAACTAAATACGCTCTCTCTAAGTTCTAATGATTCGTACATCAGAACACCATAAATAAAGATAAAGTGGTCCTTACTACATCGTAAAATGAGCAGCAGTAACTTGAACTAATTGCTATATGATATTATTGGCCTCTCATGTCATTCTGGAGGGATTTTGGGCCACTATTATTGGCATTGCTTCAGTTCATTAAGGTTTGCAGCATTTGTTATTGTACAACTCTCTAACCCTTTAGCTGGCTGATACACCATTTAGTAAAACAACATTTCCAGTGTCAAAAATAATTTTTGGTAAAAATTTATGAAAATAAACCTGCCTGAGCCATCTTTACCACTTGGTCTGGGTATGTTATGCCAAAAGCAAGTGCTTGTTTTCCCAATTTGACCATTTCACTTTTGTTACTATATTATTAACTGTCATCTCAGCTATTTGTTAAAGGTGCCATGACAACAAATGTCACCTTTCTGTGGTTTTGGGAGTTTAATAGGATTGTTGTGCACTGATGAGGCCATGTGAATGTCAAGTGCAAGTTTTAAAGGCCCACAACGGAACTTTTAGCAGCTTTCTCAGTGACGTGCCCCCTATCAATAGCTAAACTAGCATCCATCTTGCATCGTACCTGTACTGTGAGCTCACTCCAGCCTGTAAAAGACAGTCTTATCTTGATTCTTTTTTTCCCCCTTCCTCTCTTTCTTTTCCTCCCTTCCTCTGGTCATGTTTCCTCGCTTTTCTTTGCTGAATCTGACATGATGCATGTTCAAAACATCTGCTGTGCTCATATTTGGTTCATATCCGTTTGCTAGTAAGTGACGTGGTGCACTACCAATAGTCGGCTGCAATGTCACAGCTCCGTCGCGGATACAAAACTTGCATACTGCAGTTTGTGAGCCTTGGGACGCCTCAGGGCAGTGACGGTTTGCAAATGTGCATAACGAATGTTGGTGTGCCATTAAAATGAGTCAAAAACGCAGATTTTTAAGGTCTAAAAGTTATGTTGTGTGTCTTTAAAATTCCTGTTCAGCTTTGTCTTTGTTCAAAAATGGTTAAATCACCAGCTTATCATTCAACTTAGGTTATCATTCAACTTAATTATTATTCTCCAATAAGAGTAAAAAATGAAGCAAACGGCCTCCCTCTTGTTCCCCCCTTCCCTCTCCTTCCTCCCAGCTGATACATCTGCATGAGTCGGCTAGTTTACATTCCTGAACATGGGTGAATTCAAGTCAGGGTTTTTGAACAAATGGATTAAGATTAAAATAAATAAATAAATAAAAACTTCTGCAGCAACACTGAAGGAGGCGACCACAACATTGTCATTAACCATAAGTTGATCTATTTTCTAAATGCTGTTTTGTCCATTAAACATAGGTCACTGTCTGAAGTGCCCATGATGCTAACAGATAGCCTCTTAGCAAACTCCAACCACTAACTACCAGCAGGTTGACCTACTTTTTCTAAATAAAGTTGTAGCCAATAAAAAATTAAGTCAACTTGGTCTCCAGGCAGATCTTACTACCATACCCTGGTATATAAGTACAGACCATTCACCCAACCCTTTTACCGAGGAGGGAAATCTAGCGTCCCAAATCCCAAAGAATTGGCATGTGCAGCAATATTGACCACATGAAATAGTTTATACTGCTATGTCATCACTTCTGTAATCATCATTCTTATCATTGTCCAAAGAAAATAAAGAATGCAAAGAAATATTTTTCTCCTGCTTTTTTCTTAGTATGAAAGGGTCAAAGTCCCACCAGAGCATTCCAATTATTTTGACATCTTATCTTCAACTTTGACCAAAATTCTTTTTCAGTCATTCTGCTGTAGATTTGCTTGGGTGTTTGGGATCATTGTCCTGTAAGAGCCAGCCTTCAGCTGTCAGACAGATGGCCTCGCAGTGGACTCTATAATAGTTTGCTGAGCAGAAGAGTTCATGGTTTATTCAAAGACCACACGGATTCCAGGTCCTGTGGCTGTAAAACGACCCCAAATCATTGACCCTCCACCACCATGTGTGACAAATGCTGAGGTGATTGTGCTGATTTACTTTGTTTGGTTTCCATGTCTCTGTGCATTGAGACCAAACATCTTCCTTTTGGTCTCTTCTGTCCAAAAGAACTTATACCAGGAATCTGCCATGTTCTTTACTTTTGTCTTTTCAAATTATACTGCTATGAACTGTTATATCTCCACAGGCCTGAGTCAGCACGATGAATCACAGTTTGTCAGTTTTAACTTAGTTTTTGTGAAATAAAATATGACAGTGCCAAAAGGCATTTATTGTTATTCATGTATATCTGTATTCATGTATTTAGGGCATTCATTAAGCCCCAGAATTAAAAGAGGGCATAATTTCTCTTTTATGAGCCCCTCTGAGGTGAATTTAATAATCTGAATTCACCGTGTTAAGCAGGATTACTGAAACCAGAGCTGATCCAGGGTCACAAATCTGCATTTTCATGCAGTGCCAAAAGCATCATTGTAAATTTTAGCAGAAAACGCCGCATATGATGATGATTTCAGCATTGCTGCAAGACGTTGTGTTGTTGTAAATATTGTGTTTACCCCCCTGCTTTCCAAACCTCTGTCGGATAAACTACACGGGTAGAGCAACTCTAACAGTGTGTAGACCGCCAACACACAATAAAACATCATTGTCAACACATGTATTTGACTGTTGCTGCTCTCCATCTCCACCTTTCAGCTCTGCAGCTGGTATTGAGGAGCTTCACCGACTCGGCTTCATGCCTTCGAGCAGTTTGGAGAAAATTCAACTTTTAAAAATTCAGGCATGTTAGTGCAGAAATATTTAAGTGTGTTATGAAAAGAGTAAGGCCTTTTACTATATTGATGCAGAGGCTAAGTACTCAATCACTTGCTCACATAGTGAATCTTACGCTCTTTCTGAAGATGAAAGAACTTGTCCTCCAGGAGGAAGGAGGAAATATCATCTATATGAAAAAGCTTATTTTAGACTGGCATAATTGTTTCAACTGTTATCCACTTCCATCAGCCAATTAAAGAATGAAAAAGAGAAGGGCTGCAGCTGAGATTGGTTTCATTATTAATTTATCTGACTATTCTTTTCCTGATGTATTGATCAAACAACTGGTTAAACGTGTTTCTAGAGATAAAGGTAATGTCCTCTTTGTCTGACCAGTGATCCAATACCCAAGGACATCTTGTTTTACTGTTAGATGACAAAATTACACCAAAAATGTCCCTTTTAAAGGTTCTTTTTTCTTTTTTTAGCAATTATAAATCATTGATTAAATGTGTCTTGCCTAAGAAAGAAAGAAATTTTCCCATGAACATTTTTGATAATAGTATTTTCAAAGTATTTATGTTTTAACGGGGTTACCCTTCAAATTTTCTAAATATAATGGTCATTTCTTTTACTTCTACCTAAATAAAGACTATATAAGGCAAACACAGGTCTGTTTTATTGTAAGCGTAGTTTTTAATAGGGGTATGTACAGCTCCTTTATAATATAACCTAATACATATGTCAATATTCGGGGTATGACATGCTTGTTGGTGCAGTTGACTTCGATGCAGTTTAGTGAACTCTGATACTGCTCTTAACATAAGAAGATACTCAGTCTCTATTAGAAATATTCCTGTACATGTGGTATTGATTAGTTTCCCTCTAAAATATTTAATAGAAGAATACAGGAATGTGGTATGACAGTAACATAAGAGTCCGATAAACACAACTTACTCAACCTGGAAAATTGATCGTTTGAGTGTAAACTTATTCCTTATTTTGATTTATTGCTCGAGTACACATCTGACAGGGAAATACAGTTGATTTGGTATCTTTGAATTGTCACTGTCCTGTGTAATTTGTCAAAAAAGCTGTCACTCTCAACCACAATGAAAGATCATAAACTATTAGAGATAAATCAAGTGATAGACGCTGCAATTCCCTTTGACCTTGCTCACTTTCTGATTGCCTCTCTTGTATGCTGCTGTTGTTCTTCCTTGTGGTAGCTTCCATGGATTTATCATGACATCTCATCTGCTGAGTGTTGACATTTGTCATGCAGACTCCACTCAGTCATCGTGCTGCTGGAGCGTGCAGGTGCATTAATGGTAAGGCCCCACTTTTAGGTTGTATTTTGTTGTGTTTTTTTTCTTTTGGTGTGGAAATATTCCATTGACTCTGCAGCAACATATCAGTCAACCATTTTAAACTGAATAACACTGAGCCATCAACCAGTTTACAGCACATTTTATTTGATCTAAGGGAGAGCTTTTTGATGCAGTTGCATACAGTTATATACTGGTTAATCTTTACACCCCGGGTGAGTATCTTTGACTTCAATGTGTAGTTGTGGTTGGAAAAGTCTGTAATATCTGTTGTACTGCTGGATGGACAGTTTTAACGTGCAGTCTCGCCGAGTTAAAAATTAATTGCATTTTCTGTATACAGATGCGGGCATGAAAAAGTTCCCCTTTCTGCCGACTGCCAGCCTCTTACCAGCGACTTGTCTGCTAACTCAATCGCACAAAGAAACGCGTTTGTGGGGTAATGATTTCAGAGCATAAATGAATGCCCGGAACAAGGACATTTCCACACGCCAAGTTTGGACACCGTGCGTGATGACGTATTCGCGGGACAAATCGGTCAGCCGGTGATAGTGCAGTAATAGTGCGCTATTACTGCACCACCTCTGGCAGAAAAAGGCAGGAACTTTTTCATGCCTGCATCTGTATGCTTACTTCCTTACCCTGTGTTCCCACCTGGGAACAAGCAAAATTATTTTCGCATTGAAATTACATGTTAACCCAATGTAAAGACACGAACAGAGGCCCTGTTTACTCAAGATGAAAAAATTGAACTCAAGTGTACTGAAAAATACGAACCCCCATCATTTAAAATGGAAAAAAAATGAGCGCCTGTAGCGCCGGTGGTGGTTTGGAATATGCAGGAACCTACTCCCCAGCAGATCAACAAACTGGGGACAGGTGAGTCTAACATACCTCTGGAAGTGGCTGTCATTCAGACACAACTCTTGGAATAGGTGATGAAATTCAATGAACTACAAGCAGACCCAAAGTTGCCGATGTCTTCGATTTTCCGACTTCCAAAGCAGATAGACCAATATCTCAACTCTCGATGTACTCAAAATAACCAGGTTCCACCATGTCCATAGATGACCAACAACCCTTCCCACTCCTGAAAGTTCCACTTGACAACAAGGCTGGGCAACATGGCCTAAAATCAATATCACGATATACTGAGCAGCCCACCTCGGTAACAACCAATAGACGATAACTCGTTACAGGCTGGATGGGGTGGAGTCACATGACTACAGACAGTACATGCAGCTCAGCAATATGAGCAGAGCCGACCTATATCAGCCAAAACAGCCAGAAATGACTTCTTTTCATTTTATCAAAACACCAAATATACCAACATGGACAAAATGGCATCTGTTACCGCTGCAAATTTCAGTGTCGGTTAATTTTCAGTTTATTGCCGAGCCCCACTTGAAAAGCAAACTAAACATTTTATTCTAGCGAATAATTTGCTCTACTCTCACAATACGTTTGTATTAAGCGAGTAAACATCCAGTATCTGGGCGTTAAAATATAGGTGTGTATGCAAATTGATGCTCCTTTGCAAACTTTGCAAATAGCTTTTCCTTTTGTTCTTGCTTATCAAAAGAAGTCGAAGACTTTATATTTTATTCTGTAGTGTAAAAATAATTGGACATATTAGAAATGTGTTGGGTTTTACTTTGCAAACAATTCATATTCCTCTCATTTTGACACAGATTCCTATCTTGACTTTATCTGCAGCAGAACTATAATCAACTGACTTCAATAGTTTAGCTTATTAATTGTTAAAAATGGTTCATGCTGATCCATGCAGGGGTCAGCATGTAGGTGCTACAACATCTTTGATACTTAAAACAGGGTTAAAAAAATATTTTTTTTTTCAGTTCTTATAAACTGCTATAAGAAACTCATATGTGGAAAGCCATTTTAAGCAAAGTGTGGTTTGTTTTCCATGAATGTTGATCCCTGAACTGATACAGTTACTAAACATGAAGTCAGTGCAGCAAACATAAAGCAAATGCAGTCAACATTTTTTTTTTTTCATTCTCATAAAACAATTTCTTATTATCCTGGTACCAGTTTGCTCTTCCTGCTGCTCTTGACCTCTATGCTTTGTCCCAGCAGACGTCTTCCAATGCTTTGCTCAGAGGAGAGAGAACCATACGTGCACATCTCATTAATTATGTGTCACTTGGAATATTAGTCCAGAGCTCCAAACCACTTGACTAAGGCGGAGGTAATGAAACCTTGTGCACTGGAGCTAAAACAGACAATAGCTGGATGCAGGAGCTGCTTATTTGGGAAGGAGCTCAGTCTGAGGCTGAAGCACCCAGTTTTGAATCAGTTTGGACTTTCGGGACCGATTATAGCTTTTTTCTTTTAAGTAAAACACTTTGGCTCTTATCTCCAAAAGTCTCCAAGACATTATTATAAGAAAACCATCACTTTTTCTGATGACCAAGAGAAATTTACTAGAAATAAACTGGATTGTTGAAAAGAAACAGGAACAAGAAAAAAAATGACAAGCAGAGTTCTATCATATGAGCATTGCAGTATTTAAAGCACCGGAGAACAATGCTTATCAATAAGCATTTCCGAAATGCAAAGCATAGAGAAGGTCACGGTCAATTAGATGTATAAAGTAACAGCGATGACATTCAAGTTGTCACAAAAGGAGAGGTTTCATCCCACTGGGACGGATAAAGTTGAGACCCACTGCTGCAGCCACATCTGCAGGATGTCAATGATTGATACCAACAGAGACAACAATGTTTTTGCCTTTGTGCAAATTGCAGAAACATAACCATAAATTTGAAAGCAGCGGATCAATACAATGCAGACGCATCCAAGTCTAAGGAACATGTCCAAGGGAAACCATTCAATAAGTCAAATTAGAGATGGACCAGCTGCCTTCTATTAATCCTCCACTACTAGCCACAGGCCAATGTCCAATGTGAGCCAGTTAGACATTTCGTGACAGATTCCAACATAAAAGCTTTCACTGACGTTAATACCCGTTAACCAGACAGATTTCTTGGTGTATTACTGGTGGCCGTTCATCTGATGTGGTCCATTAGAGTGGTCACATTACAAAGGGCAGCACCAAAGCCCTTCCCTTTCACCAGCATGACTCCATGCACTATATCACGGGGAACTGGGAAGCAAAGCCAGTATTTCATCTCGTATTGCTTACATGACAGATCATTGATTGCCTGAGTTGGATTTCCAGCATTCCCTCCACGGGAAGCTCCAGAGCTCCTTCTTTTACAGTCTGCAGTTTTTGACTGTAACAATGCAGTAATTGTCATGTAAAACTATTCTTAGTTAGAAACAAAAGAAGTGCTCCTGTACTTCTTTTAACAAAAAAGGACAGGCCTGTTACAATGCTTAACAGTAATGTTCCCATTATGTACAGCAGTATCTCTGGAGACGACCCTCAAATACGGGACTACTCAATCATGACGAGAGGAACCAATGTTGGAATGAAATGGGTCATACGATACTTTAAATAAATATGATAATGAGGCAGACACTACCAATTGCCAAGGGGGTTATTTGTGTTATATGGAAAGAACAGTTGGTAGACTGGAACTGAATGATATTGTAACGGTGTGTGTGGTGAGTGCTTAAAAGTGGTATAAATCGAGGTTGTGGTGAGTGTACCTGCATATGATGTATCTTTTAAAGCAAAGCATCTCCTCCACAGACTAAGTTCTAATCCTCAAGCGCTTTGAGGAGGAGGTTCATGTATTTCATTAACATAGGAGATTTTTTATTTGTTTGTGAAATGAAGTGTTGGTGTAATTTGTCTCCAGGCCAGAATGATTGTCTAGTAAACAAGTTCACTTGAGCATTTCAAGAAATCAGACCAACCTCTATGCTGTAAGGAAAGAGAAATAAACTTCTATGAATATAGAAGCCAGGGTGATGATGGCCTTAATGAGCTTAATATCAGCTCTGCTGAATGATGCGTTCATGAACTCTTTAACAGTTATAACCTTCCCATAGCTACAGCATGACAGTGTTAATATGACACATGATCATTTGACAGCTACATGCTGTGATGTGGTGACTAGGGCTGTGTTAAACGATTATTTTTTAAACGATTAATCTATCGATTATTTTTTCGATGCATCGATTAATCTAACGATTCACTTTTTAGCTCGATTCGATTCGATTAGCGATTATCTCCTCATAAATTGACAGACAGCAATTTATATGTGCTAATAAAGATATCTAAAATGTAAAAAGAGCATGAATAAAAAGGCAGTGGGAGCCAGCAGCCTGTCATGGACTTTTTCATGAACCAACAGAATGTAAAATTTATGTTGAAAACACAGCGGACTGAAAAACAGGCTTTTAATTCTTTCATTTACATGAAAATAATAATAAAAAAGTCATTATTGAAATAATATGATCATGTAAACTTGGAGTATTTAAGCTAAGACAGATATTATTTTCCAACAAAAGATAATGAAGATAAGTAAACATTCAGAGTTGAACATTATATTGAACATGGGTCTAGCTTCCAGAAAAAGTGCATCTTCATCTTTACTCTGTTAATGCTTAATACGGGTGCCAATCACTTGCAAATGAAATTAAAAATTCTTTATTTATCCCAGAAGTGACTACACAATACTATTACCAACAGATGAAACACTAACATGAGGTTGAGAACGTGACTTTAATTATATTCAGCCAGAGACGAGACAGCTGCCGGCATCAGCTGCAGTTCCACCCACGGCCAGCAGATGGAGCTCGTGCTTCATGCTGACCGTCTCAAACAGGCCTGACGTGTCTGAAGACATGGCGTCCATCTCACGGAAGTTGTCTCATGTCTCATTAGGCTTCGGATTTGCCATCCCTAATATATAGTTATACCTTCGATAAACGAGTGTGGGCCTTTACTGCCTTACACTTTGGAAACTTGGAAGAGCCACTCGCGGAGATCGCGCCGCCATCTTTGTTTTAGTCTGAAGTTGCATGGCGCCGCCATCTTTGTTTTGGTCTGACGACGCATCGGTACGCATATTTTGCGTCGACGTATTTTTTGAGTCGACGTAATCGGTTACGTCGACGAATCGTCCCGGCCCTAGTGGTGACACATTTCCAAACGGTTTATTTAAGAAAAACCCACTGAGGAAGAAAAAAAAAAGTTAAAAAGCTCTGATCAAAGCTCCAAACCAGGGGCATTTTTTACTATATTGCTTAAAATCTCCTTCACACCCTGATTGAAGCCAATTAATCAAATTAATAAAAATAAAAATATTTAGTCACCTGTGGAACGTGGGCTGCAAAGTGGCGTGGTGGTTAGCACCACAGCCTCACAGGAAGGTCGCTAGTTCGATTCCCGGCTGGGGAGGGGGTTCAAACAATTCCAACAATTCCAACAGTGGAACACCTTTAAATTCCTTCCTGTTGGAATTCAAAGGCGCTCTAGTCTGGAACACCTTGTGGAGTTTGCATGTTCTCCCAGTGTATGCGTGGGTTCTCTCCAGGTACTAAGTACCCCGGCTTCCTCCCACCATCCAAAGACATGCATGTTAGGTTAACTGGTCACTCTAAATTGCCCCTAGGTATGAATGTGAGCGTGAATGGTTGTCTGTCTCTCTGTGTTGGCCCTGCGACAGGCTGGCAACCAGCCTCTGGTGTACCCTGCCTCTCGCCTGATTATAGCTGGGATAGGCTCCAGCAACCCCAACGTGAAGCGGAGAGGTCTGCATCTGCCCCGTCAGTCCATATTTCCTGATAATGACCTGCGTTCCATACATTATCCCGCTTATTATACGGTTACTTACAAAAAGTACAATTCAAATTAAAGTCTTCTAATTTTGTGAGGGCCAAACAACTTTCTGATGTTTTAAGCTAAGAATAAAATAGTTCCCTATAGTCAGGGCCAAAGGTCAGGGCGTTTGTTGCTTAGCAACATTTGCTAGTTTAGTCATGGTGGTGGCTGGAATTTGGGCTAGCACCGGCTATTTTTTGCATGTTGAACTGAACATTTCCGCCTCTGTTGTTCGCCGTCTGCATCTTGCCACTGGTCTTCTTTTTGTCTTTTTTGTTTTGGAGAGGGTAAATCCTTAAACTTGGCCTGGACCCAGCGCTCAAAATCTCCACACCTCGCAAAAGATGTTCAAATTGGGAAGTCATCCATTTTTCTACCATGAGGTGTTGCTAAGTACTCGCTCGCTGTTTTTGTTGCCATTAAGTGACTGTTCTACTTGGGATGTGAAGGACTATTAGGTTAACCGTAAGACCACAGGTTAAAAAAAAAGGAAAAAAAGAATCTGTTTCCCTTGACAGCGGCCATTATAATGTTTGGGAAAAACCCATTCAAGCCAATGGAGCATTCTACTGCATTCTAAAGAGCCGTATGATATGCTGATGATAATGTACAAACAGTTGTTTTATATAAACCAAATTTGTATGATGAAATGGTCATGCAGCATAGCGACATGAGGATTATTTTTCTATAATTTAGGTTACTAACCAACTTTTATTTTCACTGATGCAAACATGTAAATATTGGCCTGGATCTGGAAATACTGATCTTTGTAATTTGATATTTTCTTGACCTTATTGTAGGTACAAAGAAACTGCTGCTCTGAAGCCAGGGGTTTAGATGCAGTTAAGGCGAAATAACAGCAAACTTCTCAAGATTTTGATTGTTAAATGCACGTTCATGTTCAGAATCAGAATCGTTTTTCTGCATAATGGAAAATCTATAGAAAGTAAACCTTGAGTAAAACAACAGGATGATCACCCTCTCACAGAAAACAAACAAAAAATCCTTCATTTGAGTGCCTGGTGGTGAACAGAGAGTGGCTCCGATGAGTTAGACTCTTCCTGCCCAGCAGGGATCACAATTATCTCTCACTGGGCAACCTGAGGAGCTCGGTGGGGGGTAATGTGCCCCTGACAGTGAGATCTATGACACATACAGCGCAATTTGTCCCACAGCGCTGTGAATTCTCCGTCCGCCATCGCTGCCTGTAAGGAAGTAAAAGGAGCAGTAATCCAAGTGTTCAGAGTGACGCAACTTTACACGCGGGGTAGATTTGTGTTGTACCGTCTCTCCTGATGTTTGGCTTTTGTTTCACATCATACATTGATCGGCCATGCGATCCTGCTCCGGTGCACAACGGTTCCTCTCTTACCAGAGTGCGGCTGAATTTACAGTAAAATTGAATTTTTCTTTTTTTTTCAGAGTATCTTTTCATAAAAATGTCATGAAATTACGGTAAATGAATTAATATGTTAGAGATACTGAGTCTCCTGTGGTGTGTTATCTGTTATATGACTTCTGTTACCTATCCAATAAATGGCTTTAAATTAATATAATGCACACACTCCATTCAATTGAAAGCTAAAATTATGCCAGAAACACTCATCAGGTGCCATGAATACTCCTTTGTTTCTACTTGTCTGAATAAAACTTCAGAAAGTGAAGCAGCCACCTTACATAAAGAATCCTGTGCGTGTTTGTGTTTGTTTTCTAAATCAATGCACTCCTCCTCATTGATTGTGAACACGACGCTCTTGGAGCATGCAGGTGTTTCATTTATGCTACAAGGTTACAGCGCTCTGCTCATGCATGGGCTCTCTGATCGGGCACTCTCTTCCTCAGCAGTAATACTGTTAGCCTCTGTGATATTTTAGCCTGCTTTTTGTGCCCTCTAAATGTCAGATATGACTGTCACTGCAGTCATATCTAAACCCCTGAAAAAAAAAATTGGAAAAAAAAAGCTCCAATTCCTAACCCTGAAATGCAATCCACTTCTCTGTGTGTCTCCCTGGATGCGGCGTTCTTATCAGCTCCTCCAGGATGAGGAGCTGTCAATACAACAACCACAGAGAAAGAGAACCAGTCCTTCCCCCTGCTTCTTGTATCAATGTGGCACATCTTCACACACTACCAGCGTTGGTCAGACAGCAATTAAAACCCCACCAATCCCTTGGTGGAGGCATGGGCACACATGAACCACAGATCTATAAACTTGATTTCAATCCATTCACCTCTTGCAGCCTCCCATCGACACAGCGGCTCAGCAGGCGTTGGCTGTGTGGACTGCAGAGCTCACTGTAATTACAATCATCTTCGCCAGAGATGCATTACATATGACTGGAAAGGATTGAGCTGTGATAGTCGTGATCCCGTCACTAATGAATGAGCTGTCTGTTTAATGTCTGCAGCTCTCCTGACAGGGGATTCAGGTTAGAAATACCTCTGGGAGGCTGCAGATCAAAGATCATTTTTGTTGCAAGTTTGATTTTCTTTGCTATTTTCTTTTTTACAAATTGACACACACCAAAAATAGTTATTGCATTTATCTCAAAATACATATCCTCTCTGCACCCATGTATATACTCACCACACTTATGCACCAAGATGTGTTTTCTTAGGAAATAGTTTGGAGTCAGCCTCACATACATCATCCAGATGCTATAAATACACACGAGCACACTAAAAGCTGAAAATAGCCCACGACAAATTAACCTCCTACAACTTCAGTAACTTTGCCAAACTGTTTTAGGTTATTACAGAGTGATAATAGATTAAACTGCTCTAATAACTGCAATCTGGTGCTCTTCTTTATTGAGATGCAGCAATCTTAAAATCCTGGGCTGATACCGATGCAGAAGACGATAATTCTGCAAATGATCAAAACAATCTCTTTTTTTTCCTCTCCTAAGGTGTAGCATGTAATAAATAAAAGGTCAATGGCAGAAAAATTTAATATATCAATCAAAATAGTGTTGCTATATTACTAAATAAAAATATCTTTTATGTTTTTATTCTCCGAAAGAGAATACATTTCTTTCAACTTGCTTCTGGACTGACATGGCAGCTGCCACCATTGTCCATGCTGGAATAGCACCAGTTAAACAACTTCACCAGTCAAATGTGACGACTATAATATCATGCAATGCTTCAAAATTTAATCATTTGCCTTCAAAACACACTGTAATGGATTCAAATCTGTTAAGTGAGTCTTGTTTTGTACTACAAGATTTACAGAAAGGACTTGCAACAAAGAAACTGCTGGGAACTGGTGGGAATATGTATTATGCTTCTTCAAATATAATTATGTTCTTATATTAAAGCTGTTTGGTTTTCCTGTTTGAGCCATACAGCTGACAAAAGTGATTCTAAAACGATATTGGCTATAAAACACCAACCGTGGCTTTTAACAAAAGATTTGAATAATAACTACAGTCTGTTCCATCTATCTATCTATCTATCTATCTATCTATCTATCTATCTATCTATCTATCTATCTATCTATCTATCTATCTATTGTATATATATGTATACAGTCATCCTCCAAATGATTCATACCCTCCAATAAAAGAAGGAAAATAATCAACTGACACTGAAATAAGATGAAATTGACAATAACAAATAAAAAATTGACGAAAATCATGACATTGATTTTGAATTGTGGTTCAAAAGAAATATCAAAAAGAAACACACAATAAATAAAACAATTAAAAAAGCATGTTGGGGTGATGAAAAGGACTATTTAGAAACAAGATATCATTAAGCCAGAACATTTAGAGGTCAAGTCACAGTTTAGACATGACTTTTCAGGGTTTTTTTTGTGGTTAGTCATCTTTTTGAAAACAAGATTCTTCATAATAAATTCTCCTCCCTTATCCCTAACATATCTATAAGTATATATATATATATATATATATATATATATATATATATATATATAATATCTATCTATCTATATATATATATATATATATATATATATTAGGGCTGTCAAAAAATGAATCCTCATAATCACATTACTTTTATCACTTCTAGAACATACAGTATTTAGGATGACATGTGTCTCATTAGGAATTCTACATTTATCTTTCGTAGACTAGACTACTGAAACCCTGTCCTTACATGTCTCTCTAAAGTCCTTCAGACGGCAGCAGTTTAGTCCAGAATGCTGCTGATACGGTCCTTACAGGCTGAATCACAACTGTCTTAATGTGAAGCTGAAATTCATGTCTAAGTCCTGGACTACTCCCAGATTTGTGGCTTGGTTTTAGCCTTTAACTTGTAAATCAAAAGTTAATCTATTTTCTGCATATAGCAGCACTACAGAATACAAAAATTTCTTGTTTGACAATGGGATTAATGTAGGATTAATCTTTTGACAGCCCTAATATATACATATATATATATATATATATATATATATATATATATATATATATATATATATATATATATAATATAATATATATATATATGTGCGTGTGTGGGTGGGTGTGTGCATTTGTGTCTGTAAAACATTTTCCTTCCTCATACTAATGATGGCCACCGAGAAATGATAGAAATTTAACGAGCACAGAGATCTACTTCCAGGTCAAACTTTAACAAGCCTCTCATTGAGCAAATCCTGGGATAAACTAACAAGAAATGCTACCAAATGGCACGGCGAGCAGGCAGTCAGTGCGAGTGTCAGAAAACAGCATTCAGACGTATTTTTAGATTTCATTACCAAGGATAAAGGGCACAACTGGGCTCGTTATGTGACCCCATGTTTATGGCTTTGCTCTTAGACTTAATGAATGCTTTACAGCTGACTGGAAAAACAGCAACAAGTAAACAGGCTGACAGACAACAGAAGACATGCTGCAGCTGGTCCCTGTGCTGCGCTAATCAAAACAAGGAGGAGGGATACAGTAAGTCATGTAAAATGTACAAATGACTAATTATGGCTAGCATCATATTCTGTTTGCAATGCTTTTGTCTGCATTAGAAATGTGAGAAAAAGAGGGAGACGTCCTGAGAACGTCTGAACACAGGCTTTAATATCAGGTCTCAAAATAGAGATGGGAAACACAGCGAAGCAGGCAGACGAAGCAGAAGAGGAGGAGAGGTCTCTCAGCACTGCTGGTAAATGAGCATCTATCTATCCTCCTCTCGTGGTACATTACACGGTAACTCTTGCTGCTCCAAAAACCCAGAAAATGCACTTAACTTTCATTTACTGATATCCCAGCACCCTCGCTCATTAAAGATTCATGGCCACCGTCAATGAAGCCTGTTCTTCTTTTTCTGTTTTCAAAAGGTGAGCCGGACATTTAATACTCACTCCAACAAAGAAGATAAATGCTGTTAGCAGGCACTGATGAAGGAATAATGGCATTAGGAAGCATATTGCCTCATTGTATTACATCAAAATCATACTAAACGCAAATGTAGGTTGATGGAAAAATTGAATTTTATTTGTCCTCAGGGGAATTCTGCAGTATCCAAACTCAAGATGCCAATCATAAGCTTCATTTCATAAAAGATATTTCCATGAAAATGGATCTAAATACTGAATAGAAATCTAAAAAACAACTTCTGGGCAAAATAACTTTTACAAGCAGGAAATATCAGAGTATTCACAGCAAGGTTTCTTCTTTTTTTCCTCATCTGTGCGAGTCAGGCTGCAGCATCTGCTGCTCAGTATGGTCAATTACACCAACATCACAAGTGTCTAAAACAGGACTGGACGATTCTCACCCATACAGGGATGTGCAAAAGTCAGGAGACACCCTGTTTATTTCTGTATGCTCCCCCCAAGCAGCCATAATTTGTTGCAATAGAGTTTTTAATAGTTTTTATTAGCATGGTTTTTAATTTGGTATCTTTTCTTTTTTCTTTTTTTGGACGCTGGCTGTTTTTCAATCACTTTCAGTCAAGTCCTTCTTTCTGGCTGTTTCAAGGAACTGTTTTCTGTTATATTAAGCCATTTAAGAGTAATTTAAGTATAATAAAAGCATCTAACTTGAGTGTTGCATCGACACAGAGAACTAACCAAAGAAGCTATTTTTAAACTAGAAGCTTTATCAGCGTTCCAACACATTTAAACAAGTTAAATTTAAGACTTTTTAAGACCTTTTGAAGACCACCTGGAACATAATTTAATGCCTATTTCATGGCCACGCTGGCAAAAACACAGATCTCTCTACATTTTCAAAGATATTGTCAAAAAAAGATAGATTGAACAACAACTTTTTGCCATCATACCTACGTCTATCATTGGTGCCCAGTTTGAAATTTTCTTTGAAGATGGTTTGAAGATGTTTACACAAACACGCACCTCAGCAGGCGCTGTGCCCCCCACCCCTATGCCCCTTTGTTGGCGCCATTTTTTTTTCTGCCCCCCACCGACCCCACCCCCCCATACATTTTGTTGCACATACACATTGTTTGTTCCCATTTTTCTTTGTGGTATTAATGAAAAATTGCAAAGATAACACAGATTGACAGAGATAGAATATAATTTTTGCACAAAGTTTATTACCAAAGAGCTATTAGCTGCAAAAGTCCATTTGCTGGTTCCATATCTGAGCATGGTTCCATATCTGAGCATGGTGAGTTGTTTGCCCTTAAAAATTGAGAAAGCTAGACAAGTGGTGGACAAACGAAGAAGTGTCCGCCCAAAATATATCTACAGCAGATGAATAGTGTGATAGTGTGAAAGTAACATCCTTAAAAAATAGACAAATAATTGAGCTAAACCTGACACGGGACCTGTGGGATGCATCTGGACCTTCAGGTCAGTCCATACTGTTCACTGAAGCCTCATCAGAAACGATCTCCATGGAAGGGTAGCTGTAGCTGTCTAGAAGCCATTCTTAAGAACTGGACTGAAAATCCGTGACAACAGGTATGAGATGGAGTGCAACATTACTGAAACAGTGAGGAATCATCTTGACAAAAATACTGAAAAAAAGGCAGCCAACATCCAACAAAGAGCTTTGAAAAGTCCTTCAAGAAGCCCGGAGAACTAATTCCTGAAGACTGCTTACAGAAATAGAAAGAAAGATTCCCTGAAAGGATTCGGGTTGTGTTTAAGAATAAAACTGCTCAGACAAAACACTGACTTTCAAACTGTGTTCATTTTACAAAACTGTATTTCAATTTATATTTACATGAGGTATGTGCACGATGAATCAATAATTCGATTAATGGTGAACATAGTAAACAACTATTTTTAAGAGGCTATTCATTTTTGTTTGGAGCGGGAGGAGAGTTTGTTTTACTTTGCATGGACATGAGGGTAATATTTCTGCCGCTATAATGGAAACAACAGATCAGAGCAGACGTTGGCAACAGCAGCAAAACTAAGGGAAGAGCAGCAGCACTTCACTAAACTGGACAACAAAGTTCAAATATGAGAGGATGTTGCCAGTTTCCCCCAGTTTCCCCCAACACAACGACTCATTCACTGAACCATCACAGGTGAACCATCAGGGGTCTTGGTTCACTTGCAAATGAACTATCAGACCATCTAGGATAGACATCCAGCGCACCTAATGGAAGTGACGTTTGTTGACCGCAATAACAAAAAGAAGAAGTAGTAGAAAGTGGGGAGATGATCGTTTGGGTCAGAGGAAAACCAAAGAAAACAGTGCGTGTTTGAAGAAGCTGAGGACAAAACAACGAACGAAAAAAACTGGAAAATGTTAAGACAGAGATGGAATGGGCAAATGAAAAGAAGCAGATTTCCACTTTAATCACGGAGTCCGTTTTTCTTCTTCTTCCTGCTTTTTCATCATCAATCAGTGGTTGTATTAGGGAGCGTCGCCCCCTAGTGAGCAGTTGCTGTAACTACGGTGGTTTAACCAGGCGGTTTGGTCCACTTCAGTTAATGCCGTTTGAATGCAAACTGAAGCAAAGAAAAGTGCAATTTTTTTTCTGAAATCTCTGTCCAATTGGACAGAGTCCCCAGATTATCCTGGTATGACTGCACCCCCAAAAAAGGGCGACAGAACAAGGATGGTTGTTGCAGCTAAATCTCATGTGGGGGCATGTCTAGCTCAGCTGGTAGACCAGCCAACCCTACACAAACAGGGGTATACCTCCTCAACTCAGTGGCTGGCCAGCTAGGCACAAAATATATCGTTTAGCACAAACGCTGGACGCAGTATTCAGTATGAGTATGCAGGTCCTGCAATGAGGACTTAATCGTTCTTATCCAATTTCAAAGGTCGTGACACATACTGCACACACGATCCACCAATAACCATCATTCTTAATCAGTTTGCAAAGACCCTTTGTGGTAAAATGCAACTTACACTTGTCAATTATCCAACACTGTAACAGCTCCTAGCATAAACAAGCAGTAAAAGATAACAATAGAAAGACAAAAACCATGCCACAACATTCGAATGAAAACCGGTAGGTAACTGTCAACGTGATAGCATTACATAAGGGCTATTCAAGTCTGTATACCTGTATTTTTTTCATATTCAAAATATATAGAATTAGTATATTCTAATATCGTGCAGCCCCTATACCACTGTACATGACATTAGCCACCTGACATCTCTGAAGTGGGACTTGAAATATGTTTTCTTTCAAATTACTTCATATTTCAAGCCCGTTGTGAATGTAAGGTGGTCGTTAATGCCAAAATTCTCCAAGCAATGTTTCCTCTGTAAGTGGATTTCGTGATCTCAAGTGTAGCATGCTGTACTATGAGTAACTACTTTAATGTCTTTTAAGGATTACTTATCCCAAACAGTGCCCAACTCCCATTAACGCTGGACAGCAGTCTCAGTTCAGGGGCCAATTCCCACATTGTTTGTTAATTCAGCGCTGCAGAAGGAGGCCAACATGCAGCCCCATGGATTTGACCACAGCAAGTAGATATGAATGACTCATTCTGAGAAAATAAACACAAAACAGCTATTCTAGAAAAGTGATTGCACATCAATAGAAAAAAAAGTTTTGGATGATATATAATTTTTTTCTACCATTGACCTTTGGGTTTTTTACACATTCTACCTTTAAATAGTAAAATGAAATACTTATATGGGTGGAGCCAAACATTTATGAAGAAGGCCACAACTAATCAACTAACTGTCCTGATATATCAACTTCAAAAATCAGCTTAGAGTGCCCATCCCTAACTTGCACTTTAAAAAAACATTGTGCAGTTGCAGCCCATTTTCTTGGCAGTAAAAAATGAAGGGCAGCAGAGAAATTGTGGACATGACTGTAGAAAACCTGCCACGATCAACCACAGGGCATGAAACATTTAATCTGACTAACACTGAATACGGTGTCCACAGTCAGAGGGAAGAAAAAAGATTTTCAACACGGTCCTTGCTACAAGCTCTGGAACTGTGAAAAAGTATTACCGGCTCTTGTTGCGAGCGTTTCACATCTCATGCTGAGGATTAGCCTCACGCAAGTAATGAAGAAGACTATTTACAAAATGGGCAGATTAATGCTCCCAAGATCAGAGGATGTGAGGAACGGAGAGCTTGCTAAACTTTACAAATCCTCCTACCAACAAGAAGGAAAAAAATGAGGTTATGATCTTCAACCTTGGATACAGTATTTATATCATGTCTTACTGACATTTGAGGGGTGCTCTGCAGCATAATATTGCCCCTAACACATTATTTACCAAGTGTGTAGCTGGCTTACACCATCTGTTTATAAAGCAACAGGCTCAGGCAGACGCTCTGCCAGCAAACAGGCACAAGGTCCCCGGGCTTATCTCGGTAGAGGTGTGCTGCTGCTCCTCGGCACCAGTGAGGTGGAACGATAAACATAATTAAATTGAGTTGGATTACACAAAATGGATCAGATCAGTTGGGAAGGCGGGGAAGCTAATCCAGAGCAATCCTCTCTATAGAGGTGCCAACCACACAAAACGACATAAATAAAGAAGAGAGAGAGGGAGGTGGTGGCTGTCAAGGGGAGATCGAGGCGAAGCAGGGACACAGAAAGGGCCCCTTCAGTAAAAAAAGCAGCTTCAAAGTCAAATATTAACTCCAATGGTGCAGTTGAATGCAGAAAGTGAGAAACTAGGCTGAAAGGGCGTCGGATTCTCCAATGATTCGTGAAGAAATTGGATGTTACTGAACATTCAACGCAGAGGGTGTTTGGGTGTTTACAAATAGTCCAAAATTAATAACCAATTAATTTCTGCACGTTTTTTCCCCCCAAAATCCCACAAATCTAACTAAACTTCAGAAATAGTAGCAGATTTCTGTATGGATCTGATGCACAGCCTATTTTAACCCTTTTCTTGTTCATTATTCTCCAGTGTGCAGACAACAGCACATCAATCCCCCTTTTCACTGCATTTTTTCCCCTTTTGTAACTGACTTTCATACCATCCTCTCACACATAACCTTTCCCCGGGGAAGGGCACACTCATACTTCCTCCACAGCTCTGCCGGACCCACTCCTGCCCTTCCTTTCTTTCTTTTACATTCCCCCATCTCCCTTTGTCACACACATGCAGGAAAAAGATGATACACTTGGGAGTTTCTACCAGTTTTCGAGCTAATCCGGTGTAATCCTGGTCTGTCTGCGCTTTGTCTTGGGCAGCAGTGGGGGAGAGCATTATCACCCAGTAAAATTATGATTAATGGATCCCCATAAGTGATGCAGAGAAGGCCGAATTAAAAAATGGAGGTAGAGTGTACAGTAGAGGTTTTGGTGACAGCTCCTATCAGCATATATCCAGCTAAAGATCCATTATGACAGAAAGTTAGATTTATTAAAAGCCAGTATTCAGTTGTGTAGTTATTAACGTGCTTATGTTGATCTCAGTCTAATTTGTGTGTATTTCTAAGAGAGTAAGGTTTAATTCCAGTTCCCCCTTAGCCCTAGCCTTTGGCCCTAACCCTTTGTTTTGCTCGTTCACGTGAAGGGGTAGTGGTGTCCTGATTCTTGTTCAGACCAAGGGGAGGGGGAAGAGGTAGGGCTTTCTGGTTCTATAAACTGAGATTTCCAGGGTAACACTAGAAAACGAGAGGTATGATATTACCCACAATTTCATGCAAAATACAGGCAGAATGTCGAGAAAATCTGCAACAGCAGCCAAAAAAAATGCACAAATGTGAGTATTTTTTTGTAAATATATATGAAAATCACTATTTTAAGGTTGCTTTAATGTATTACAGACAGTTTTATTACAAATGTGAAAAAAATCGCAAGTTTTGAAACGTAACGTGCATCTGCTCATGTCTCTAATGTAACGTTTTCAATTTCAATTTCAACTTATTTATTTAAAGTAAGGACCAGGCAAATTAAGATACACTTCCATGCAAGATTATAGCCAATGGCTAATTTCCATCCTCAGTCCCTCAGCAGGTAGATGGAACTAAAATAATGACATAAAATGACAGTACTGTACCCAACATATCACACTATATAATGACAGAAAAACATGATACAAGAACAAAACTTACAGATTAAAAAAGCACATAATTAAGAATCTGCTTAGAATTTCAGATAAAACAGCTACCAGGGTTGAACATGGTGGGTATAGAGTAACCATTGCTTAAGTCTGATCTTAAATGATGTATAATTATCCATTTCTCTACGTTAACGCAAAGCTTAAGTCGAAGGCTTCTTCTTATCCTCTCATTTTTTACGTTTTTTTTGGCCCAAAGCCCCCCAAAAGTAATCCTATCGCCCAGGAAAGGGAGATTATTGCTACTGCAGATGGCAGTGCAAACTCTTCCGGAAACAGCCGCGATGTCAGTCTACCACACCACGGACAACTATTTGTGACGCATTAGGGTTTTGAAGGGTTGTCCCATTTCTTAGGGGAATAATTCAATCTTGGGCCAAGGTGAAGGGAGGGAATGAAAATAGGAATTGTAATTGAGCCTAAATGCAACATTTTGATAAAAAGATATTTAAAAAAAGAATAGATTTGATATAAGAGTAGCACAATCTTAAAATGGAAAACCAAAGATCTACAGCATGCACACATCTCTAAACATCTCTAAACTCTGAACCAGAGGTGGAATATCTGCTTTTAGCAAACTCCTGCCTTAACAAGTGCAGTTTGCATTATTAAAGCTGCCCTGACTGGACGCTTTAATTGAGTCTCCTCTCGGATAGACGTCCTAGCAGACAGCTCAAGGCAGGCCTTCGGCAAAGTCTGCTTACAGGTGGAGAAGGAGAAAATGCACATCTTTGAGGTATTTGAAATATGAATGTAGCGTTTATACCAGAGCTGCTTGTTCGACATGGAAATTTGACAGTCTCGACATTAAATCAGCAAGCGGGAGCCAAAGGCAGGCCTCCCACCTGGTGCTGGATGGAGGCCATACAATACGGTGATGGGGTTACAAGGACGATGATGGAGGTGCAGGAAAAGAACCAGTCAGCACAGGATCCCGCAAATATTGTGTTTTGTGATATGAGCCAGAAATGTGCCAGAAACATTTGATGTCCCATGCTCTCACTGTGACATATCTTTTTATTACAATTCTGAGAAAAGAAAGAAGGATTTCATGAGACATTATATGCCAAACTGAACTCAGTATTTTCTCATGTCTCCACAAGCAGCAAAGGTTTAGATGTGCAAAATGTACAGATGTTTCAAAACAGCTGGACTGTTAAAAAAAAAGAAGAAAATAGAAAAATGGTCCGATCAGACTATTAAATGCTAACCTGAGCATTTCTTAATTAGGTGCATACATATTTTAGATGGTACCTAAGATTGATTCCTGTTTCATACACCCCCGTTACAGCATAAAGCCGCCATCCCCACGTGCAGCCTTGCTGGATTGGTTCTATTTCAGTGTTTCCTACCGTCGTATAGGCATGACGATGATGATGACTACTATCTTATTTTTCCAGCTGTCCTTGAACGCAGCACAGCTGTGAGCATTCGGTTTAGTTTTTCTGTCCATTTACGTGTCCACCGGCCGGTTTAAATCAACTTCTCCTGTCCATCTAGCGTTTATGGACATCTTTAGGCCTTTTTTAAGTTAATTAGCAAGATGGATGAGGAACCAGTTGCTCCAGCGAGAAGCAGCCAGAGTTTTTTCTTCCTGCAGATGTAGAATGCCGTGCGTGTTGCGGTAGTGGCTTAAAATGGATCAGTTGTAGGTTTTTATTCCAGCATGTTATCTTAGGTCTGAACTTCAAGGATATTCAATGTGACTCCATTGAATGTAACCATTCTATCGGGACTTAAAAAAAATAACCCTTTTCTGTCATCGATGGGTTAACTAATCACCTTGTTTCAGTTGTTTATTAAAAAAATTAGTCTGTGATGAAGTTTAGGAATGCACTCATTTCACAGCGTTCATCTGTCACATGATGATTGAATAATTATGTTGTGTCACATTAACACTGTGATGCTGATATGGGGAGGTTACCTCTTACAGAGTTCATGAACACATCATTCAGCACAGCTGATTTTGAGGTTGTTCATGCAGTCTAAAGGTCCATTTATGCTCAACGAAGAAGACGGGTATGCAGACGGACAGACAGTTTCGTCCATCGTCTGTGTCGGTTATGTACGTAATTTGGTGCCTGGATGGAAGTTAAATGTATTAAAGGAGTGATGACATAACAGTAAAAACTAGTTTATGTTGTTGGCATTACTTTATATGTAAATACTCCAAAGAAAAACGGCATTTTTACAGCGGAGTATTGTTTTGAAACGCCAGTCCTCACTTCCTCAGTAATACAGTTGGGTCCGGTGATGATATGGAGCTTTACCCGGAGACCACGTTGACTTCATTTTGATTTGCTACACCTTATTTCGCTATGACCTTATTTGGAGAATCTAGGTCAAGCTGCGGTCGGAGTTTGCTAAAGGCTAACTGCTAGCAACATGGGCACTTCAGATAGTGAGCTACGTTTATCAGACAAGACAGCATTTAGAAAATAAATAAACTTACAGGTAATGACAAGGTTGTGGCCCCCTCCCTCAGTGTTACTGCAGAAATTTGCTTTTAAATCCATTTGTTTGAAAACCCAGACCTGACTGCAGAGAAGTTACTACTAGCTCCATACATGCAGCTGCATCAGACAGGGAGAGGAGGGGGGAGCGGACGGTGCATAAACCGTTAGGAGAGAGAGAGAGAGAGAGAGGGGGGGGGGGGGGGGGGGGCGCTGTTTACTTGATAGTGTGCTCTTATTGGAGCAATTAAATTACGTAGAATGATAGAACTACCTAGAATGATAGCCTGCTGTCTGATTCAACTGTTTCTGAGCAGAGAGACAAAGCTGACAGACCATAAACAGGAACTTTGATTCTCACTCTGGACATTCACATGGCCTCATCAGTGCACAACAGATCATATTATACACCCAAAACCCCAGAAAAGTGAAATTTGATGTCATGGCACCTTTAAAGTATTATACTGTTATAAAGAATAATACATATTTTTATTATGCAACTCTTTAGAATGCGGTAGAATGCTCCGTCGACTTGAATGGGTTTTCCTGACGTTCCAGTGGTCATCATTTTCGTATAATAACAGTTGGAACAGTATAATAACGGCAAAGGATCTTTTTTCCTTTTTGTTTTTCATCTGTGGTCTTATGGTTGCCCTTATATTACTCCACACTGTAAGTAGTCCGGTCACTTATCTCAACCAAGATCTCAATGGAAAAAAACAACAACAAAAAACAGTGAGTGAGCACTTAGCGACACATTGTGGTAGAAAAATGATTGACCTACCAATTAATTTATCATTGGCGAGTGTGCGTCCAGGCTGAGTTTTAGGGTTCACCGTCTCCAAAACGAAAAAGACAAAAAAGAAGACAACGAGTAGACCAGTGGCAAGAAGCACACATCTCACAGCAGAGGAGAAAATGTCCAGTTTAACATACAGAAATAGCCGGTGTTAGCACAAATTCCAGCCGCCATGACTCAACTAACAAACGTAGCTAAGCAACAAGTGCCCAAACTATGGGGAACTATTTTATTCATAGCGTAAAACATCACAAAGTTATTTGGCCCTCACAAAAATAGAAGACTTTAATTTGAATTTTATTTTTTGCAAGTAGCCGTATAATAAGCGCTTCGCATCGGGGGGGGGGGGGGGGGGGGAATTTCACAGCTCTTTTCTTCCTGTCTGGCAGCGACTTCTGGTGCACTTGTGTTGATACAGCTCCACCACATGGGTGCAAGGCTGCAAGTGCAGTTAAAATGACTTCCATCTTGTCAAGAAATAACAGTTTTCCTGACATCAGAGTTTTGAGAGCCAGGGGCGGCACAAAATTAGGCTAAAGCGGCCACCTCGTAATTTTGATTTGCAGGAAAAACCCTGTTTATTTATTAATGCACTTCTTTATAGAGCTGGTATTTTATAGGATAATTTGTCAACTAAAGTAACCATGTAAGTGTAAACAAATGCAAATGTCTTCACAGCTCTTAAAGTTATATTTAGGAGAGTGGAGTTGCGTAAAAGTAGTCAGTGCCTTACCAGCAGTAGACAGCAAATGTCCCCCAGTTTGGCAGAAAAAAGGGAGGACAACTAACATGATAACAGCCAGTCAAAACAGATAAGCTATTATTTTTTTTGCCCTAAATTTAAAACGTTTAACTTTCATCAATTATAATGGTTTTAGGAAGCACTTTATTGTTGCTCTTTTATAGGAAAGTGTCATTTCAAGTATCTGTTAGCTCACCTAGTGCTGCAGATGTCCAGGTGAGACCCTGATTACCCATGGCTATGAGACACTACAGGGAGTGCAGAATTATTAGGCAAATGAGTATTTTGACCTCATCACCATCTTTATGCATGTTGTCTTACTCCAAGCTGTATAGGCCCAAAGCTACCAATTAAGCATATCAGGTGATGTGCATCCCTGTAATGAGAAGGGGTGTGGTCTAATGACATCAACACCCTATATCAGGTGTATTAGGCAAACATAATTATTAGGCAATTTCCTTTCCTTTGGCAAAATGGGTCAGAAAAGGACTTGACAGGCTCTTAAAGGTCAAAAATAGTGAGATATCTTGCAGAGGGATGCAGCATTCTTAAAATTGCCAAGCTTCTGAAGTGTGATCATCCAACAATCAAGCGTTTCATTCAAAATAGTCAACAGGGTCGCAAGAAACGGTGGAAAAACCAAGGCTCAAAATAACTGCCCATGAACTAAGAAAAGTCAAGCGTGCAGCTGCCAAGATGCCACCTGCCAGCAGTTTTGCCATATTTCAAAGCTGCAACATCACTGGAGTGCCCAAAAGCACAAGGTGTGCAATACTCAGAGACATGGCCAAGGTAAGAAAGGCTGAAAAACGACCACCACTGAACAAGACACACAAGCTGAAACGTCAAGACTGGGCCAAGAAATATCTCAAAACTGATTTTTCTGAGGTTTTATGGACTGATGAAATGAGAGTGAGTCTTGATGGGCCCGTGGCTGGATCGGTAAAGGCCAGAGAGCTCCAGTCCGACTCAGACGCCAGCAAGGTGGAGGTGGGGTACTGGTATGGGCTGGTATCATCAAGGATGAGCTTGTGGGGCCTTTTTGGGTTGAGGATGGAGTCAAGCTCAACTCCCAGTCCTACTGCCAGTTTCTAGGAGACACCATCTTCAAGCAGTGGAACAGGAAGAAGTCTGCATCCTTCAAGAAAAAACATGATTTTCATGCAGGACAATGCTCCATCACACGCATCCAAGTACTCCACAGCGTGGCTGCAAGAAAGGGTCTAAAAGAAGAAAAATTAATGACATGGCCTCCTTGTTCACCTGATCTGAACGCCATAGAGAACCTGTGGTCCCTCATCAAATGTGAGATTTACAAGGAGGGAAAACAGTCCACCTCTCTGAACAGTGTCTGGGAGGCTGTGGTTGCTGCTGCACGCAATGTTGATGGTGAACAGATCAAAACACTGACAGGATCCACGGATGGCAGCTTTTGAGTGTCCTTGCAAAGAAAGGTGGCTATATTGGTCACTGATTTGTTTTTGTTTTGTTTTTGAATGTCAGAAATGTATATTTGTGAATGTTGAGCTGTTTGAGCTGGTTTCCCTGGTGAAAATAAATAATTGAAATGGGTATATATTTGTTTATTGTTAGGTTGCCTAATAATTATGTTTGCCTAATAAACCTGATATAGGGTGTTGATGTGATTAGACCACACCCCTTCTGATTACAGAGATGCAAATCACCTGATATGCTTAATTGGTAGAAGGCTTTCAGCCTATATAGCTTGGAGTAAGACAACATGCATAAAGAGAATGATGCAGTCAAAATACTCATTTGCCGTATAATTCTGCACTCCCTGTAAAACATATCTACACAGCAGACATACTTTCGGGAAGCAGACAACAGAAACAAAACAACAGATGTCAGAATGTCAATAACAATGACTGATACTAATCAAAAAAGAAAAAAACAAACACCTTGATGGAGGCAACAGTCTGATCTTTGCATTGAAACTGAAATTTTAAAAAAGCTATTAAAGCATCAGTCTGTTAACACATCAGCTTTCTGAGTTTATGACAGTGTGGGTTTCTGTCAATATGCCTCTGACTGATCATGTGCCCTGGCTACTCGGCCACAGGAATATCCCTCTGCCCTCCATGCGTACCCACCACATTTGCATTTCTTCCTTATTATTTCGAGCTGTTGTGCAGCTTTTGCTGTTTCACTGATCCAGGTAAAAGCTTCCATGGTTTCCTTCCAGACATCTTTAAGTCCTCCTTACTGAAAACTGGTGGGCTTGTATGTTTACACACAGAAATCAAATTCCAGGTTTGGCATTTTAACTGTACAGTATAAAAATCACTGGTGGTGTAGCTGTGTGAGAGAAGAGTGAAATCGCAGCATTATCAGCTTATTACTGCTGCTATGATGAGCGAGAACATGCATTCCGCATTAGCAGTGAAATCAAAGAAGCAGTGTGACTTGTCACATCTGCAAACAAGGCGCTGTCAGGTATTCTAGCTGGGGCCTGACTGCTTAGTCTTGCCCTACATTTCACCCCAGGATTCCAGCAGGAGCTGCTGCAAAAGGAGACAGAGCTCTGCAAACACCTCTCAGCCACACCACCGCTCAGCAGCTCTCCGCTACTCCTCTGAAGGCGACGTGTGTTTCTGAAGCTCCTTTGTCTGCATTCATGCAGTTCGCTTGTGAGTTCACCGCATCCGCGGGTCAAATCTCTGCTAAGGTCTCAGCTGCAGACGGTTCTGGGAGCCGTGGCTGCGCTTTAACCTCCAGCACGCTGTGCAGCTCAGCATGTCGGCGGGCTGCAGATCATTACTGCGATGAAGAAACTGTTTCCCCAACAAAACGATCTGCCTTTGATCCAATGCTAAAGCTTACTTTGACGCACCTCTGGCCGGTAATTCTGGCCTACAACACAGGAAATCTCTCATCAGAGGCAGAAATGGCTAAAAATACCCCATTTTTTTGTTGACGATGGAAGATGGAAATGCATGGATTTACAACGGGGCAACATAACTTTAATTTTCCACCTGCTCGGATTGCAAATGAACCTTTTTCAATTATTGTTCCTGTTGTTTTTCTTTGCAGGTGCAGCAGCTGAGATTCTTACTGTAATGCAAGCTCTGCGCAGGACTCCTACTGTGGAACATCCAATTAAAAAAGCACTTGATGTAGAGTGTGTGTGTGTGTGCAGGAATTATAATGTCCAAACTAGGCCAGAGGTCCTGAAGCATTCAGAGTTGGGTGCATACTGCTCTGCAGCCACGTCCTGAAAGAGCTCAAGCTTTGAAAACTGCAAAATCCTACAAAGCATGAACCCAAATGTAATTAGTTTTGCTGCTTTTTGACAGTCTCAACTTAAAGCTGAGAGATTTGGTTATTTATGCAGAATTACTGAGAACAAATCAAATGTGTGAATACTACATATACTGTATATTAGGAGCCAGAGATAAGCACAGAAAACAGAATGCTTTATGCAGGCTTCAGGAAACAAAATTCACATGTAAACAAAACCGCCGAACAACTGACACTTATTTTTTTAGCTGACTTTAATGTAACTGAGATTACATTTAATGCTTTCCTGACATTTACAACACTTTTATGTAACTGCATTACCTATTTTTAACATTTTTGAGCCAAATGCATCTGCATTTTTCTCTTTAGGATTTCTTTGAACAGTTTAACTGAAAACTCGTCTGATTATTTTAAGATGTTTACCGGTGTGGGTGAGTTAGCTTCTCATCACAGAGTCTATCAGCGCCGGCATCAAAATTTTGAGTGGAAATGCAAACACCTCTTTTTAGAGACAAACACGCAATCGTGCTGTTCAATTTATTTTATCTTTTCTGTCATTTTGAATTAAACAGTGTTGGATTTTAAACTATCTACCTCAGATATCACCAAGCTGAAATGGCAAAGACTGAATAATACAACCAGATGAAAATTGTTTCAATTATTTCCTCTGATTTTTGTGTTTTACTGTGACTGTGTTTGCTTGTGACCCCCAACCAAACTTCTGCATGACTGCTTTCAAGTACAGCTCAAACACAATATGCTTTACCAAAAACGAATGCGGCTCTTTCAATTTTTCTTGAGCTGCTTAGCAAATAATTTCTTCATTTCTTGGATGATGCAGGTGTTTCTGCCTGCCTTGCAGCCATCACTGGCATTCTGAGGGAGACTTGAGCCCCATCAGTGCAGGTCATGTCACGCAGGGGTTGAAAAGGGTCTTACTCTCATCTTTTCTTGTAACTGGATGAAAAACTCTTCGATTGGAACAGAAATCAGATTACACTCACATATCAATTCATTTCAGCTGAAAGAATTTGTTCCAGTTTCATTACAAAGAAATTACAAGGCTCCAAAATCAGGAAATAAAAATACATTTCAAAAAAGGGAATTGTTTTCTAAGAGTAACTCAAGGTAGGAAATTGACTTTTACCACCAGACAAATTGTGGTAACATGGCTCGTGGTTTGATTTCAGGCATTAAATAAGATTTTCTGTGTTTCTGTGTGACGGGTAAATTCAATATTTATGTGTCAGTGGCTGCTAGACGGTTTCATTTTAAAAGTTTAATTTTGTCCTGTCTTCTTCCAGCAAGTAGTAAGAGCCTGTTTCTTTCTTTCTTTCTGTGTTTCTTTCTTTCTTTCTTTGTTTCTTTGTTTCTTTGTTTCTTTCTTTTATTTTCTTTGTTTCTTTCTTTGTTTCTTTCTTTGTTTGTTTGTTTGTTGTTTTTTTTTTTTTGGGGGGGGGGGGGGTATCATAAAATACCATAAATAAATGCTCCAATGTAACTATGTTATAAATGTAAACTAAAGTGTAATTAGCGTAGCTGTCAGGCAGAAATTAATCTCAGCGGGAACCTTTAGGGCTGGTATCTTTAAGATCCTCACAATTCAATTCAAGTTTGATTCTTTGGGTTGTGATTTGATATAGATTTAATTTAATTCTTATTTAAAGGTAGAGTCCAAAGTCCCTCCACCGTTTCTGTTTGAAAACAACAGTATTCAAACTGAGCGAGCTGAGAATATTTTCTATTATTCTACATGTGAATACAACCTAAAGGCATTTTTTAGACAATACACATTGTGCTATCTCAAGTGCTGCATTGAAATGTGGTGGATGAATAAATCAAACAGAAGCAAAGCAGATGTAATAATATAAAAAGTTGCCCAAATAAAGTATATAAAAAAGTTTTTGTTGACAGATTTGAAATGAACAAACTGTCTCCAGCAGGGGGGGCAGTGTGGCCTCTGTTGCAGGAAACGAGTCTCAAAGAGCAAAATGTAAAAAGACCTGAAGTGGACATCCACAAGAGCAAAATGGAGAAAGTCGCATATTTTTAAGATTATCTTAAATAATATGTCTTGTGAGTTTACTCTGCCGGTCACAGAGGATTCGTACAGTAGATGTGTGTTTTCTTAAATACCAAATAACACACAAGTTTTCAAAACAGGCAAAAAATAACACCTCAAATAAGGTTTTGTACAATAATTAAAGGATTTTATAGGTTTGCTTAATTAACATGATGAAAAAAAGTCCCAGATAAAAAGACTTGCTTTGATGTTTCGTGTTGTTACACAAATATTTTTTTCTCAATGGTCACAGAGTGTAGCAATACATAGATCTATATCAAAATCAATTCAAAATCCCAAAATCGGCCAAAATTCTATATAAATCCAATTTATTTTAAAAAATGGTTTTATTTTTAAGTTCTATGACACGTTTTCCGCCTGATAAGGGATTCTCATGTTGATGTCTATCAACTAGTTTATATACACGTTTATACTGTAATTGTACAGTGTGTAAATATGACAAAGGAAGATAGTACTGCATATGTACTGTACTTTCAGGTACAGTAAGTAGGATCTTACAGTTATGTTAAGTAAACAGTAAACTTGTTTATCACTTGTAATATTGTTTCATATTGTTTCCTATCGATCGGTGGATCCTAAATCAAATCGAAATCATATCATGACTGAATCTGAGACATCGACAAACATCAAATCGCTACCAAATGTATCCATATAATATTGTATTTCAACCAAACCTGTGATTTACACCCCTAGTGTTACAGTACCAACAATTATTACCATCACATGGTGTGTTTACATGCTGCATTACATTTGTACTAGGTTTGTTAAGACTGCATGATAGAAAAAACTGGGGAAACAAGGAGCGAATTTTAAAACAAAAAACGGTCTAAAGTTTGGTGCAATTACACAGAAAAGGACAGTGAAAAACAAATTAGCAGCACATTAATACTACAGCATGTCAGCAGAAAGGAGTCAGCTTAAGCAGCCAGTCCCCACTTTGCTTGTTAGCCACAATGGATGCAAGTAAATAGCATATGTTAGCTGTGGCTTAAACTGGGAGATATATATATCGATGCTTTCGTTTCAGTCCCATATTTTTCAATAGAAGGAACTTATTTTTTAACTTATGTGTTTATTGTGTTGCAGCCTACAATTAGCACTTAAAATCTGTGGAAATGTTGCCAGAATCACCCCGCTGATGCAAACACACTTTTTTTTTTCCTCCACTGCCCATGGAGTAGGGCTGCACAATGGTGGAAAAAAACTGACATTGCAATTTTTCTAACCCTGTGATATACAGTATATTGTGATATGAAAAAATACAGGAATTTTTAGCAGATGACCTTTATGCGAAGGTTACAAGTCTGGTTTTTGTCTGTATTGATAGTTATTATCTTTTATTGCTTGCCTATATTGTGCTAAGACATGAGTAAATGTTTCTTTTTATTTACACTACTCACAAAAAGTTAGGGATATTTGGGTTTTTGTATGATGTGAGAATGAACTTAAAATCCAAATTTTTGGTTTCACATTTTCCTTAAATTCCAACTGGAAGTTCAATATCCCTAACTTTTTGTGTGCAGTGCATGTTGCTACAAATGTGAACTGCATTTTACCTCAAAGGTTTGTTCCCTGGCAATCTGATAAAGAATGATGGTGATAGGTGGATCGTTGCATGCATTGCATCAGGTACCCTTGAAATTAGATGAGAATACATTAAGTTAATCTGCCTCCTTCTGTACATTGCAGGACCTGTGATGTGACTATTGTGCACTAGAGCATTGCAGTGACGAAGCTAACCAATGAATTCACTTTGCACAGAAGTTCAACCAAAATCTTTATCATTGTGGTTTCAGCACACAACTTTTAATCATTTCACTCTTTATCTTACAGACTTTTTGCTTTGAAGAGAGAACATGTTTTTGTTCAAAACTGTTAAACGGATTCTTCAAAAAAAAAAAAAAAATTTCAGAAATTAAATTTGTCACATTTTCTGAAAAAGAAAGCAAAGATTGATTTTGAGCAACCTGTTTTTTTGTTTTTGTTTCTATTAGGGTTGTACGATATTATGAGCTTACTGATCTGATCAGCCGATATCAGCATTAAAATGTGATATCGAAAAATTGGTATCAGGTTTTTCGGACCAATATTTCTTAACTAACAAAATCTCACAAGATCTCATTGTTCTGTTACGAAACCTCACGAGATTTTGTTCCATTAGCAGCAGTCCAGCATGTAAGAAAAGTCCCTGTTATCCTGGAAGAACTTCATATCCCAGCATTCCTTTCAGAGTCATGTGATTACAGTGCAGCTGCTGCAGCTACAGACTGACTTGCTTTGAAGCTGCTTATAATATGTCTGGTTTTAAGTTATTGGTTAAGTTACCAAGTTGTCAGAAACATTAGAATTAGCCACATGTTGGCTAATACCTGCTATCTGATACTATTTGGCAGCCAGATATCCAAAATATGGCTACTGAGTTAAGGCTACTTTGGGATCTTTGCTCTCAGAATTTGAAGGAAAAAAACCTCACTGTTGTCTGCATATGTCGGTATTGGTTGATATTGAAAATCGGAAGTTAGAGTTGGACAATATCGAATATCAGTAAAAAAAAAAAAAAGCCAATATTGATCATCCCTTGTTTCTATTGCTTTTTAATTAAACTATAAAAATTTCTGATCCAATTAATCAACTGTTATTCACTGATTACTTAATCAATCATTTGTGACAGCCATTTTTCACCTTTTTTTTTTTTTTTTAGTGAATCAAAACTAGCAAGCCTCTGGCTGAGGGCAAGACAAGTGTAGACAGTTTGTCTCATGCGCTTCATCGACATCATATTATCAAATATTCATAGCAAATCCTGCTACTATACACCTCAATTCAGTCCAATGCACAGCATGTTACACCCTCTGTGCAGACATATAAATCTGCAAAGCCTGCACACATCCTCTCCATGTTACATGTCACAAACGTTATAAGTTGTTAACATGGCTTTCTAGTTTTCTCCATCTTATGTTAGTGAGAAAAACAAGTCAGTAAGTGAAGTTAGTGAAGAAAACAAGAGCAGCTTTGTTTACACAGAGGACAGAGGCATGCAGCGGGTCAGATCGTATCACAGGAGAAAGGTAAGCAGAATGCAAATAAGAAAGTGAGGGAAAAGTTTCTCCTGTCAGACGACTGAATGAACGTTTACGTTAGAAACAACAATGCAGTCCACAGTGGAAATAATTATTTGCAAGCCTCTGTGGAGCAAAGTGCTCATTTATTGTAAAAGACAGATGCACCTCATGCTACACGAGGGTTTTCTCGTACCTGAAAGTCTCTCATTAGTATGCAGCTGGTGATTTTTCCTTCCATCTACACTGTTCTGCTTTTTTGTTTTGGCTTAAGATTTCCTCCGGCTCCGTGTTCCTGCTGCTAGCCGTATGAGGCTTGTCACACAGCAGAGATATGGTGCATGTGGGAGACGAGCCCTGCTAATGGTCCAAACTTATCAAAACAGCCCGCCCCGTCCCCAAGCTTTAACCCTCCTATTTTTTTTTTTTCCTGAATGGAAGTCTCTCCAGACCTGGGGTAATCTCACATTTGCTTATTTGCACACAGTAACTCTAGTAACTCCGGCTTCTGTTCCTTTGCATCCCATGCCAATTGCATAATCAAGTCCAGGACTCATCAGCAAGATGGCAGAAGAAGAGCTCTATTAAGCTGCATCGTGTTCCATCTGTTGTGTAAGCGGGTGATAACAGTATTTACAGTTTTGGAGTTGCAGCAGACTGTTTCGGCCAAATTTTGTGCACCGCAGAGTTCGGCTTGCTTAATAAAATGCCACGGATTAATTCTGCCGCTGCTGCCGTGTCCAAATGCAGACTGTGCCACCAGTAAAAATATCAGGAATTAACCTTACTGGGAGTGATGCATGAAGACTTTCTTTCATGCATGTTTCTTTTTTAGACTTTTCATTCTGATGTTTGATCATTTTCACTCCGTTTTTAAAAAACTGGCCGATAGTTGGACTTGCTGTGTGGTGCAGCTTCTGTCTTTCAGTGGGCATTAAATATTCGCTGTGAGGAGAAAGAATTTACATTCATACTCTAACCCAGATTTGAAAAACAAAGCAGCTGATTATGAAAAGTGCTGAGTAAAACAGGGTTTATCTTCCTCTTAGAGTGGAATTAATTCACCTTACTGTATACGAGTCGGCTCGCTGAAAGATGCATTAACCACAGAGGTACTCTGGAACAAGACCCTGTCTGTAACTGATATTCAGGAAGTGATTACATTAATTATTCCTGCACACACTGAATGAACCAAAATCAGCTATTCTAGCAGTTTAGGGTTTGCAGTTTTAAAGTAGAACTTGTACTTTCTGGCCTTTAAAATGTGTGTTTTTGCAGGAGCCGGCCCTAACTCCACTACACAGAACTTTTTTTCCTTGGATGCTGAGTCAGCATGCAGCAGCATTTCGCATTAGGGCTGGGCAATATGGACCAAATATCATATCACGATATATTTATTGTAGATGACAATATACGATATATACCAGTATTTTTAACCTCATTTGTCTGAAAGTTTCATTTCATATCAAACACCTCTGGGCAGTGACGACGTGAAAATGCGCATAATGAATGTTGGTGTGCCATCAAAACGAGCAGATATGCATATTTTTTAGCTCTAAAAGTTACGTTGTGTCTTTAATTTGAGAAATACTAAAGCCTATTTGCACAGCAGTGCCCCATACTGAAGGGGCAGCACCATGTGAAACCTGCCAACCGCCCACATACCTGCATGGAACTTGTTGAAGGCTTTGATTTTGCCAAGGACCAGATTGATTAGGATGACATGGGAGTTGAACTTACAACCTTCTAGCTACTCGATACGTTGCTCTACTACCTGAGCTGCTGTCTCGCACTATTAAACCGCACCTCTTTGCTACCAGTTCTTGAATTCCTGGTTGGTTTCTCTTGTTTTGAGATCTTTTTGCTCAAAATGTGAAAGCAACTAGACTGAAAGGAAGCATTGCCAGACTAGTTTTATGTGTTTTTCACTTATTAAGAAACTTGAAATGAATGTTTCAGCTTGTTTTAAGCTAGTTCCAACTTGTCTTAAGTCTAGATATCTTTTCATGTTACAAGAAACCTGTGTGAAGGTCAGTCAGTCAGTCAATGGCCGCGTTTCCCAGATTAGTTAAGACACTCTTAACGCTGAGGTCCTTCTTAAGTCACTTCTTAAAGGTGCCTTGTTTGGACGTTGCGTTTCCCAGATGCGCTCTTAACTCAGGAGCTTCTTTATTTTCAGGAGCGGCCAGACCCACTCTTTCGAACCTTCTTTAACGTTCCCCCTGCTAAGGGAACAACAGGCCCATCTACTGGTCACTTTTGGAAACGACACTATTTCCCGTGAAAAAAAAAGTAGAAAATGGAAATTATTAAAAATGGACCTATTCACGGATCAGTTGTTGTATTGAGTCATGTTTTCTCACTCATGTCATAATGTCAATCATCTATGATGGAAGAAAACTGTAGTTACCGAGTGAATGACAGAAAATATTGTGGTTAAGTTTAATCATTATGGCAAGATAGGCCTGTGGGTATCAGCCACAGAAACAAAAACATTGCGGTAGGAATTGTACGCAAATTATACGCAATCTATGAGGACTCACGTCATATTTACGCATTTGTCAGCTGTTCATGATGAGATGCACCTGCTTCGCTCAATAAAAACATGGCCATTTACGCATACCCATATCAGACCCGCATCAGATGTCTGTGCAGAGAACCAAACCAAACCACCCCCAAACCAAACCACCCCCTCCAGTCACCAAACCACCCCCTCCGGCCACACTTTGATATTGAACTATAAAACACTTCAGTACCACCCGAACCACCTATTTAGGTCCCCCTGACTACCTTTCTCTGCCAACCTCAGCACAAAGGTCATGTTAAAAATCATAGGTGGCACTGGGCAGTGATTCAAAAATGGCAAACACAACCTCTCAGTGTAGTATGTGGAGCATTCCCATTACTTTGCGTTTACGCAGGCCTTTGAAGAATTGGGCACGAGTGAGTGGCAGAACAAGCCATTCTTTATTAAGTCACGTCAACCATTTGCGGGATTACTGTTTGTTGAATGCACGTGCGTCATCCTGGACGCACACTTTACGCACCAGATACAGTATGTCGCCCATTTACCAAATGCTGCCATGTGGAGCTCATTTAACATAAGATGTGTGTAGGTGATTACATCCTCCAAGATTTCCCCAGACAACAGTAACCCGACAAGAAGTTTTTGAAAGTTTGGTGCATATCGTTTTTGGCTGAAGCTTGTCAGAGTTCCAGGAGTTGATCTATTTTTTTGCGAACAAGAAAATGTTACCCTTTTTCAGTGTTTCAATCACCTAGCCACCGTTTCCCGATTCTACTACTGAGCATCGATATGACACACACGCACGTTTCAGGAATCCTCTTGGCGGGGTTCCCTTCAGCCATTACGTCACCAAATAGCGTCAGAATGACCATTATTTATAGGGCATCTGTAAATTTCCAATCGCCTACACCTGTTTAGCACAATTTGGCCAATTACACAATATACAATGAGCTTTTCAATGAATATTTGCAATCACTGGTAATCACATGCATATTTTTAACAGTTTGTCTTCTTGCACAAACACATAAACGTATAAATGGGCTCAATATCAGCGTCGGAAAATAACCTCCACACTAAATGAATGGTGTCGATCGGTATACCTGACCTCGATTGCTTTTTTTTCAGCACCCCCGGAAGTGGATAGCTTCTGTTAGGACCTTCTTAAGATGTAGCGTAGCAAAGACGTTTCTCAGGAAATAAGAACGCGCGAAAGAAGCAATCTGGGAAACGGGCGTATCTTTGCGATCCTTTGTTGGGAAGAGCTTCCTTGAGGCCTTCTTTAATCCAAAGAAGAATCTTAACTGGGAAACGCGGCCAATGTCTGTACCGCTTATCCAGTTCAGGGTCGCGGGGTTGCTGGAGCCTATCCCAGCTATTATCAGGCGAGAGGCGGGGTACATCCTGGACAGGTGTGTGAAGGTGAGGTCTTAAAACAAGTTTTTACAGGTTTTTTTCTTTTAATTGGGAGTTAAAGACACAAAGTGATCTGAAACAGTGAGATAATTTAACCTTATATGCATATAAAATAACCAGTTTTAGGATTCAGCTAGAAAGAAAAGACATCTACTCTCAAAACAAGAATGAAAACCTGACATATTCTGATCTTGTCTAGTACATTGCTCTCAAATCAAGATCATTAAGACAGTTTTGCTGAATAACAGACTAAAAATTGTTTTGATAGACTGCTTTTGTAGTGTAACAGAGCAATTCTATACTAAGACTCTTTGTTACCAGCAGGCTGTTGAAAAAACACATAATTTGTTACCATTTCTTTAGTTGCATCTATGAAAAATGCCAAAGTTTGACAGACAATGGTAATTTTGCACAAACAAGGTGAGTCCCCAAAGTGCTGTTAGCTAAGAATATAACTTGGTATATCTCAGCATGGTGTCCAGTTTGTCCTTTAAAAATTTGAAAATTGTAAAAGTAGAAGACAAAAAAAAGTAATGTCAGGCCTAAAAAAAACCTTATATAGAACAGATGAAGAGTGATGTCCTTAAGAAATGGGAACAATTCCAGCCAAGACCTGACACAGAACCTGAGAAATGCATCTACACTTCTGGTGATCTGTCGACTGAAGCCAGGATTCACTCATCAGAAATGGTCTCCAGGAAGGGCGGCTGTCAAGACGCCGGAGAAAAGGCTGATTTATTCCAAACGACACGAGAAGTGGACTGAAAATCAGTAGCAACAGGTCTGATGGAGGCGTGAATCCTCCCCAGAGTCTGGACTTCTACATCATTGAAGCAGTTTGGGATAATAACGAAACAAAAGACAGAAACATCCAAGGAGGAGCTTTTAGAAATCTTTCAAAAAGCCAGAACTATTCCGGAAAACTACTAGAAATCCGAGGAAACGTTGTCAAAGAGGGTTCAGACTGCGCTAAGTAGGATTTCATTCCAGGCTTCTTCCAATCATACTGTTTTGCCTTGCATGCTGCAGATACTGGGTTGATATTGGTTGAAAAACGTGGATTAGATTGGAATGCATCAAAATTTTCTGATCCAAGAAATCTATTCCAGCTTTTCTTTCAAAGCACTTCTTCCTGAATGGGTTTTAATTTATTTGAAATTATCTTATTATTGTAATCAAGATAAGTTTAATATTCATCATAGCTATTGGTAAATAGTAAATGGGTCAGGTTTTCCTCATACTTACTGCTATGGACTTAATTCATTAACCTGTTAAATGAAATAAAGGTTCCACTAAGCAGTCATACCTAACATAAACCAAGAATAAAAGTAATTATGAGGTTAATTTGCATATTATTTGACCCAAAACACAGCTAAGTATCTATATCAGACATCGGCCAATACTTTATCTGCGGTATTGGTATCAGAAATGTAAAAGTGGGATCGGGACAACAGTCAGTACATAAAGAATTAAGAAGCATCTCCAGACTTTTGCACATCACTGTGCTCTGCATGTGTTGTTGCGTAACTGTTACTGCTTTCTGTCCTGGCTCGGAGTTTCTCTGAAATCTCAGGAGTCCTGTTTTTTTCTAGTCAACAAAGCTTAGATGAAAAGAAAACAGTGAGAGTACACTGAGCATCGGTTAAAACTGGAATCAGTGGGTCTTAAATATTTCATTCCCTGCACAGCAGCCATGCATGTTCCACATCCTTAAATCTGTAATTTTCTTTAAATGTTTATCAGCGCGCTGTGTAAGGACGTAGGAGTCCTAAACTCTTACATCTCTAGCAACAAAACAGAGTTCAGCATGACTCAGTTTTATGATAAAAAAGGCTTTTTAGTGATCTTATGCAGCAGTTTAATTGATTAATTTGTCAAGTAGGAGGATAAGGAAAGAAAAAACATGTGGATTAAGATCTGAGGTGACTGAATAACCATGAGGGTTCAAAGGGTGGGAGAACTTTCTAATAACTCATTCTGTTTGTGACTTCAGAAACTAAACAACATTAAAATTAAATCGCGCCTGACTTCGCCGGGGCCTTTGGAACCCTTTTATGGACCCCTTGAGGTCCTTTAGTTTGAGAAGTCGAGGAGACGCGGCTGTCAGAATAATAACAGCAGCAGGAGCTGCACGCGGGGATTCAACAGACTTAATTACAGCGCAACAAGACCGCTTACAGACTCGCACTGCTTGTCTGTTACTTTTAAAGCCAGCAGCAGCCTGCTCGCCTCCCGACAAAGCCCACGAGTGGTACTTGAAGGATGCGCTCGGATGCTGTAACAGTGCACTTCCCACATGAGGGGCTCCACAAGGCCACGTCTCAAGAAGTGTTTGCAAAATCCCGACAAGCTTCAAAGCAGGAAGGCTGTGCAGTGGATTAATTAAAGCGTCTGAGAGCGGCTCCATCTCTTAAAAAGTCCATTTTAGTCATGTCTGTTTCTTCAAAGAGGGAAAACACATGTACATTTTCAACAAGAGAGGGATTATTTCCAACACTTGCTGCTTATGGGATGGAAGAGACGCTAAGGATGTGAAGTGATCCTGAAGGCTGTCGTTTTTACACGTTAAATTAATGAATATGATTATCGTAAAAAAGGTGCTAAAAGTAAGAATTTAATTTAAAATCAATCGATAGCTTATTTAAATTAAAAGTATTTCACCTGTGGGCTAAAGCTGAGGTCCAAAAATGCATCCATGGCTCCAAAGTTCTCATATTTCAATAGAAAAAGACCATTAATTGTAATTAAACCCCCAGAAAGGCTTCAGTTTTTGAGTGGAAGTATACAAGCAGGTAGGTTTCATGTAGCCTGCAGCTCACTAAAATAACCACAAAATCTGAACCCTGATAAGGGCTCGCGCATCAGTTTTTAATCACGGACATTTACCTTGATCCAGTAGCCGCAGGGAGTGCTGAAAAGACGGATCCAGCGTGTCCTTCTCTGCCATAAGCTCCGGCAAGTACTTCTCGCTCCCCATGTCTCGTCCTCAGCTTCAGGCTCCAAATGGGGCGACTCAAACAAACAAACAAACAAACAAACAAACAAACGTCAGGTAAACACGAAAAGAAAAACTTGTTTGGCGTCCAAACGTCTCCAAGTTCGAGGATAACTGTGAGGCAAAACCGCAGGCGATACTGTCATCCGCGCTCGCGCTACAAGAGCATTTTTTTTCTGTCTTTGCAGTGATAACACAGTCTTTCCGTCTCGCTTTCGGCGCGCGCACGGTGAGCCTTGTGTGAGCAGCAGGTTCTTTTCTTTTCTTTTCTTTCTTTTTTTTCTGTCCTTTTTTTTTCTTATTCCATTCAAGTGTCGCTCGGTCCGCAGAGCCGACAACCGCAGCGCATCACAGCCGGAGCACTCCTTTCCTCTCTGGGTCGGCAGGCTCTTTGAAGCTCCCTCTGTTGTGTCCACAGCCGAAGAGAGGCGGAGGCGGCTATTGGTCCCTGCGCGCGCGACACGCAGCACAAACGGAAAGGGGGCGGAGCCACAGTCGGAGAGCTGTCCGCGGTGCTGGTTTCCCCTCATTAACATATCATTGTTCTGAACGGGGAGCGACATGGGTGGCAGTTCAGAGAGACAAACTAGGGCAATGATGTGCCTGGACCCGGACTGAAAGAGCCTGTTTGCTGCGATGTAATGTATAATTAATACACAGTAGCCTATCTACAGCAGCTCATCTAATTTTCTGTTTGAGCAGATCTTAAAAACAGACTTTGATTTTTTTTAAAAAGACAGAAAAAAGCTGGATTATTTCAGCATTGTTCGTAAAACTTCAATAAACAGAAATAAAAACAGCTCATCTGCATATATTTGGTATTTGTGAGTGCATTTGTTTACATTAAGGAGCAGAGCTGAGCTTTTGTCTTTTGTTTTGTTTGGGAGTTTGTGCACCACGAGGGCACAGTGAAATTAAACAAGCCTAATAAAGATGACTGAGCAAGGGTCCCGCAGGGCAACATTAGACAACAACACAGGATGATGTTATGAGTTATCTTATAATGCACTTTAAGTGGTGCAAATCCAATATTTAATTAAACTGAGGGGTGTCTCGGAACATGCACTGGCAGGCTGGTAAGCTAGTTTAATTAGACTCAGAGGTAAAGAGGTGAACTTTTCTAAATTTTTCTTATAAAACCACTTTTCTTTTTTGGTAAGTGCACATTAGGTAGACTATGCATTACTTACAAATAGGGATGTTCGATATTGTTTTGTTTTTTTTAATACCAATATCCCATTCACTATTTCATTTTATTGAATTATAATTTAGTATTTTTCTTTTTATTTATTACAACTTTTTCAGTTTCCTGTTTTTTTAATTATTATTGTGAATTTAGCATTTTCTTTAATGGGAGTGTAAACTTTCATGCGCCACTGTAGATGGATTGCAGACGACAATATGGTGGATTTCTACGATTTCTAAGAGCTGCACAGTTACTGATGTCATACCTAGTTATGATTAATCAATTAGTTGATTAGCAATAATGTAAAAATAAAAATACTGGAAAAAAGGTGATAAAATTCCTCAATTTTGGTATTAAATTGATGCAAAATCATGTAGAAATGTGTTTTAAGAGTTATTTTTCAGTGGATGTTGTTAGTACATGTGTTTTGTGTATCTGTAATGCATTTGTTGACAGCCTACCCAACCCACTGAAGATTTGAGGAGAAAAAAAAAGATTTTTTACAATTTTCTGAAGAAGATAAAGGGTCCATACACTAAAATGGCCACAATTTTTTTCATGATATTTCTGGCAGAGTTGACCCTCCAATTATTTGTTCTTAGGTTCTAAGTAAAAAGAAACAACACAAATAAAAAGTATAACAGGCGATATCAGGTTCAACCGTTTTTGAGACTTTGGCCCCCCGACTATACCTACAGTCGCCCTCAAAATTATTGATACCCTCCAATTAAATAATAGGCAAAATTCACTAGTTATTCAAATAATAGGAAATTAACCATAAATAAAAATGTTAAAAATTATTATTTAGTGAAATAAAAATGGTCCAGGAATTCTGGTTGGAAATAATCATTTAAAAAAATCAAACAAACAAAATTCCCTCAGACACATTAGAACACATTTCCCATGAACAGTGGACCAAAATACCTGTCAACAGGTGTAGAAGTCTTTTTGAACATCACAGAAAACATCAGTGTTACTCAACAAAATTTTAGCTTCAGAGCCCCATGTTTACTTGTTTTATTTTTGTTTGTTTTTAATATTTCTGTTGAACTTCAACTCAAAATCAGTGTCATTTTCCTAAAATTTTTATTTATTATTACTTTTATCAATTTCAACTTATTTCACAATCAGCTGATTTTTTTCCTTTTCTAAGTGGAGGACATGGATAATTTTGAGGACGACTGTATATCAACATTGTGCGTATCCGTCGAAGATTTGAGGAAATGGGAAGAAAACATGCCCACAACAGATGAACGGCATCTGAAAGCAACATCTTCAACAAATAGGAAAGAAAATCCAGGAAAAACTTGACTCAAGACCTCAAAGATGCATCAGAAACCTCATCAGAGATGGTCTCCATGGATGGCTATTTAAAAGCCACTGTTAGGAAGGGAAACGGGAAATAAAAGCTGAAGCATGCCAAATGAGACACGAACTGGACCCAAACCCAGTGGCAGCAGGTTTAATGAACCATAAGGCTGCATTTCAATCAGTTTATTCTATCCTCCATGCAAAACCATTTGAGAAGCATCTGATTGGCAACAGCTTCAATTTTTGAGCAAGGCAGTGATGCCAATGTGGTAAAAATCAGACACTGATAGAAAAACAAAGATGAAACGTTACTGCTGAGGCAGTCTTGACTGAAAACAGCTAAAAGCAGAAAACATTTAAAAAGAAAAGCTTTGGAAAGACCTTTAAGAAGCCTGTAGAACTATTCCTTGAGACTACTTAAGAAATTAAACATTATCCCCCCTCTTATATACTGTATTTCCATTTATTTCTTGCACAAGTTCTAATAAATAACTGCATGCATTTCTTATTTCCCTGCAAATATGCAAAGAAATGAGGAGCGGATGGAGACTGCTGCACATCACTATGTATCTTTCATAAAAACAAAAACAAAAAAAACAAAACAATCAAGTCTCTTTTAAATATATTTCCTCTGTTTTTACAGAAAATAATCAAAAAAGACGCTGTGCAGAAACTGCAGAGGCTGGACAGTTATGAGAACACTGCCAAGGGGGGATGAAAAACAGCAGGAGCTATAAACTCCTTGATGAGTAAGGGACACACAATGAGTCACAAATCGTTTTAGGGCAAATACAAATATTTTGTTTTTCAGTGTTTTTGTGCGTGGAATTACAGCAGAAATAGGAACACAAGGTGTGGGGATGCAAATGACCCCTGGCGACTGCTGAACGATCCACCCAGCCGATGAACATATGAAGAAGGATCATTAGAAAAGGGCTTTCTTGCTGCTTAACAGAAGGCGTACAAATTATTGCCCTTTGTACATTGTGAAAACGGCTTTGGTGCTCAGATGATGTATGTTAAGAGCCCCACATGTCACATCGGTCAGTAGTGTTAATGGAGAATCTCAGGAGGCAGCATAATTGTCCTCTTTAGCCATTTCAAGAATTGATTGGGACTGTATGACTCCTTAGGTTGCGTCGACTTGTTAGGACAACCCTGTCAGTTGTTCTCAGGAAATCCATTCACCTTCTCATAGGTCAAGCATGTTTCCTCCAGGGCGTGATCATGAATTCATTTAAGGTGGGGGGAAAAAAAAAATAGAAAAGAAAGCGTGTTTGGAGAAAACAGTCTAAAGCCCCCTGTTTATCGTTGGAGTCAAACTTGGCGAGGATCCGTGTCTGTGGACGGAAAACACGATGGCATCAAAAGAGTTTATTCAGGGTGACGATATCTATGAAAAAAAAGAGAAAAAAAGTTTCAAATCCAGCCACAAATCCATTTTCAGATGTCCTTGTGGTTCCTGGAAACATACAATGAATGTAAAATTGCCTTTGTGAGGGGCTGAACGGATGGGAGGGAAACAGGATTTGTACACAAGCTTCATATTTGTCAGAAAATGTGGGAAAAAAGATAAGGATTCTGTCAATATATGTGGAGGATGCTGAGGTGGCCTCAGGTGGGCGGCTATCTGTAGGCTGATCAGCGCTGCTTATATAATTGAGTTTTTTTTTTCCTGCTCCATTCTATTTCAATAACTTGAAGAAAATGTGACCCAGAGGCTAAAACGAATAAGAGTCGATGTATATTCATCAACATTTATATCCTCCGTGAACTTTGAAATGTGCAATTGCGTATTTTTGATTTATTTATGCAGTAGAATGACTGCTATGCCAATTTATCATTATTATCAGTTAGATGGATAAGTTTATGCTCATCAGCCACTTTATTTGGCCCACCTAGACCCTGTTTTCCTCATAACTGGCTTAATTCTTGGCATCAAGGATTCAACAAGGTGTTGGAAACACTCCTGGGAGATTTTGCTCCACGTTGACATGATAACATCACACAGTTGCTGCAGATCCATGATGAGAATCTTATGTGCGCCACATCCCAAAGCTGCTGCGCTGGATTGAGATCTGGTGCCCGTGGAGGCCGTTGGAGTACAGTGAACTCATCGTCATGTTCAAGAGAGCAGTTGGAGATGGTTTAAGCTTTGAGACGTGGCGCTGGAGGTAGCGATCAGAAGATGCTACACTCCCTCCCACGATACATCCCTGACACCTCAGACCCTGCAACTTTCACACCACAATTATAAACTTGATCTGCTCTCATTACTTTAACTTCTCATTTGATCTTTTGTCTTGTACTTGAACTGTGTTGCCATAATTGTATTTTATCTTGTTTTTAAACTGTTCTTTTATCTTTTATCCAGCCTCCAGTAAGGTGGTTGCTGGTTCAAGCCTCAGCCGTCTAATTAAAGTCGGAAAAAAATCAGCTGTCAGTAAAATAAGTAGAATTGGTAAAAGTAATAATAGCTGAAAATTCTGTTAAAATCACGACGTTGATTTTGATTTGTGGTTCAACAAAAATGTTAAAAGCAAACACACATAAAATAAAACAGGTAAGCAAGCATGATGGGCTCCAAAGCTGAAATTTGGTTGAGCAACACTTTGAGGCGATCACTGCAATCAGGGGTTTTCTACGTCTATTCAGACGTCTGCACCTGTTGACAGGTATTTTGGTCCACTGTTCATGGGAAAGGTTCTTTAATGTGTCTGGGACAGGTTTTTAGCCTTTATTATTATTATTATTATTATTATTATCAACCACAATTCAAAAGCAATAGTTTACCTCACTAAATTATAATTTTGTGTATTTTTATTTATTATTAGTTTCTTTTGTTTCTTGTTATTTGAATTACTATTGTGAATTTAACCTTTTAATTGGAGGGTATATATTTTGAGAACAAGTGTATATATATATATATATATATATATATATATATATATATATATATTTAAATATATTTAATATACCCTCAAAATATCATACCCTTCATACAATCCATTTACAGTGGTGTGCAAAAGTTTGCACTGTTATTTATCAATTCAAATAATAAAATTTTCATAAAGTAATAATAATGAAAAATTTACAACTTTGGATTGTAGTTTAAAAGAATTATTAAAAAAAAATAAAACAAAACAAAACAAAAAAAGAAAAACTGTTCCAGACAAATTAAGAGCACGTTGCTGGACCAAAATACCTGTCAACAGGTACAGAAGTCTGATTGGACGTTACAGAAAACACTTATGTTTGTTACACAACTGATGGGGCTAACTTCGGGAGCCCCATCATGCTTGTTTGCTTGTATTGTTATTGTTTGTTTGTTTTTAATATTTCTGTTGAAACACTTTTTTTTTTTTTTTTTTTTTTAAATGGTAGCAGATGAAGCTGCAGAGCAAACGTGTCTTAAAACTTCCCATCTTAAGCAGTTGTTGGAGATTTTCTGCCCTCTGATTCTTCTCAGTCTCTTCTTATGACTGATTCACTGGAAAGAGAAACACATTATGAATCAGCTTACTTTTTAATCTCTCCAAGAGACCATTAAAAACCCAGCTCAAATGCACTAATCTCCTTTTCAGAAGAGTGACTTATTTATAGATATGCTTGCCATCTGTTGCTCCCCGTCTTCATAAACAAAGCCTCGCATCATTACTGAGTCAAATTTGCTGGACTATCTGTCTTCCTCAAGACACTTGCTTAAAAACGGGGATTCACTTAGTGGCTCCATCACACCAGCTGTGGTGAAAATCACCATTGTTTGTGAGGGCAACATTTTTCATACAAGTCACAGCCGACAACAAGGGCAACTGCACGGGTGTAAACAAAGCAAGGAGGAATGTTGTGTTCGATGGGTGTAAAGAATGAAGAACAGCAGGCTATTACACTGACAAAGAGTGACTTTGATCATTAGCTGCCCCCTTTGCCGCCTGTCCAAGCCCACTAAAAATGATCTTGACTACGAAATGGGCTGTGCAGCACCTTAGGGTGTCATGTATGCCGTACACACACCTACACTCAAGATACCTTTCATTTCTTCATTTATTACTGCCAACTTCAACGTGACATTGAAACATAAGCAAACAGAAATACAGTAAAAAGGAAAGCGGTGAAACGGGAAAGGGCTTCAAAGTCAATATTTGATATCAGCGTCTTTATTCAGAACACAGTCTGGACCCGCTTCTCATCAGTTCTTCAGCTCTCCAGACTTCTTGAAGAACGTTCCAAAGTTCTTTTTTGGATATTGACTGTGTTTTATTTCGTTCTCTGCCCAGCTGATCCCACACAGCCTCAGTAATATTATGGTCTGGGCTCCCCGGGAGGCTTCAACACTTCATCAGACCTGCTGGTTTCCAGTCCAGTTCTTGCAACATTTGGCGTACGCTGCAAAAACTCAAATCTTACCAAGTGTGTTTTTCTCATCTCTGGTCAAAATATCTCATCACACTGAAAATGAGACAAAATTATTTAAAGAGAAACTTTTCAGTCAGATATAAGATGTTGTTTTGAGGCGATGCATCTTATTTCACGAAATCATGTCAAGAAAATTTTGCTTGTTCCATTGGCAGATTATTTTTTTTTCTTATTACAAGCAAAATAATTTTGGCCATTCTTAAAATAAGTTGTTTTTTTGTTTGTTTTTGTTTTTTGAAAAAAGATTTTTTTTTCTTGTAATAATAAAAAAAAAAAATCTGCCAATTGAAGAAGCAAAATCTTCCTGGTAAGATTCCTTGAAATAAGACTTAAAACAAGTTCCTTTATCTCACTGAAATGTTTCTCTTCTCTGTTCCCTGTATTTGCAGTGTACTTCAGCTTTGTTTCTGAGACTGTCTGCATAATGAAGTAAATATAAAACTTTCCATTAATTATCATCCCAGTACCTTTAAAAAGTACTGCAGTAATTGTCTTGGTTCCCAGGAATTACTTCTATTATCAAATTCCATTATCTACATTTAACTAAGCTGCTTTCTCTGCTTGGAGTAAACTGCTAAACTACCTGAATCTTGTAAAAATGGCTTCATTAAACTACTTTAAGCTAATTTTAGACATCTTCGAGGCAGCTACGTCCAGTCTCAAATGTTTGACTATTCTATTTATTTTGGCCTGCAGGTGATTCAATTTTTCAAAGTTTCTTTTGAGGTCTGAATTTGACAGAAAGGGGGAACAATCCATAAAAACGTTGCCATTTGCAGACAGAACAGAAAGGAGTTTTCATTTCACCGAAGCGCCTCTAGTTCAAGGTCAAGCACCCATTTGTTGAGGCTGCAATTTCAGGTTTAACACCTCGCTTGCGGTAGACTGCAAGTGAGGTGCTCATATTTTGAAATGTGATTGTGATTAATCCACATCGTTACCTGTAATTGATCTGATTTTCTAATTCAATTGCTTGACAGCAAGTTTTTTTAAATTGCTTTTTAAAGTATTTACATGCATTGATCATTTTGTGCGCCCTGAAAGAAGTCTTTTTAATAAATGATCCCATCTCACAAGGGAGTAACAAAATGATGAAAACAGATTCCAGCCTAGTTTTCACTAGAAAACTGAATTCTCGAACTAAATGTCCAACCAGTCCAGTCCAAGAAAGAAAGACAGACAGAAAGAAAAATATAAATAAATGAAAAAACAACAAAAAAGAGACATTGTTGTTATTAACAACAACAACAGCAATAATAACAATAATAATGATAATATTAACAACCACAATACTAAGACTAATTATTTTATTGATTTGTTTATTAATTTCAGGCAGAACAATTTCCGAGAGCACAAGAAAATGACTGCATGCATGATCATCTTATCACAAACAAAACAACAACAACAGCTATCGCCACAGCTATGCAACAAAACAAAATGCATTCAACATTTCTGAAAGGTAGTGGGAAGAAGCAAACTTATTATAAGATCAACTTTAATAAAGTTTAATGAAAATACACGCACCTGGTGCAACAATTACTTATACAAACAAGCAAACAATTGTTTATGTGTCTTTTACATTTATTACCACTGACCTGAGCTGCTGCCTCTCTTGGTCAGGACATGCTTGGAAAAGCGTTTTATGATGGATGGATGGATGGATGGATGGATGGATGGATGGATGGATGGATGGATGGATGGATGGATGGATGGATGGATTTGTCCTTATTTCTTGAGGACATTCCATTCTGGTAAAAACAAAACAAACAAACAAAAATCCTGTAGCACTGCACGGCAGCTCCAACTGGACTCACATCTGACCAGCACTTATCCATGCCGGACCCTCATTTATGAATTCTTGCTTGTGTTGTTCTCTCAGATGTAAATCACTTCAGAAAAAAGTGTCTGCAAAATGATACTGTAGTAGCAGTAGTAGTAGAAGTAGTATACTGTTCATCTGAAATGGACAAGTATTTATTTCTTTATTTGCAAATTAATTAATTAATCTTTTTTGTTGGCTCTCGTGCCTTTTTGTCCATCTCTGGTGAAGTTTCTGTAGTTGTTTAGGGACATCGTGCAGAAATATGCCAAGTTCTCTGAAAATGGTTCTTTGGGAATCACCTTGTTTGATTGCAAAAATACTAGTTTGACATTTTCATTGATGCAAGTAAAGACACGGGAACAAATAATGTGTCTTTGAAACAGGCTGCTATAATAATAACCAAGTGCCTAAAGATACAAATTAGATAGGTTCTTTGTTAACTTGTCATGTGTTGACACACCGGTTCTTCCCTTGAGATGCCTTTTTTATGCCTTTGGCTCATAGGTCAGTGGTATGGGATTTAGCAAACAAATATACGGGTTCAGGTGCAACGACTGGACTGAAAATGAATAAAGAAGCATCAAAAGTCAAAATAAAAACTTTAAAAGAGCTTCAGAAAGCCTGCAGAACTATTGCTAAATGCTGTTTTAAAAGCTTACAAAAGAAAATCTATGGAGAAATGAGAGGTGGCTCCACACTTTTACATGAAACTGCTTGTGTTTTCAGGCTAATAATGACAACTCTGTTTTTCTTCCTAGTGATTCAGTGCAAATGCCCACTGATTGAAAAGGAAACACTTCTCCTGTCAGCTTTCAATCTTCATAAAAAAAATCCCATTTCAGCAGGATGATGTCACAGGGGTCTCGTCACCTGAGGCATAATTAGACCTTGATATGTCCACAAGCTGATCACTCTGTCATTTAGTGTCACTGAACCAACATGAGCTGGGATCCCAGAGCCTGGAGGGCTTTGTTTCAGCTCTTCAAAATGAACAGCATCATTACGCTGGCAAATGAGGAGCAATCTTAACACCTTAAAAGGCCGGCCTCCTTTAATCAACACATTTTGGCGCTGCAGAGCGACTGCAGGGAGAGTGACAACACTGCCTCCTTGTGACCGTCTCGAATTGTTTAAGCAGACTTGAGGAGGAGAGATGTGTTAATAAGAGTGTGTTTTCCAACGTTTTTCTGTGGAAGGGTCGGAATAAATTGCTGCGAGAGTTTGGAAATGGTTCTGTGCTCAGAGGCGACAGCTTGGCAGAAAATAGGGCAGTTTGTTTTATTCATCCGCTTCCCCAGTGGATGCAGTTGTGCAACTCTGTTGGTAAAAGCATTCAACAATCTCATGTTTAAATCCAAAAATTAGGGTATTTGTAGAGAATGATTTTAATGGGTCACTATAAAATGAGAGGGGAATTATAAGAGGTCCACAAATACAGACAAAACTGTTTTCATGCCACTGAGCTGCCCCCTTTCTTTTATTTATCCTCTCATTTCCTTGGTTTTAAAGTATTCTTCAGACTGCATGCACACATGAAAGTAAAATACCAAATAAGCAACAACTCTAAATTGTGTTTTCTTAGGAAAATAAAAAATAAAAAGACTTTGCAAGCACTTTCAATACTCTCCAATAGCAGGAGAATAAAACACAGTTTCTTCTTCAGTCACTCTTCTTTTCTCCCCTAAAGTAATTCTAACAAAGCTCTTTTTTTATCCAGATATTGTTTTCTTCCTCATGCAGCCAAACAATGCAACTGTCTCGGACACAAAGGGCACCTTATTGTGTACTAAATGGAGCACTCACACCCATTAAGAGCCATTCAACAGAATTATATTGCCAGTGCCAATCTATCAGCTACATTGATCACGCATGGTCGGCCGTGAAGTGCAGACTCTGGTCTCCTCTCCTGGAAGTGTTGTGCAAAAGAAACCTAATGAGAAACTGTCAGCAGCGCACAGGTAAACAAATCAATGGCACCCAGCAGTGCTCCCAAGGTCGACACACACACCTACACACACACACACACACACACACACACACACAGAGCAACCCACTTCTCTCCACCATGGAGTTTGGAGGCTGAGTGGAGATGCAGCCAGAAGCTTCTGCAGTGTAAAGGGCGCTGTCAGGGTTTAAGTTCTAGCAGAAAAATAAGATTTAAGAACAATCACTTTGCACTTCTTTGAGTATTGTCTTACATCTATGCCGTAGTTTGACATATTCATCTTTGTTTTGCTGCTATGAAAAGCATGAAAGACTGACATTTCTCTGATGATTGCATTTTGTATGTGAAAGTAGAGCAAACAGCTGCTAGTAAAGACTGAAAAATGCTGCGTTTTCTAGATTACAAGTCACACTTTTTTTTTATAGCCTGGCTGTTTCGGTGATTTATAATCTGGTGCAACTTAAATATATCAAAATATATACGATGTAATACACTATGTTGCCAAAAGTATTTGCTCACCCATCCAAATTATGGGAACGAGGTGTTCCAATCACTTCCATGGTGACAGGTGTATAAAATGAAGCAGCTAGGCATGCAGACTGTTTTGACAAACATTTGTGAAAGAATGGGTCACTCTCAGGAGCTCAGTGAATTCCAGCATGGAACTGTGATAGGACCTCCTAAATATTCCAGTCAGCTGTCAGCTGTATTAAAAGAAAATGGAAGTGTTTGGGAACGACAGCAACTCAGCCTCAAAGTGGTCGGCCATGTAGTCTGAGGGAGCGGGGTCAGTGGATGCTGAAGTGCATAGTGCGAAAGGTGGCCAACTTTCTGTAGATTCAGTCACTACAGACCTCCAAACTTCATGTGGCCTTCAGATCAGCTCAAGAACAGTGAGTTTCATAGAATAGGTTTCCATGGTGGAGCAGCTGCATCCATCCATATTTCACCAAGTGCAATGCAGCGTGGGATGCAGTGGTGTAAAGCAGCCGCCACTGGACTCTAGAGCTGTGGAGGCGTTCTCTGGAGTGACAAATCGTGCTTCTCCATCTGGCAATCTGATGGATGAGTCTGTGTTTGGCTGTTGCCAGGACAACTGTACTTGTCTGACTGCATTGTGCCAAGTGTAAAGTTTGGTGGAGGGGGGATTATGGTGTGGGGTTGTTTTTCAGGAGCTGGGCTTGGCCCTTAGTTCCAGTGAAAGCAATCAGTTATGCTTCAGCATACCAAAACATTCTGGACAATTCCATGCTCCCAACTTTGTGGGAGCAGTTTGGAGCTGACCCCTTCCTCTTCCAACATGACGGTGCACCAGTGCACGAAGCAGATCCATAAAGACATGGATGCAGAGTCTGGTGTGGAGGAACTTGACTGGCCTGCACAGAGTCCTGACCTCAACCCGACAGAACACCTTTGGGATGAATCAGAGCAGAGACTGAGAGCCAGGCCTTCTCGTCCAACATCAGTGTGTGACCTCACAAATATGTTTCTGGAAGAATTGTCAAAAATTCCCATAAACACACTCCTAAACCTTGTGGACAGCCTTGCCAGAAGAGTTGAAGCTGTTCTACAGTAGATGCAAATGTGGACCAATGTCATATCTAACCCTATGGATTAGAAATGGGATGTCACTTAAGCTCATATGTGAGTCAAAGCAGGTGAACCAATACTTTTGGAAATATAGTGTATGTTTAAATGTTAATTCATATTGACTGAGATAAACCAATGAGTAAACAGTACCATCTGAACCACAATAGGGAGGTTAAGGTTGTAACAACTATATTCTGCTCTTAGAGCAAAGATCCCAAAATAGCTTTACCTCAATGAGAAGAGTTCATTTTGGACATCTGGCTGTGCTGTCTGTGTGATAGACCAAATCTAAAAAAAAAACAGGTTTATCTTTTTTAATTATGATATTTATGAGTATCTACAGGCATTAACTTTAACCAGGGAAGTTTTACCCGTCACATATATGAGTAGATGAAGAATCCAGAAATCACCTTACTTAGTGAGAGGAGTTCATTTTGGAGTTCTTTTTTCATTATTTACACATGGCCAACCAGAGGAGCTCCGCAGGATTGAGATCAGGAGTTTGGTGAACATGCTAATTGTTAACTTGCTGGCATGTTATGCTAACTTATTCTATTCAGTCTTCATGGTATGTTATTTTGCTATTGAGAGGCTTAATAACTGTTAAAAGTGCAGAGTGTCACAAAATCAAAGGTTTTTGGCAGCAAAATGTAATATATACTTCAAAACTCTGTTTCTATTAATGTGTAATTGCTTCACTAGAATAGCTGTTGTAAGATTATTTTCTTAGAATGAACCATTTATATCTACTTGCTGGGGGTCCACATTAGAGATGTAATGATATGAAAATTTCATATCATGGTTATTGTGACCAAAATGATCACGATTATCATCTTTATCGCGGGTATTAAAGAAATACCCCCCAGCATCTTTAAAAATAGCCAAAATAGGTCTTTATGTCTACTTTAATTTCTACAAGTATTTAATAACTTATTAAGTCCCAAAAAATGGCTCCACCAAACAGTCAACGTAAAAGGGTTTAATCTGTTGTATTTCTGGTGTATTCTGAAATGAAAGCACAATTTTTTATTTGTATATTCTCAGTAAAAGACAACAATCCATAAAGGGAGATGTTGAATTGTTATTGATTTTACGTTTAGATTAAGCATGTCCCAGATCTGATCATCTATGTGCTTTAAAAGAAAAGCATTTGACTTAAAAAAGAAATTATATATATATATATATATATATATATAAAAAAACAGCAAAAATACAGCAAAGTGTAAGCCTGCAGATTGCTGTGGAAAAGCTGTGGAAAAAGAAAAATGACAAGCTACATTACAGTGTCGTCAAAAACTGAGCTAATGCAGGAAACTTCTAAAACATCGATCGCCTGACATGTTCCATTAGGCTTTATACTGCTGCCGATTATTATTACATTATCTGCACAAAAGCTTGTTTGTTGGAGCAGAGCAGCAGAATCTTTTCTTTCTGCAACAAATCCAACATGGAGTCAGCAACTCAGCTTTTTTTCAGCCTCTCTGTAATGAGTGGGAGCTTAATAAAGCAGCCTGAACCCGCCTGAACTGAAGTGTGCGGTGAGAGTTCTCACAGTGCACTTACATACCAGAAAGAGACACAAGGTCAAGAGTGGTAATTATTCTGCGGGAAGCGTGTTGGTCTTCAGTGGGTGATTTCATTTCCTGTCATTAGCCACAGCGATTAAGCACAAGAGCGGAGATATTGCGATATCATCAGCAGCCACCACGCAGCCCCAGGCTGCTCTCAATACTCTCCAATATTCTCTAAATGTTGCTTTGCATGCGTTAAGCCTCCTGTTGTGGTAAAGTGGCCTGAATGCATTTGTTAAGCCTTTCTCTGTGTGCTTTAATTAGCAAATAATCAAATTAAGCAGTAATTCTAATACAGTTTATCAATCAATCTCACCTTCTTTCTCTTTCTGTCTATCCGAGTTTCCATGCCGCAAACTCACGTTACTCAGTCTGCTATGATATGCTCACATCTTGTAAACTTGTAGACAAATTACCACCTAAATTATTCAAATTAAAACTGGTTTAATTTCACATAAACTGGCAAAAATGATGTCTAAAAGGCTAAAGCACTTTAAACAGAGGAATCCATCATTTTCCCTGGAGCATTGACAGGGCAAAAATAAGTATTGGCAGAAATGCAAACATTCTGCCCACATTCCTCACCGCAAATCACATGATTACCAGCTGTCACCGTGGCAACCACGGTGGCACCCACGACGCACAAAAAGACGTTATTTCAAATCAAATCCGTAATTTTAAGTGAAGATATTTCATGTACCGTATTTTCCGTATTAAAAGTCACAATTTTTTTCATAGTTTGGTGGTTTGTGCGACTTATAGTCCAGTGCGACTTATATATCAAAAGATATACAATCTAACATATTTTTAAGTCTCAATTATATTGACTGACATGAGCCACGGAGTAAAAATTATCCTCTAATGTCAAAACATGGCGCTCTAAGCTTGTGACAACTATATTCTGCTCCAAGGGCAAAAATTCCAAAATAGCCTCCTTTCAGTGAGAGGAGTTCATTTTGGTTATCTGTCTGTACTGTCTGTGTGGTGGAACAAATCCTCAAAAAACAAGTTTATCCTACTTAGTTATGATGCTTATGATCATTTACAGGCATTAACTTTGGAATTGGACTGATTGGGTGATTTTTAGCAGTAACAAGTAGTACATAAAAAATCTGAAAATTACCCTATTTTAGATAAATATGACTTATAGTTTGGTGCGACTTATATGTTGTTTTCCTGTTCATGATGCATTTTTTGACTGATGCGACTTATACTCTGTCAAATGAGCCTCAGTAATGTGAAGTCCCCAGGGCCAGACTTTAAACCAGCCACCAGAGGACGCCAAAAGCTGATCTCTGAGAAACCCTTCCCGACACAGACTGAAGAACAGAATCAAAGTAATCATAATCATATTACCAGTAATGATTAAGGATATGATTAATGAACAATTGAATGTTGATTTAATGAAACAATGTGTAATGTGAGCAAATGAATAGGGAAGAATGTGAAGGAGTGTGATTTTTTAAGTAAATTCAGGTGGAAAGTGAGCATGTGGGTTAACCTTGTACGGCACGGGATGTTCTCATAACAAGCAGATAACACTTGGAGCGCCGGCAGGCTGTCTCCAGAGGAGCTCATTCTAAAGTCCGAAGCCTGTGTGGTCAAGTCAGGAATATTCTGGAAATGGAGATGATGTGAGGTGCTGCGTAAGAGATGCCTGTAAAGGTGCGTGCAAAGCCGAACTTCATTCTTGCATCTTTTGGATCTGAAGAAGCGACAAGCTTCAAGGAACAACAGGGATTAGGCGCACAGAGGAATATTCCAGTTGGACTTATAACACCAGATCTGATGCAACCACGTCCAACCTCCAACTAAGAAATATTGGATTCTCTGTTTGCTGTACTCAGTTAGTGCTAAAATAATAGATTTGCGACCGAGTTTTGAAGATAACCGGAGCAGCTGTTCACGGCACTTGGAGAGGCGTCTGGTCACACCTATGTACACATTGGGCTGAATACTCACTCCTCTCATTTAAAAGGATATTTGGGAAAACACACCAAGGTCGCCAAGGAGATAAGCCTCAGAGGAATTTTGGAAGTAGTGTCAACACTTTCAGATTTGGATTTTTAACATCAGATCGCTCCAATCTGCTGATTGATGACTCATTTGGGCTTTTCTCTTCAAAACCTAAATTTTGGGGATTACAACAAATTCAGACTGGGATTTTTTACACCGTTTCTCACAAATCTGTGGATTAATTATCTTTTGGGATAACTCTCCTCTGAAAGAGGGATGTTTGGATTACGCTGAGGTCAGTGTTTGATTTCTGACGCCAGTTCGCTCCAAACTGCGGATTTAATCGTTCTCTGATCTAATGACAGGTCCAGGAAAGGTTTTTTGCAGTGGAATACCTCGGTTGGATTATAATGCTTGTCCTAAAGAAGCAAGCCAGGACTCCACTCTAACCTGGATATCTGCTTCATTTTCACCAAGACCTGTATAGCAAAATCTTCAAGGTCACCACAGAACTGTTTACCACTCTGGGTGAGATAAAGGATGAACGCCAGGCGCCGGGTCTCTCACAACCCAAAAAGCAAAATATCTGGAATTCTCAAGAGGGCCTGCATTTGTGAAACAGAGGCTGAGAGAGAAAAAGAGAAATCCCTGCCTCAGATCTATTTTTGGGGGAGATTTACCATCGACGACGCTGCTCTGCCCATGTTTTATCTTTTTACCCGACTAATGCTCAAATGAACGGTTTAATCACGTTTTTTGATTGAGCTGAGCTGTTTTTCCCCTTCCCCCTGCCAAAGCTTCAATAAATTTAACCTGCATGAAGAAAATTGGTCATTATTTCACCTATAAGGTTCTTATCTTGCAACTCTGCCTGGGGGCAGGGTGTGGTCAATGAAAATAACATCGCAGAAGCCTTGAAGGGTTGGTCTAGCCCAATAAACATGCCCTAATACTCAATAATGGTTCTGAGTATTAAAATTATCTGGATTGGAACAAGTGCGTAAGACGTTTAGGAGACAGCTGTCGACCGGTATATATGACCCAGGGCAGGTTGTTCCTTTGAGGTTATGCTAGCTGAAGCAGGGCAGGCCCCATATAATGATGGCAGTCAGTGGTCCAGACGAGTGTTTCCCACCACCAGCTTAGCACCCCGTTACTGGGGAGCTGGTTCCCGGTTTTTTAACCGAACAAAAACTGAGGGTCTTAGACAACTCGGGAGCGACTTATAGTCCAGAAAACACGGTACTTTTATTGTGTTTAATCCCTTATGTTGTTTGTTCTCTCTTTTTTCCACCGCTCGATGTGTCTAACCCCTCATTGTGGTCTATATAAACCTGTCTGGGGACCATTGAAGCTCAGTAGTTTTCAAGATCCATTGTGGGTAATGTTGAGTGCACTACTTTTTTCTTTCTGGACTTTCAGACACCGCTACAAAATGTGATTCCTATGTAGGAAATAGGGTGTACATTCGGACACAGCCTTAGTTTGTTCTTTGGCTTTGTATTTTAATTAATTATTTCATTATTTAAGAACTGTCACTGTGGTCCTCCCTTCTTTGTTATGCTCTACAACGAGTTGGGCATAACAGTTGCAACATGGATTTAACTAAGAAAAAGTGCACAAGCATCCTATATAATAAGTATTGCACAGATGATAATCATTCATCTCCCAAGTTATCTAACCCCAACTGATGCAATCAGTAGCTTCTCATTTCTCAAACAACCATGTGGATAAATACAGCCTGTGGTCGTGGTAAAGAAGTCAGTCAATTTAAGAAAGGTCAAATCATTGGCATCAAGCAAAGAAAAAATCTGCAGAGATGTACTAAAGAGAAACTGCTAAAATTTGGTTACGAACGGTCGCATTATTTAAAACTGGAAGGATAATAGAGAGCCATCGTGTTCAAGGAGGATATGTGGTTGGAAAAACATTGTAAATTATAGTGACTGGCGATCAATTTTGGAGAAATCAAATCAAAGAAAAACAACAGCAGAACTCAGGGCTATGTTTAATGGTTAGAGTAAGACCATTTCCACAGACACACAAATTTCCTTGTATTATATATTTGGAAGCATTCCTTGACCATGAATAAATAATAAAGTGACAAATCTGATTGGTTTGGGCTTGCCCTTCATGCAGTTTGGAGCTAATCAAATCATCAAAAGTCTACTATTTTTGTCCTGGAGCTTTAACATTCAGCCATAAAAGAAAACTAAACAGGATGTGTTTGTCAACCAGTAAAGTTGTACAACATCCACCTGTCCTCCTATTCTTTGGATATCATCCTAAATTGTGGCCACATAAGATGTGTTTTTTCATATATTTTTTAGAATAACATGATGCAAAGTCTACATATTTAAAGATAACCCCTTATCCTTGAGATATATTCACAAGAACTTAACAAAAATACATATGGGTGAGCAACTTAAGCCTTTGTCCAAAGACTCAGAGACATAAAACCCTGCTTATTTATTATTTACATTGCTGTGAAAAATAATCTACATACACTTTCATTTCTTTTCAGCTTTATTTTATTAATAAATTACACGATCAAATTATAACTAAATAGAACTTCATGTGAGGTTTACATTGAATTTTCAATCTGTCTTGGCATCATGGAAACTGAAAGTTACAAAATTTGGTTTTGCTTGGAGACTGTTTTGTTTGGAAGTGGGTTAGAAATCTGCAGTGGGTTGTCAGAGCTTTGCAGATGCAAACGGTGTCCAAGCTCTGCTGGAAATGAGGTCGATGAGGTCAGTACACATCTATCAGGGTGCAACATTAGCTCTGGCTGTGATCATGACGCTGTCTGCCAGACAAATGTGAGTAAGCTCTTTAGCTGCTAAGTACTCTGCTCTGCTCACCTCAAACTTTGTTCATCTGTGTGGCACTTCTGCAGGTAACATAAGACTGAGCTGGAAACAGTGGTGAGAAAATAAGAGAGAATGAAGGCAGTAACATGCCAGGCTTTACACAAAAACAGTAAAAACAACAATAGTATTAATTTGCTATTTCATTCAAAGAAACAGTGTAGCTTGAAATTGTGAAACGTGGACTGATTTTAAATGAAGAATAAACTCAAGGACACATGTCAGTATGGTCCAACATGTCCCAGTGTAGTTGTGTCACAGTTCATGGTTGTAAATTGTGAGATCACTATAGGGATGGGCAATACCAAAATTTTTCCAGTCGATGCCAGTATTTTATAGTACTTTTCCCTTGATATCATTACTGATAGCAATATTGACAATACTTTTTGTCCCTTAAAAGAAAATCATGATTGTACAGTTTGCATTAATGTTTTGAATGCAAGGGCAATTTTAGATTTGAGTGAAATTTGAGAACCAAAGTACTGGAAAGAAATGCTTCTTAATCAATAATAAATTATATTGATGAGTAAATTATTCAAAAATAAGATTTAAAAATTCTTTCTGTTTTCAAATAACTTCAATACAGGTTTAGGTTATTTAAATTCATTCAGTTGAAAATGGTAAAATATAACATATAATAGTAACATTATAAATCTACCAAAACATAATGTGCAATAAGCAGCATCATGACATCTGACAGGCTACGACCAATAGTGACACAGAAGCAAGGATCTGTCTGCTTTCACATCATTTCATTGCCTAAAACTCTCAGTGAAAACAGATTGCATGTTTTGTATCTTTACAGTGGGATCTCGATACCCCCAAAAGTATAGAATATGATATTTTGTGTGGCTGGTATTGAAGTATCGACTCCATGGTATCGATATGCCCATCCTCAGATCACAATCATGCTTTCCCTCAGGCAGTGATCATGTAACGTGATAGAAATCTTTATAATTGTATAATTCCGACAACCTTGCAAAATTATCATATTTGATACACAAGTCTCTGAGACAAAAAAAAAAAAAAGTTTCTCCTATTGCAGACAATTTGACATGTCTTCTGCCCTCTAGTGGATTTATTGATGATCTGCAGAAAAAAAAAAAGTCCTTGAAGAGTCATTACTTAAAATGGTGACCTCCAGCGGGTTTGCATTTACAAATAGATATTTGGTTTGCTATAGGGACAAGTTTCATGGACATTTCCGATGTACTTCCGCAGTTAATTAATATCTGCCAAGCGTTTCCGGTTGAGTAATATCTACATTCATTTACACTGAATAGTGATGTCTCTAAAATGGTAACATTCTCATTTATTTCTTATAAAAGAAGGTGTTTTATTACTTCCTTACCCTGCTAGGACACTGAACTGGGAGGATGATACGATGACATGACCTAATGTTACAACTAGCAATATATTTTCGGACTTTGTTGAGTCCATGATGATACACAAGAACGCCATAGACTTACATATTGTGACGCAGTTGGCTGTGTGTTGATAGCGACACAAATACAGCAGTTTAGTGTCCACAAAGACAAACGTTCAACCAATCCAGTCTGAATGATTCCTGTCAGAGGGCCATGAGTTGTTATGGAGGATTTTTTTTTTCTTTCTTTTTTTTTTTTTTGATTAAAGAGGATGGAGAGTTGGACACTGCAGGCTGCACCCGGTGGTCAGTCATGCAGCTGTGTGGCTGTGGTCCTATGGTAAGTTTGTTCAGTTTACAGCATTCATATTTAGTTTTCACAAGCGGCTGCAGCCACAACGTGTCCCAGATCGCTTTTTGGGTTTAACAGTATACACTTTTTAATCAGCAAGTTTGGGAGCTCTTCCTATGTGTGTTGTTCATTTCCATATGTCCTCAGTGTAGAATACCCTGTAACCGTGGTAGCCGGAAGCCCTTAGTAGAAACTAACAGACATGGCGGCTGCCATGGTTTTGGCCATGAAACTTGTGAATCGTCAGATGAGTAAATCATGTGACATGCGGCCCTGTTAATTCTAACTTTATTTGACAAGATTGCTGTAGAAAAGTGAGGAATTCTGAGTAGGAGAGCATATATAAATGTACAAGGAGTGTGAAGTTTTAAATGAAAGATCTTCCATAAATGTGAGGGGATACACTTTCTTGTATTCCCTCCTTTGTCCTTTCATTTGTGGTTAATGAACACAACAGAGATGCAGACAGTGATCTATGTAATTAAAATCAAATTACATAAGGAACAAAAGGAATTGCTGTTATTGTACAACTTTGGAGGTTTTGCACTGTAGACCAAAGGTAAGGTCTAATAGTCTATTTTGCTTAAGAACCTTCCTAGCAGTGAAATGGCCTGGAAGTATCTTTGCAGCAGCCAATAAAAGAGCTGTTTGAAATCTCTAAATACTAAAGAAAGAAGCTCCAAGGCTTCTTTTATTATCTCCCTTAGGGAAGAAAACCATCAACCCTCCTTGATGAAAGAGAGTAGACAAGTTCATCTCATTAGATCTTAGTCAAAACCTTTAAAGCGATGTTTATCCAGTTGTACCGTGATTCATGTACATAAATGTGAGGATGGTGGGGTTTGAGCAGCCTGTGATATCAAACAAACTAACTTAAGTTGCTTTTTCTTTCCTTCTTTGATTGCAAACCTTTGTGGAAAGGGGCATTCATAAAGTTCTGGAATGTGCTGCCAGGTGGCAGCAGTTTGTAATAGCTCTGTCTTAGCTTTTGAGTTTTTTGGAATTATTTGTCTTTTTATCAACATTACCTGTCAGATTAGGTTTTTCTTGGAGGATTTTTATGCTGGTTTGAAGGCTGTGCAACTCATGAGATTTTTCTTCATATTCTCTGATTTTTTCACAACTTGTTATGATGTGTATCCATAGCAACGGAAGGTAAATTGTTTACCATCGGGAACAACTATTAAAACTCAAAATAACACGTCAAATCCCAGTGGAGTTAAAGAGAAAGAGAAGAGGATGCAGGGCAGGGGTAAGGCACACAGAAAAACGGTGGAGATTTAAACTGTTGGGATGGGTAACGTGAGATCGCTAGCTAACAAGATGGACGAGCTTGAAGTGCTAACAAGGTCTCAGAAGGAATACAGAGAGTGCAGTATTATATGCTTCACCAAGACATGGCTGCATGAACACATCCCGGACTATAATGCGTCTGTACACGGCTTCAAGATGGTCCATGCAGACCAAAATAAACAGCTCATCTGGAAGCTGAAGGGAGGTGGAATTGCAGTGCTGGTCAATCAGTGCTGGTGCCATCCAGGACACATCACTGTCAAGGAGAAGATCTGCACAAGAGACATGGAACTGTTAGCTGTGAGATTCCATCCATATTATTTACCCAGAGAGTTTGTCTGTGTTATTCTGGTAGCGGTTTATATGATACCAGGTACCGCACCAGAGACAGTCTGTGATGTCATCAGCTCCGTCGTGGCTAAACTACAAACACAGCATCCAAACTCATTCATTGCCATCTCTGGAGACTTCAACAATATCTCCCTCTCTGCTACGTTACCAACTTTCCAGTAGTTTGTCAGCTGCTCCATCAGAGAAAATAAGATGTTGGACTAATTTTATGCAAATACAAAGAATGCATACAGCTCCTCTGCCCTGCCTCCTTTAGGAAGATCAGATCATAATCTGGTTCTTCTCACCTCCACCTACAAGCCCATCGTTCAGCAGCAACCAGTCACTAGGAGGACGATTAAAACTTGGTCTACTGAGGCTGAAGATGCTCTGCCCCCCCCCCCCCCCCCCCCCCCCCCCCCCCCCCCCCCCCAGAGGGTGCTTTGAGGCCACAGACTGGAATGTCCTCTGTGAACCTCATGGAGATGACATCAACACCATGACTGAGTGTGTGACAGATTACATAAACTTCTGTGTGGACAACATCGTTCCAACAAGAACAGTGAGGTGCTTCCCCAATAACAAACCCTGGATCACCAGTGACCTGAAAAAGCTGCTGAACATCAAAAAGAAAGCTTTCAGGGATGGAGACAGGGAGTTACTGAAGACCACACAAAAACAACTGAAAACACAGACTAAGAAGTGCAAGGAGGACTAAAGGAATAAGTTGGAGAGCCAGCTCCAGCAGAACAACGTGAGAGATGTGTGGTCAGGAATGAAGAAGATCACTGGCTTCAAGTTAAAGGCAGATCAGACTGGTGGAGGTCTGAACAGAGCTAACGAACTGAACATGTTCTTCAATAGGTTCAGTTCCCCCCCTGCCACCAACCCAACTCACCACACACCCTCCATGAACCCACAGCTTTCCTGTTCCACCTCCACTCTGTCACCCTGCACCTCAGTCATGGACCTGAACACAGCCTCATCTCCCTCCACATCAGGACACCTTGAGACCTCCTCTGCCTCCACCTCCATCTTGACTGTCTCCTGTGACCAGGTCAAGAAACAACTGGAGAAACTGAACCGGAACAAGGCTGCAGGTCCAGATGGTGTCAGTCCCAGAGTTCTCAAGACCTGCTCAGAACAACTATGTCCGGTTCTCCAGCACCTTTTTAGCACCAGCCTGAGACAGAACAGAGTTCCTGTGCTGTGGAAAACATCCTGTCTTGTTCCAGTCCCTAAAAAATCACAACCAGCTGAACCAAATAACTACAGACCAGTTGCCCTGACATCTCACATCACGAAAGTCCTGGAGAATCTCTTACCTCAACAAGTCAACACCCTTTCAGGACCCATTACAGCTCGCATATCGTAATGTGCTTGGAGTTGAAGCATCTTCCTGCTTCAGAGTGCCCACTCTCATCTGGACCAGTCATGCAGCACTTTGAGGGTCATGTTCTTTGATTTCAAGTGCATTTAATACTATTTAGCTGCTTTGTTATGTGTGAAGCTCCATAACTTCCAGGTGGTTCCCACCACAACCACCTGGATTTATGACTACCTAACAAACAGACCACAGTTTGTGAGACTGAAAGGTTGTGTGTCTGAGATGGTGGTCAGCAGCACTGGAGCACCACAAGGAACTGTACTCTCACCATTCCTCTTCACACTGTACACCTCAGACTTCCAGTACAACTCTGAGTCCTGTCATCTGCAGAAATACTCTGATGACTCTGCAGTTGTGGGGTGTATCAGTGATTGACATGAAGCTGAATACAGGGAACTGGTCAATCAGTTTGTGAAATGGTGCGGTAACAATCACCTCATCTTAAATACCAGCAAGACTTAGGAGATGATTGTTGACTTCAGGAGGAGCAAGAATAAGCAGCATAGTCCTGTCTACATCCTGGGAGAGGAGGTGGTGGAGAACTACAAATACCTTGGAGTTCAGCTGGACAACAGACTCGACTGGAAATGCAACACTGACTACATCTACAAGAAAGGTCAGAGCAGACTCTACTTCTTAAGGAAGCTAAGATCATTCAACGTCTGCACCAAGATGTTGCAGATCTTCTACAAGTCTGTTGTGGAAAGTGCAATTAGCTTTGCAGCCATCTTCAGCAGCAGCATCAGAACCAGAGACTTGAAGAAACTAAACAAGCTGATCAAGAAAGCTGGTTCTGTGCTGGGGATAACTCTGGAGCCGCTGGAGCTGATCGTTCAGAAAAGAATGCTGCACAATCTGATGAAGATGATGGAGGATTCTTCCCATCCTCTCCACAAAACGGTGAAGAGTGTGTTCAGTGGGAGGCTGCATCAGGTTCGCTGTAGGACAGGGAGATACAGAAATTCATTCCTACCAGCAGCATCACCCTGAAGAACAAGACTGACTGACTGACTTATTATTGTTGTATTGTTATTTTATATGTTATATTGTTCAAAGGGGAAAAAAAAGAAGGGAAAAAAAAGAGTACGAGCCTATTACAATATTGAATTTCGCTTACTGGGACAAAAAGTATTTTTCATTTTTATTTTGTCTTTGCATACTAATATGATATGCAATGTCCATCAATTGTTGTTTTGGCACGATATTATATACAGTCATCCTCAGAATTACTCATGCCCTCCAATTACAGAAAAGGCTAAATTGACAATTATAATTCAAGTAACAAGAAACTAAAGAAAATCAAAATACATAAAATTTGCAAAATCATAATTTTGTGGAAAAAAAAATATTGCTTTTGAATTGTACTTGGAAATAATAATTTAAAGAAAACAAACAAACTGTCCCAGACACATTAGAGCACCTTTCCCATGAACAGTGGACCAAAATACCCATCAACAGGTATAGAAGTATTTTTGAACATTACAGAAATCAGTACCGTTACAGTGCCCCATCATGCTTTTTTGTTTGTTTGTTTGTTTTCAATATTTCTTTCGAATCACAATTCAAAATCAATGTCATCATTTTCAAGGATTTTTCTTTTTTTTTCTTCTTTTTTTTTGTCAATTTCAACTTATTTCACTGACAGCTGATTTTTTTTCCATCTTTAATTGGAGGGTATGGATAATTTGGAGGATGACATATATAATCTAAAGCATTTTGTTTTGCTGTTAAATATTTATCCAACATCCAAGTCTCCCAAATGTCTTCTACTGTATTTCCTTCCTTAACAGCGCAACATTTTCCAACTAGGTCAAGTAAAAGAGCTTTAAAAAAAGGACTTGAGGAGGTATTATTTTGGACTATTTGATTGTACCCTAACACAGCTATTTTGTATTGTGTGGTGAGATTGGGTTGGCCGTGGTGAAGCAGAAGTTGTTTTGATTCAGACAGAAAAGCAGAGCAACAGACGTTTGATCTCTGATTGTGTAACAATGGTTATATTCTAAGGCAGAAATAAAAAACAGGCTGCTGTAAGCATCGCTGAAACCTCATCACTCCTGTATTTCAGCTCCGGTAATTTACCTATTTAACTCTGCACTTTGGAACTCCGTAGAAATACAGAAGACCCAGCAATTAAATAATCTTTTATCTGTAGTAAAAAGCCCCGAGGTATTTAACTTCAGATTGCCTTTGGTGAAAGTACACCTTTTGTCTGATACTTTCGTCAAGAATCCAATTTATCAATGTTGAATTTATTCAACAAAGCAAACATAATGCAAAACTCAGAAACCTCATTATTTCTGTGGCATCTTCAAAGCTGTCTATCAGGTAGAAGGAAAGGAAAGAAAAACAAGAAAAACAGAGCTTTAAAGCTCATTATTGAAAATGGAGGTAGCAAATAGCAGTTAGATGGAATCAATTTACAGAAGATTTTCTGGGCCTTTCAGCCACAACGTGGCCTTTATTGTTTACTGGAATGGAGGTTTGACAAGGCTAAATATCAAACAATCCACATCATAAATATTGTGGGGAAAAAAATCTGTTAATAACCAATAACAGACTTGCATGCTCCATATAGACAGTCCTGATAGTTTACTCATTATTTCTCTCTTTGTTGATGCACAACAATGAATAAAAGCAATCAGAGAGCTCATCTTCTACTAAGGTCAATGCTTAATATCAAGAAAGAGATCCAGATTCTCAACTGAATGAAAAGGAGATCCTTCTTTGGCTGCGTTTCCTCTCTCCACTTTGTTTAATGAAATTTGTCTCAAATTTTGTGTAGTTTGTTAACAGCTCAAACAAAATAGCCAATGTTTTTAGCTTACATATTTTAACAAGAAACTACAATATCTTAGATAAGGTACACATGGACTCCAAAGTTAAAATTGTACTTTTTAAGGATACAAAGACTTGCACTAGGGTGACACATCTGTTACACCCGCAACAGAGGGGTAGACAACAGTTGAGACATGCCAATTAGGCCTACTTGCACATGCAGCAAGCTTTTGCTGTGATTTTTGGTGTGCCCATGCATATTAGCATCCTTTTTGAGCATGGGAAATTTTAGCTTTGTGTGAAGCTCCGTGGCGAAGATTTTCAAAGAAATATTTTTCAACAGGTCAGATTTTGATTTTACCATGTTGCTTTCACAATGAATATTTTCCTCCCTTTATGATACTTTTGTTAAAGTTAACTTATATGTCTGCAAACATTGTTTTGTGCACTAAAAACTGATATATTCCATGACATCATAGCGTGTCAGATCTTCACATAATTCAGTAAAATGTGCGAAGTGGTCATCAGGGTACAATTGAGACGCAATGTCTCAACGTACCCTATAAAGCTTTGCTTTGCATCTGTTCACAGTCATTATAGATTTTAAATTAAGTCATAATTAGGCAAAATTAGAACAAATCAAAGTTAGTTTTGTCATTTTTTTATACATTTAAACAGTGTGCTACTCTGACTTGTCATTCTGTTATTATTCCACTGTTACAGTGTTTATATTTGCACTGTTTGCACTATCCATTAAATAATTTCTTCTTTTTAATGTTTTTTAAAGTTTGCCTATGCTATTGTAGAATTAAATCAAATTGAAAACTTAATAAAGTGTAAAAAAGTTGAAATTGAAGTTTTTAATAGTTGATTAAATCAGCAGTATCAGCTCTCCAGCCATTTCAATGGTGTCTCAACTGTACTCAGTATTTTTACTCTATGGGTACAGTTGAGACAAAAATACACCTCTTGTTTTTGATTAATTGTGAAAAGTATAAACAACCTACGGATATTATTTCTTGGTTATTTTTTTGTGCACAAATAGAAGATGCATTTTGTACAAAAAAATCTTCTGTCCAGACCCCTTTTAATGTCAGATTTTTGCGTGGAAATGAGAGGACCAAACTGTACTCAGTTTATCCTACTTGTTCATACATGTGCTCATAGCAGACAATGGCCGCGTTTCCCAGATTAGTTAAGACACTCTTAACGCTGAGGTCCTCCTTAAGTCACTTCTTAAAGGTGCCTTGTTTGGACGTTGCGTTTCCCAGATGCGCTCTTAACTCAGGAGCTTCTTTATTTTCAGGAGCGGCCAGACCCACTCTTTCGAACCTTCTTTAACGTTCCCCCTCTAAGGGAACAACAGGCCCATCTACTGGTCACTTTTGGAAACGACACTATTTCCCGTGAAAAAAGAGAAAATGGAAATTATTAAAAATGGACCATTCACGGACATTGTTTATTTTGAGTCATGTTTTCTCACTCATGTCATAATGTCAATCATCTATGATGGAAGAAAACTGTAGTTACCGAGTGAATGACAGAAAATATTGTGGTTAAGTTTAATCATTATGGCAAGATAGGCCTCCCTATAGCTTACGTTAGATAAAGCTGTGGGTATCAACCACAGAAACAAAAACATTGCGGAGGAATTGTACGCAAATTATACGCAATCTATGAGGACTCACGTCATATTTACGCATTTGTCAGCTGTTCATGATGAGATGCACCTGCTTCGCTCAATAAAACATGGCCATTTACGCATACCCGTATCAGACATCATGGCTGCTTTACAGCAAATTTTGGTAGCAAACCAACAGCGTCGCCGTAGACGGAGTGACACTGTGTATGTACATGCTTTCATGCGCCAGCATTTCAGTCCTCTAGATGTGCTGTCAGATCGCGCTATTCAGATGCGTTACAGGCTACCGCGCGACGAAATCGAGCGGATCATTCAAATAGTTGCTCCACACATCAGGAGGCCCACAAGGTGCAACTTTGCTCTGAGCCCAGAGGTGCAGTGCCTGGCTGCGTTGCGTTTCTACGCGGTGGGGAGCTTTCTGGAGGTAGTGGGGGATGGAACCGGACTCAGCAAGGCGTCGGTGTCAGTCGCGCACACTGCAAGGGCTGGATGGGGACATTTTCAGCGCTATTGATTGCCATGCCCTGGCCTTTGCTTCTATGTCTTTTTTCCCCTTTGTCCCTCCAAAGAGAATGCTTTTTTTTACCTGCCACTTCTTCAATCAGACTTGTAGCTACCTCTCCTCTGGCGTGAAGGCCGGAGAGCGCTTCATCCTCTTGGTGGGGTTCCCTTCAGCCATTACGTCAACAAATAGCGCAGAATGACCATTATTTATAGGGCATCTGTAAATTTCCAATCGCCTACACCTGTTTAGCACAATTTGGCCAATTACACAATATACAATGAGCTTTTCAATGAATATTTGCAATCACTGGTAATCACATGCATATTTTTAACCGTTTGTCTTCTTGCACAAACACATAAACGTATAAATGGGCTCAATATCAGCGTCGGAAAATAACCTCCACACTAAATGAATGGTGTCGATCGGTATACCTGACCTCGATTGCTTTTTTTTCAGCACCCCCGGAAGTGGATAGCTTCTGTTAGGACCTTCTTAAGATGTAGCGTAGCAAAGACGTTTCTCAGGAAATAAGAACGCGCGAAAGAAGCAATCTGGGAAACGGGCGTATCTTTGCGATCCTTTGTTGGGAAGAGCTTCCTTGAGGCCTTCTTTAATCCAAAGAAGAATCTTAACTGGGAAACGCGGCCAATATAAAGATCACTTTCGTTGCCATCTTTTTTATCTAAAAGTAAGAAAAAAAAGTCCTTTTGCCTCTTAAAAGAAATGCAAGGCTTATTATTTGTCACACACACTCACATGCCAATGAATACAAATTGAAACTGAAATTTGGTATCGTAACAACCCTAATACATATTATAGGTTGGGCAGGTTGGAAGATTACATGTGGATTTATGAACATACAGTACATATATATATAAAAATTCCACTTTTGTCTGAACACTTACAAGCACATACAGTATATATATCAAACAGTCAAATTGATCTCAATATCTGATATGAATGTAAAAGGATAATTTCTTTCTTTCTTTCTCAGCAGAATATCTCCTGACATTGTACGCTAACATTTAAAAGCATACATAAATATACCTTTCAGGTACTCAAAAACATGCCTACTATGACCTTGAAGTCCAGTTATGAGCCATTATAGGTTCATTAGTCACAATTGTTTTGGGGAGAAAGAATTTACTCATATTGTACCCTTTTTGTACTCGTAATTTCATTTAATCTCACTTAATTTATGTTTTTTAGGCATCACAGTGGATAGAACACCCCACGACAGGTAAAAATTTCTGTGTTTTTACATGTTTAGAGGAAAAGAAAGTTTAGTTGGAAGGAACATCAAGGAAAAACGTGGAAAAAAGCTAAATGAGCTACGTGGACTCATGGTTGTGGGAAACATTTGTGGCGATGTTGGATCAAAGATGGTGCTGAGAGCAGCAAGAAGAGAGTGCTGAGAAGAGGATTTACCTGTCCAGCCTAGACAGCTGATCTGTGGGGGGAAAAGACGACCACTGTTAGCTCAATCCTCCACCCTGCTTCATCCTCAAATGCACACCAACTCATCAGCCTCAGAAAAGAAAAAAAAAATGGTCGTTTTACTAACTGGTGTGCTGAAAAGTTGTTACGCTTTGTCAAAATCATTTGAGAATTCAGAATACACACACAAGCTAAACTGTAAAAGCAGGAAGAAAACTCATAAGGGTTGTGATATGGATCATAATATTCACTGCTGAGGTTTCCTTCTGTGGCAAGACACAATTTCATCCTGTCGCAAAGAGGACAGGAAGGTCACATGTTCGATCCTTGTGGATGTCAATATCTGTCATTGCAAGTCTGTCTGGATAATAGAGTCAGTTACTACAGTACAGTGCCGTATATTCATTTCAGTGGAAGGAAAATCATTACCTGAAATTCACTATTCAGCAACACTTAAGTAAGAAGGATTTGTCTGATTTAATTGTCTCGAGTTACAGAGCAAAAGTAAAAATAGACATTGATTACATGTTGTGCTTTTTGCTCAGTCTTATCGCTCAGAAGAATAAGGAGATGATGCATGTGTGTACAATGAAAACTAAAGGAAGCAGAACTGGATACTTGGTGTTTTTTTATGCTGATTACAGCGCTGCATTTTAAAAAATAAAAAAAAAGAATTAAATAAAGGGACAAGACTTAAAGAGCTTCTGATTCAGAGCAGTAAGGAAAAACCAGAACATTTTTGCTACAGGATAAACTGTTTTAAACAGGAAGGTGCTTTAAAAATAAGGAATCTTGTTTATTTAGACTCCTTAAAAATCTAAGGAAAAAAAGAGATTTGTAAGCTGAACCAGTGAAAGTATTAGTTTTAAAGGGAGGCATTACACTCTTCAGATAAATTCAAATCAATTTTTATTTCAAATTTATTTATTGGCTTTCCATGCCAATAGCATTACAAAATGCCTTACATATTAAAAACAGTTAAGCAAATCAAAATAAAACACACGGAAGCAGTGAGCGGTCATAGTCGCATATTGTTTTTTAAAGGCTCTTTTCTCGAAATAACGAAATAAATATTTTAATTGTCCCATGATCACAAACTTTGTTTTCTGAAACTTTTGTTATCTTGACAGATTATTGAGAGCCAACACAGAGCAATAAACATTCAATCAAACTCATGCTCACTCATTCCATGAATTTAGAGACTCGATCAGCCTGATATCGTGTGTTTGGACCGTGAAAGGAAGCAGGAAGAGAGCACATGCACACATCGTGCAGGTTCCCCACAGAAACCTACCAGTTAGTAATCAGAATTAGGCTGTAAAATTTAAAAGTATGTAGCCTGCATTAATAAGTTAAATGGGAATTTATCAAGTGTGTTTGTGACTGGGAGCAGTGCTGGTTTCCAGTTTAACTGCTGCTGGAATCAAGGCAGATGTCACGCTCGTGGACCAGCGGGTGCGCAGTGATGGTCTTGAGGGCTACCAGGCAGCCCAGAGAAAGACAAGAACACAGATTTCAAAATGCTTTATTAAAAGAAGTGGTCTAAGAAAAAAGGTTCAAACATAAAAGAAAACTAAAAAATATGCCCTATAAACCAGTTTCTGAGGATGGAGGACCCGTCTCTCCTCCTACCCTGGTTCCATTCTTCATTCAGCCTGGCCTTGGCAGTTGCCAGGACAACTGTACTTGTCTGACTGCATTGTGCCAAGTGTAAAGTTTGGTGGAGGGGGGATTATGGTGTGGGGTTGTTTGTCAGGAGCTGGGCTTGGCCCCTTAGTTCAGTGAAAGGAACTCTGACTGCTTCGGCATACCAAGACATTTTGGACAATTCCATGCTCCCAACTTTGTGGGAACAGTTTGGAGCTGGCCCCTTCCTCTTCCAACATGACTGTGCACCAGTGCTCATACAGTAGCAGGTCCATAAAGACATGGATGCAGAGTCTGGTGTGGAGGAACGTGGCTGGCCTAGGCTGCACAAAGTCCTGACCTCAATCCGAGAGAACACCTTTGGGATGAATTAGAGTGGAGACTGAGAGCCAGGCCTTCTCGTCCAACATCAGTGTGACCTCATATGCTTCTGGAAGAATGGTCAAAAATACCCATAAACACACTCTATAAACCTTGTGGACAGCCTTGCCAGAAGAGATGAAGCTGTTCTAGCTGAAAAGGGTGGACCAATGTCATATTTAATCCTATGGATTAGGAAATGGGATGTCACTTAAACTCAAATGTGAGTCCAGGCAGGTGAGTGAATACTTTTGGGTGTAGGGTGTATATACATACAGTACATATATATAGATATAGATATACACTCATCAGCCACTTTATTAGGTACACCTTGCTAGTTTCGGGTTGGACCCCTTTTGCCTTCAGAACTCCCTTAATCCTTTGTGGCATAGATTCAACAAGGTACTGGAAATATTCCTCAGAGATTTTGCTCCATTTTGAAACAACAGCGTCACACTGTTGCTGCAGATTTGTCGGCTGCATGATGAGAACCTCCCGTTCCACCACATGCCACAGGTGCAATATTGGATTGAGATTTGATGACTGTGCCCTCGATGAGGCCATTTGAGTACAATAAACTCATTGTCATGTTCAAAAAAACAGTCTGAGATGATTCCCGCTTTGTGACATGGTGTGTTATCCTGCTGGAAGTAGCCATCAGAGGATGCTCCACTGTGGTCATAAAGGGATGGACATGGTCAGCAACAATACTCAGGTAGGCTGTGGTGGTTAAACCGCCACGTTGGTACTAAGGGGCCTAAAGTGTGCCAAGAAAATCTCTCCCACACCATTACACCATCACCACCAACATGAACCGTTGATACAAGGTAGGATGGATCCATGCTTTCATGTCGCTGACACCAAATTCTGAGCCTACCATCTAAATTTCATAGCTAAGATAGAGACTCATCAGACAAGGCAACATTTCTCCATCTTCTATTGTCCAGTTTTAGTGAGTCTGTGTGAATTGTAGCCTCAGTTTCCTGTTCTTAGCTAACAGGAGGGGCACCCGGTGCGGTCTTCTGCTGCTGTAGCCCATCTGCTTCCAGGTTGGATGTGTTGTGCATTCAGAGATGCTCTTCTGCATACTTCAGTTATAATGAGTGGTTATTTAAGTTGTTGCCTTTCTATCAGCTGGAACCAGTCTGGCCATTCTTCTCTGACCTCTGGCATCAACAAAGCATTCATGCCCACAAAACTGCTGCTCACTGGATATTTTCTTTTTTCGGACCATTCTCTGTAAACCCTAGAGATGATTGTGCTGGAAAATCTCAGTAGATCAGCAGTTTCTGAAATACTCAGACCAGCCCGTCTGGCACCAACAACCATGCCACATTCAAAGTCACAGCTGTAATCCATGGCTTTAAAGGAATAGTTCACCCTCAGAATGATTTAACTTTATTTTCCACTTACCTTCATGGTGAGCAAGACTCTGGACCACTTTTTTAATATGTCAAATGCAGACGAGAAGTCGCCCTGAACTCCGGCTGCATTTGACATATTAAAAAAGTGGTCCAGAGTCTTGCTCACCATCAGGGTAAGTGGAAAATAAAGTTAAATCATTCTGAGGGTGAACTATTCCTTTAAGACATCTGTCACATCCCTAACACATCTAGTACTGTTTTTCTTTCTTGTGGGAAACTGGTAATAATTTGTCTCTGGGTTTATCCATTACCTTTGCTGTCATCAACTTCTCCCCATATCTCTGTTTAAAGCTTAAATGAAGAGGTTATGTTGCTAACAGTAAGTAGTCAACAAGAATAAGGAGGAAACCGGCTTTGTGCCCTTATTAACTACAATACATTCTTCCACATTTAAGAGATCGCCTCTTGTCTCAGTCCATGCATGTATTTCCTTACCCTGTCTTTATTAAATAACGACCACTTTTCTAATGATGGTCCCCTCTGTGGAGTACATGGCTTAAAATGGAGCCTCACAGCTTCTTCAGAGTTACCCTTGGTGTTTTTTCCTCTACAGTATGTGATCATTATCCTTTCAGCCTGGTCTGAAAGCTTTGGTGGTCTGCCTGCTCTTAACTGTTCTGGTGCCATTTTGATTCCATTTTTGAATAATTGATTTAATGGTGCTCTGTGGGGATCTTGTAAAGGCTTTGATTTTAATCTTGATTATTACTCTTTTACAATTCTTTTTTTTTTCTTTCTTTTGAAGAGAAATGATACTGGATAATAGGTATGATTACAAGTTATGCAAATTTCAACTTCTCAAAAAGTTCGAGAAGTATACTTTTGTGCCTTTTATCCACAGTTTTCCAAAGAGAGGTGGCAATGGCTCCAGTGGTAGAGTATATTTTACATTGACTGGAAGGTTGGTGGTTTAAATTTTGCCCCCCCAGTCAATCTGTCATTGTGTCCTTGGGTTAGACACTTCACCCTCTTGCCTCCAGTATTGACACCACTGGTGTCTGAACATTCGGTAGTGGTCAGAGAGGCTGGTGCAGATTTTTCTGTTATGTTTCCATCAACCTGCCCCTGGGTGGCTATAGCTACCAATACCAAGCATGAATGAGGAGTGAATGAATAATAGATACAATGTAAAGCACTTTGAGTGCCTTCAACAGCGCTATAATATTATATCATATACTGTATGTAAAACTGATCCATTATTATAAGCAGCTGCAGTGTTACGTGAGATAAAACAGGATCAAATGCATTTAATATCCTGAATGATTTTAAGAAATGCAAAATTACAAATTTATCAAACATTATTTATCAATACATTTGATTATTCATTTATTAAACTTTTCACTAATTACAGCAGTTCTCATCTTTCTTGAACTGCACTGTCAAAAATGACAGAAGTCTTTACAGACTGTAGTTGAGATGAAATGACATTTTTTGGGAATTTCAGTTAAAGCAAGACCACAGAAGTTTTCCATAGAGATGTCCGATATTATCGGCCAATATTGGCATTAAGATTTAAGATTCAAGATTAACTTGATCGTCTCTCAGAGAGAGAAATTTGTATTGGGTCATTTGCCCATGCTGCAGCACACAAAGTACATATAATCAATACACAAGCAATAAAAACATAAAAATACATATAAAAACCAGTGCCAGAAAGGGCAAATGTGGTACTGCCATCATATATAGTACCTGCATGTCCTGTCTAAAACATCAATAGATACTTAAAAAAGTAATGACACAAATGACGTGTGTGTGTGTGCTCTGTCTCTCGCTCACGCACACACATCACACGATACTGACACACACATGTCCACTGCACTGCTGGTCCCTCAACTTCCCTCCCACCAGGAATCGGTGTAGGATGGAAAGATGCGCCCCCTGTTGTTTGGCTGCGTCTCCTCTCTCTCACTGGGCTCTGGACCCCTCCTCCTCCCTACCACATGTGTCATGATATTGTGATTGTCTGTATACGTGCTTAATTGTACTGAGGGTGTTTTTTTTTTTAACCCATTATCACGTCCTCTGCAGAGGGCGGGACAGTGGTTTCCTTTTTCTCCCCTCCCCCACCTGTCCCAATGTTTTTCTGTTACCCCTCCTGTAAAGCACTTTGTGTGTCCAATGGGTACTGTAAAGGGCTATATAAATAAACTTGATTTGATTTGATTTGATTTGACAAAAAAAAAAAAAAAATTAAGTGCAGGTCAGTAAAGTGCTAAACTGTCAGGAAGGCACAAAAGGCTCTGGTCTTATCTAGCCTTATTTACCAGTTAAATATCCATACGAACAAAAGAATTCTAAAGTCTGTTCAGTCTATAATGAGGAACCCTTAATCTTCTACCAGGTGGTAGCACCTCAAACTCCCTGTACAAGATATGTGATGAATCATTGGTTATCTTATGGGCTAGTTACAGAGTGGCTAGTTCATAGATCTCTCTTTGATACCTATAATTTTACCTGCAACATTAATTTGCCGGGCAAGTTTATTTTTCAGCTGCACTGATAGGTTACCAAACCAAGCTGTAATGCTGTACCTAACTAGACTTTCTACAACTGCTCTATAAAAAATTAACACGTGTTTTTGATTAACACCGTGGACTCATAAACAACGAAGGAAATGCAAGCGTTGGTGGAATCTGCAACGGATACTGTCGACATGTGTGCTCCAGGTGAGTGCATTATCAATAAATACACTGAGATATTTATACGACTGCACCTGGGCAATGGCTTGGCTGTGGATGACAAGAGGCTTATGGTCACCCACCTCCCGAGGGTCAAACACCATTTCCTCTGTCTTGTTTACATTTAAAACCAGATGATTATTGTTACACCAGTTCACAAACCTCTGAATTTCCATGAAATATTCAAATATGCCTCACATATGTTCTTATCCAGCAGTGTCAAAATTGCAGTATCATCTGAAAACTTAATGATGTGATTGTTTGGATAAAAAATTCTACATGCAGGGAAAACAGAACCGGTGAACTTGCGCACCCTTGTGGTGCACCTGTGCTCAAAGTTTTAAGATCAGATGAGGTTAAAGTGTGATATCAGAAAATATCGGTATCATTTTCATTCAATATTTTTACAGACAAAATCTCCCGAGATCTCCTTGTTCCATTAGCATTGGTTAAGCATGTAGAAGAGTCCCTTTTATTCTGGAAGAACTTCATATCCCAGCATTCCTTTCAGAGTCATGTGACTACGGTGCAGCTGCTGCTGCTACAGACTGATTTGCTTTTTTTTTTTTTTTTTTCATGGTTAATTTCATTCATGGTTTACATAACTACAATCAACACAACATGGCTTTATCATTATACACCACAAATGAAAAGGAGCAGGAAGAAGATAAACTTGTAATACCTGAAGTTGCTTATAATATGTCTGGTATGCCACCACCGTAAGGCTGGCCCCAAACGCCCAAACCAGGACAGCCACCACGGCAACAAGCATGCAGTCAAAGCAGGGGTGGCTCCAAAGGAAGAGGACCCCCATGAGGACAACACTGGAGTGACAAAAAAAGTTACTGAAAAAGATCAAATCAATCTAAAACAGTAAAAACTAACATGTTTAAAAATTTAAAAAGAAATTCATACTTGGGTAAAACTAAATCAGAATAAATGAATAAGTATGATAAGAATTTAATAAATTAAACAAAATTTAATAACAGATTAGAATAGTCCTTCACATCAACTACAGCCCAGATTATCTTTTTATGGTGTGTACACACCAAATGCAATTCGGGAGTCAAGGGCGTCAGGTTAACATGCAAAGTCAATGGCTAACGCGCGTTGAGGAGGTGTCGAAAACCCTGCGGCACATCTAGGGGCATTACGTTAGGGACACACTGCATACGGAAGCGCGCCAAAGCGCAGCAGTTTAATTTTGGCAGCCATGTTAACAGACTGTGTCAGTCACATCAGGCGTGTGTGGTGCGCTGCGGCACGCAGTGCCAAAATCGGCGTGTGCCGTGGAGGGATTGTTTCGGCTTCTGTTCTATTTTCTGTGCGAGCCACGGCCAAATTTATCAACCCAGGCAAGAAAGTAAGCAGGAACACGAGACAAATCTATCAAAATAAAACCATTTTCAAAGTAAAACACCCAGATAAGCTTTAAAACCCGATCTCCTTTTAATAGATCTAATAATCTCTTCATCTTTATTGAATGCAAGTGGAAATGCAAGTGGAAGGATTCACACATAGAAATGTCGGCTTTCTGTTTGTTAATAGTATGAAAGCAGAGCAGGAGATGTAGCCATTGTGGAATTATCAGCTGTAGCAGCAGAGAAGCAGGACTGCCTGCAAACTGTGCACATCCAATTTGGACAGTAAGAGGGGCGGTGTCGACGCGAAAATCGGCGCGCTGCGTTTAGGCGCACTTCCGCCTGCAGTGTGTCCCTACTGTTACGTGCGTTTCATGCGTCGAGTTTTGAGATTTTAAACGTTTGACGTGCGACATGCGCATAACAGGCAGCAGACACCAGAGTTGGAAAATCTGAATTTTGGCATCTTGGCGCGGGGCGTCAGCCAATCAGAGCAACTCAATGTCATGGCACAGACACACATTTTCTGACAGGACGGGAAACACCCAGAAGAACCAGGGGAATCTCCTCTCTCTCTGAAGACAGAGGAGAATAAACTGTGATCTATGTCTGGTCCCAGTTTCTGAACGGTAGTTTGATGACCTGCTGTGCCGATGGGATGTAACGGGCTTATGTATAATGCTGCCCCGCATCGGGACAGCGGGTTGTTAAACTAGGCTGGATCAGACAGCTGAAAGCGCCCCTCGCCAGCGTGCAGCTCCTGGAGTAAACGGTGAAACTCATCACACTCAGAACACCTGGAATCATCTGGTGAACCCAGACTCGGAGCAGAGACGCCCAACGACGACAATCTCGAGCTTTGTTTACCACGTAAAGCCGAGCCGCTCTCTCTCCTGCATCTGCCATGGTGCAGACAGACCGGTGACAGGAAAAAGAAAAAGGAGGGGCTCCCCCTGAGGCACGTCGAGCGCGCCTTGGCTGGACATCCCTCGCCTCGCTTCGAGGGCATCAAGACGCTGAAAATCAAGCCTCTGACTTTTTAGCAACCAAGCGTTCAACTTTGGGCATCAGGCGCGATTTTGATGCCAAAATCGTGTTTGGTGTGTACGCAAGGTTACAGTGTAGCTAAAAGCTAAGCTAAAAAGGTAGATCTTTAGCCTCTTTTTAAAAACATCAACAGTCTATGCAGCCCTGAGGCTCTCAGGCAGGCTGCTCCACAGGTGAGGCCCATAATGTTGAAACGAGGCCTCCCTATGGGTTCTGGTACGAACCTTAGGAACAACTAAAAGGCCAGTACCTGAGGACCTGAGGGTCATAATAACAAGGTGGAGTGGGTAGCCTAGTGGTAATGTCGCAGGCTTTGGTGCGGAGGACCTGGGTTTGAGTTCACAACATTCAGGTGAACCACTGTGGACCCCTGAGCAAGGTCCTTAACCCCCACCAACTGCTCCCTGGGCGCTTTAAGTAGCAGCCCACTGCTCTCTGGTACTAGAGACGGGTAAAATACAAAGCCCTTATTTCCCCTCGGGATCTAAATAGTATATATATATATATATATATATATATATATATATATATATATATATATATATTTAAAAAGGCCCAAGACCATTAAGACTTTTAAAACCAATAAAAGAACCTGTGCTTATGCTTCGTTTTGATGACACACTGACTTTTATTATGCACATTTCTGAAGATGTTGTCCTGTAGCAGAAGCTGAGAAACTGCACGTCTCAAACAATTTTCCCAGCCCGAATAAAGATGTGACAGCTGGGTTTTGCTTTAAAGCACCACCTTACATGGCATCAACTGGTTAATCAACACACTGTCAGTTTTGAGCGTGCACCATGATTGATTTGTCAAAGAAGCCCAATATCATTTTGGGGGGTGCATCAGTGAGAAAATCTGCAAAAGTTCAGTGGTGCTGCTTTAGAAATGAAATATCTCCAGAGAACATAAAAAAAAAAACTTAAGGGATGTCTTCTCTTTTTCATAATTTCACATTATTATTTTTTTCCCTGAAGAAGTTAACCTTTTCAGTGTCTGAGGAGAGAGTTACAGATGAAAGCTTTCAAGTGGAAAACCTGACAAATAAAGTAGATGCTAAAGGGAAGACACATACGTCACATCTCAAATAATACTTTTTCAGATGTGAAATTAATCGGTATGTAAACAGGATGTGGCAAAAAATTTAAGATGAGGTCTTTTTTGGTTTTAATCATCAGTGATCCGTAAATTTTGGGCCTTTTACTGAAATCACTTTAAGTGTGGAATGTGAGGCAGATGGTTTGACGGAGATGTGGGGGCTTTTTCAGTAACCTGCACAAAGGTTTCTGTCATTACTGTCAAAGCAAACCACTATTATCCTTTGTTAACAATGGGGAATAAAAGGAGAAAAAAAAAAAATGGAGGTGCCAGAGGAAACGTTATAATTGGCTGTGACTCTTTTCCAACCATCAAACATTGCAGCGGTCTGCTGGAACTGGGAAACATCTTTGTCAGTTCAGGGATGAGGGCAGCTTGTTACACAAGGAGCAGCAGAGAGTGGCACGTACAAAGAAGCAAATTCAAATTCACTCATAACTATTTTTTGAAGTGGAAAGGTTCAACACAAACACACTGGCTGTGGGGTAACAGCAGCTTGTTTGACTGTGTGGATGCAGTAAGTGAATGGAGCGAAAAATCACATTCCTCTTTCACGTGCAAGATGATCTGAACCTGAAAATTACAGTAGAAACGTGACAGGTGATTTAAATGTATGATCATAGGAAGATCTGAGGTATCACAATTTCTGATGCTGGTATTTTACATTATTTTGTTGCTATTCACTAATGAAGTGAAATGCTGATATTTCTCCATGGCAGGTCTGATTATTCAGATCTAATGTTGTGAAGATGTAATAAGCCGCATACAGAGTCCTTAAAAAAAGCGATAGACCGACACAGACTTTTTAGGGCCGTTACGATACTGATATTTTCTCATCTCCCTCAATTAATTTAATTTTGATATAAAAAAGAACAAAGCACTTCCAATATGTTAAAAGAAAGTGGACTTGTAAACAAATATTATAGTAAACAAATAGAAATAGAAATATTAAACTTGAAATATAGACCCCTCTTAGTCACGTGACTCTATTTGGTCACGCAGCCATGCTGGGGGGCAGAAAGCTAGCCTGGACCACTGCAGCACTCAGTAGTGACCGTAAACTTGCTGTTAGCTGTTTTATTAATGACGGCTCTACGTGACTTTCCACTTTTTAAGCCAGTTCAGCTTTTATGTTGGCAGCTCAGAAAGCCATATTTTCATAAATTTGCACTTGTTGGTGCTAAAGACCGATACGATTTTTCCAAATCCTGGTTTACAAACCTCCAAAACTGCCACCAGACGGAGATGTTGCTGCCTGATTAGCTTAGCAGGACATTTACAACCTCGTCCATCGACAGTCGCACTTCACAGGAGCAGAAATAAAAGATTATAAGTTGTCAGGAGCTTCTAAATATCTGGTGCAGGATGGTATCAGACCTTCAGCTGTGGAAAGTTTTTCCTCTTCATGTCAGAGATGAAAACAGCAGACCCAAATAACATTAACACCATGTAAACATTATGGACGTCTCCACTTTATATTTATGAGTTAACATTACAATAACTGAGAGAAAACACTGCTGTTTTATGATGGTTCAGTTTATTGACAAAGGAAAATAAAAGTCTGTAAGTTTTATTAACACTGAGAACTGAAAAGACCAGTTAGCTTGTTGTCTTCTTGCAAACGTTTCCAGACCTTCCTTTTGCCTACTTTTATCTGGATCGCAGACAAACATGAAGCTGGACGGGACATAAGCTGGGGACAACAGGGTGTCTTATGTTAACCTGAAGGAAGACAGAGTAATCCTCCATCACACGTCTGTTTGTCTCTGAACAACTGACAAACCTGAAGCTTCTGGTCGCAAAAACGTTAAAACAACTGCAGTTTGCTGCATTTTAGCAGCATCGTCATTATTTCTATGTAGATAAATATAATCAAACTTTGAACAAACTTCCCCTTTAAGAGATGAACCATATCGGTATATGGGATATCGGTAAAAAAGCTAATATCAAACATCCCTGTTCATAAACAAAGAAGCAAACATCTCTGAAGCCATAACAACAGAGCACGTCCGGCGTCTCACAGCAGAGCTTTTCTGAACTCCTCCAACAGCTGTCGGGCCGGACGAGTGCTTTCTGCTCTCCATTAGAACTGTCAGCTTCACTGAATGACTCTCTTTAATCACTTCAAATATCATTTCACACAAGGAGTTTCAATCCCCTCCAGAGCGGCAGAGAAGACAAAAGCACATCAAGTCAGCAGTTGCAAGCTGGCAGCCGGGAACGTCACACACAAGGACTTTTCAGAAAGAGCATGCAAGACTGTTTTGGAGCGAAGCAGCTAAATTAGAAAAGATGAAAAGAATCAGAATTTATTACCGTAAAATCACGTTGAGTTTGTCTGCTCCCATCAATGCGGCGCAAGTATCCTTCCTTTGATTCGTGGTGTGCTCTCACATGCATCGCACGTCCTTTGAGCCACGATTTTGATATGACCAAGTGATCCTACTTGACGGAACAGATCAAAGACTCAATTTTCTGCTTGTCTGATGTTTCAATGTCAAAACTCTTTGCTAGGAAGCTTTGTTTCAACGTTCCTGCAGGCTGACCACCCACTGGAATAACTATGTGCTCATGCTGATGTTCGCCGCATAGGAGCACTTTCTGTAAATCTTATCTTCTTCCTGTGATTTATATCCCATTTTCCCTGTATTTACACTACCCAGGCACAATCACAAACTCTTTTGCTACATGTTGTGCTGTTATTGAGCTTTATCCCTCACTGAGGGCAGCAGTCATGTGGTTTAGGAACTTGCTGATGCAGTAGCTTCTCTATCAGCTCCGCTGCAGAATGGAAAACCTGCACTCTTCCAGTTCTGAATTGAACACCTTAAAAGGGAAAGTTTGTGTGGATGTTGCTGCTGCTCGCCTCTCCTCTGAACAAAACAAAGCTATGAGAGAAAAAAAAGGCCCTATTTTTTAAAAGTTAGCAGTGAGGGGGGGTTTTCTAAGTAAGATGTGTGACTCTCCATGTTTATTTTTTAAAAGTCTGTGCTTATAAAAGATAATGCACATTGTAAAGATGTAGCCAGTTGGCAATAAAATAATATTACAAGAAAATTATTATAATTAAGTAGCAGATATCAGCCAGGATATTCATATATATACAGTAGATAGATAGATAGATAGATAGATAGATAGATAGATAGATAGATAGATAGATAGATAGATAGATAGATAGATAGATAGATAGATAGATAGATAGATAGATAGATAGATAGATAGATAGATAGATAGATAGATAGATAGATAGATAAAAAATTATAATGCAGTGAAAGAAAATGTTGCTTTTGAATTGAGGGTGGAAATAATAATAATAATAATAAAAACAAACAAAACTGTCCCAAACGCATTATTTGAGCATCTTTCCCATGAACAGTGGACCAACATACCTGTCAACAGGTGTAGAAGTCTTTTTGAACATGAGAGAAAACACCTGATTGCAGTGATTGCCTTAAAATGTTGCTCAACAAAATTTTAGCTTCGGAGCCCCATCATGCTCTTTTTATTTTTTATTTTTTATTTTTAGTGTGTATGTTGAATATTTCTTTTGAACCACAATTCAAAATCCATGACATGATTTTCATAGAATTCTTATTTATTATTACTTTAGTCAATTTCATCTTATTTCACTGACAGCTGTGGATTACAGTGATTGGGAGGGTCTTTACCAGTGAAGTCTGACATGTGTGTCAGGGTTATTTAAGGCTTTAAATGTGAAGGGTAAGATTTTTTTTTTTTTTTAAAGAAATCAATATAAAATCTAACATGAAGCAAGTAAGAAAGTAAGAATGGGGGGTGGGGGCTTATATTTTCTCCTCAGTAATGAGCCTTGCTGCAGCCTTTTGAATCAGTTGACAAGGGGACTGATTGCTGAGTACAATGAACTGTAGAAGTCAAAGTGAGAGTTGACAAAAGCATGAAAAACCTTTTGCAGTTGAAAGAATTTACCTGATTTTTAGTGGTTGCCTTAAACTACACGCTAGGAAAAAAAGAAGAGTTTTGAAATACAGTTGTCCCCAAATTTATTCATACCTTCCCATTAAAGAAAAAGCTAAATTCACTATAGTCACTCTCATAACAAGAAAATGAAAAGAAGAATAAATGAAATTTTTCTTCGTTATAATTTAGCTAAATGAAATATTGCTTTTGAATTTTGGTTGAAAAGAACAACCGAAACTGAAGAAATTTGAGGACAATATACATTTATCTTATTTATCCAATGCTATATGTCAATGGTTAAATTTAATTTGAAAGTAAAGCCACACAGAGCACTCATACCCCACACTGGTGAAGGCTCTCCAGAGCCCAGTCTGACTTCAAGTTAAGGTTAGTTCAGTCTGTTGTCCAATTTAAAGGGCAGTCTAATTAAGATGAGAGTCACTTTAGACTTTTTCTGAGTTGCTTTCATGCGCATAGACATGTTTTCATGTCTATGTTCTTATAAGTCTTGGAGACCGGATATACTGGGCCTGAGCTGAGTAAAATGCACCTGGACGAACAACAACCTCTACACTGACATTCTGTTGAGCCCATTTTCCTGCTGCAGCGCACTGAAGAGGCAAAACACAACTGAAGCTTTGTGAATTTTTTTTCCCCTGATTGAATAATGAAGAATTTCTACAGCAATATTTGGTATCTCAGATGGGATCCCCTGCAAGTCTGGGAGCCATTAACACCACAATAATACAGAGTTTGATTAACTGAGATTCATACAATGAGAAGTTGAAGTTTTGATTACAAATTGATTCTTTTAATGAAGACCAGTTGTCTGTTGTGCCTGATAAATCAAGAGTGATTGATTAAAAAGTTGTTTTACAAAGAAATTAAATGTGTTTTATATATTTTAAATGATTCTCTACTTGGCATCTGTTTCTGGTCTGGTCTATGCTACTGCAACTTTTACTGGGGGAACAAAAGGGAACATGGTGGCCCAGGGTTGACATTATTCTGGGATACAGTTGAACTATCTGGGATGTGCACCTTTTATCTTTGTCCCGTAAAGACTAAAGTGAGACTCTTAGTGACAACTGCATTTCAGTATAATTTCAGAAAGGAATTCAGATTTGACTGGTCATTGGTAAATTGAAGGAAATTTGGGGCTAATTTCAGAAAGACAAGCTGTGAGCGACAGGGTTGCTGGGATCTGTGGGTCATGACATCAGTTATGACATCTGCTATTGGCTGACAGCTATTTGGCCCCAAGTGACATTGATTTGGGAACCTAATGACCAGTTACTAAGCTTTTAAAACAATATTTTTATACAACCACCAGGTGGAGTTTGAACCAAATGATCCATGGGCAACATTTAATTTGTGCTTTTCCTTTGTTTTTAAAAATAGATGAAGAAAGGGTGAATAAGAACATCATTTTAACAAATTAAAAGGTTTTACAGTTGCTTGAGTTTTGTTTTTTGTCTTGGCTGGATACCCAAAAGGGAATTTTGGGAATGATGATTCATCAGCAGTGACTGATGTTGTACAGTATATTTCCAAATATAACATCTCAATCATTCAGAGATATAGATATATCCTTAAGATGAGCTCTACTCATGTTCACCCATTGAAAAGTGTAAAAGACCAAACAGTAGGAGCCCTGCTGGAGCCCTGCAACATAACCCCACTAATGTGCATGTCTCTGCTCAAACTAGGGCTGGTCAACCATGGAAAAAATCATAATCACGATTATTTTTGGTCAATATTGAAATCACAAGTATTCAGACCATTATTTTTTAGTTAGATACATTTATTCAGCATTTCTCTCTGTCCAAAAACACTTTCTTATTGATCATTTACATAAAAACCCAACACACCTCCTTCGCTCTTCAGCTTCGTGAATGTACGTTGTAGCAGGGCTGTGTGGAAAGGAATGTATTGCATGTGCGCTTTTCTTTCAGAAATGGTATAAAGAAAAATGGCACATAAATTGTTTCAATTTGATTATATGGGTGTGGAGACTGTTGACATGAAATCTGAAACATCCAACGTCCACAAGTAGGGCCTGTTCTTACAGCCCAGCATCATGCAGAGTGATTGGCATTGCCAGAGAACACCAGCATTGGCAGATTCACCATGGACGCCTGTGCTCTTCACAGATGAGAGCAGGTTGACACTGAGGACATGTGACAGACGTGTCTGGAGATGGTTTTGCTGCTGCAACATCTTCCAGCATGACTGGTTTGGCAGTAGGTCAGTAATGGTGCGGGGAGGCATGTCTTTGGATGGTCGCACAGCCCTTCATGTGCTAGCCAGATGTACCATGACTGCCATTAGATACCAGGATGAGATCCTCAGACCCACTGTGAGACCATGTGCCGGTTCAGTGGCACCTGGGTTCCTTCTAATGCCTGACAACGCCAGGCCTCATGTGGCTGAAGTGTGTCAACAGTTCCTCCATGATAAAGGCATTGATGCGATGGGTCTGTCCGTTCCCCAGACCTGAATCCAGCTGAGTACATCTGGGACATCATGTCTCGTTCCAGCCACCAACACCACATTCCACCACAGACCGTCCAGGACTTGACTGATGCTTTTATCCAAGTCAGGGAGGCGACCCCCTCAGAGAACATCTGTCGCCTCATCAGAGGCATACCCAGGCGTTGTAGCGAGGTCCTACAGGCATGTGCAGGCCACACACAACTGAGCCTTATCAAGACTTGTCTTGAACTCGACTATATACTGAATAAAGATTTTCAACTGCAATATTTCTTTTAGGCTGCACGGTGGTGTGGTGGTTAGCACCGCAGCCTCACAGTAAGAAGGTCACTGGTTCAATTCCCAGCTGGGGAGGGGATTCGAACAATTCCAACTGTGGCCTTCCTGTGTGGAGTTTGCATGTTTTCCCCCGTGTATGCGTGGGTTCTCTCCGGGTACTCCGGTACACCATCCAAAGACATGCATGTTAGGTTAATTGATCACTCTAAATTGCCCCTAGGAATGAATGTGAGTGTGAATGGTTGTCTGTCTCTCTGTGTTGGCCCTGCAACAGACTGGCAACCTGTCCAGGGTGTACCCTGCCTCTCGCCTGATAATAGCTGGGATAGGCTCCAGCAACCCTGAACTGGATAAGCGGTACAGAAAATGACTGATGATATTTCTTTTACTGAGATGTGTTGTATAAGTGTTACTTTTCTGTTTTTTAGCGATGCTGACAATCATTTTAACATGCTGATACCACTGTTTGTTTGTTTTCTTAAGTCAGTGACACACTGGCCCTAAATATAGCTAAGTATACAGACAAGGCAGAGGTCCTGGGAGTGGTGGTCCTGGTTCAGGATGGGACTGTGTCTCAGCCTCTGAGATCATCTGTGGGTGGACTTCAGCTGCTGCGATCACAGCTGTGAGTTTTGACAAAGTCTGTCCGACCCGGACTCTGCTGATGTCCACCTGAGGAAAGAAGCACACGCTTGCTGAAAACTTGCTCCTGATGTACTGTTTTGACAATACTATTCCTAGTTTCAGGGCAAGCATTTTTTCAACAGTTTCAAATACCGTGAAAAGTCGAGGGTTAAATTAATTCCTACAGAGTTGATTTTAACAATTTTTGAGGGTTTATATAGATCCACACTTTCCAATCATTTTCAAAATCGTTAAATATTGAACACTTAAGCCGCTTTCAGACTTGCATTCTGTAATATTTGCGGTAAAGTCCATTTGCTTTTTAACTGGACTTATTGCTTCCTGGCCACGTTCAGACATCGGGAAATGTTGCGGATAAGTCAACACAGCCACACTCTACCTTCCACCCTGCTCGGAGTATTTTCTTGTGTATTCTGCCAAAACAACCTGTCACAACATTCCCGCTCTTATGACATGGGGACTAGCCAGTACCGTATTTTCTGGACTATAAGTCACACTTTTTTTCATAGTTTGGCTGCTTGTGTGACTTATATATCAAAATATATACAATTTAACATATTTCTAAGTGTTAATTCATATTGACTGACACGAGCCAAGAAGTAAATATAACTGTAATGTCACTTCGCTGCTGTTGGGTGCAAACCTCCTATGTCCAAAATTATTATTTTTCAGGAAATGACAAAAAAAAAAAAAAAAAAACGTGGTTTTGTAAAACCTGAACACATCATCAAACTTTTATTGAGATTTTTACATAAAAAAAAGAAAGACAGATTTTATCAATCCCAATTAGGATTGGGATTAGCCTAGTGACAACTGTTCTGCCCCAAGGGTAAAGATCCCAAAACAGCCTTATCTCCGCGAAAGGAGTTCATTTTAAAATATGGCTGTACTGCCTGGAAGAAATCCTCAAAAACCATGATTATCCTTCTTAATTATGACATACATGATCATTTATAGGCATTAACTTTGGAATTGGAGTGACTGGAAAGTTTTAGCAGGAACAAAAAGGATATGAAAAATCCGAAAATCGCCCTACTTTGCTTACAGCAAATGACCATGACTTATGATCCAGTGCGACTTATATATGTTTTTTTTTCCTCTTCTTGACGCATCATTTGACTGGTGCAACTTATACTCCGGAGTGACTTAAAGTCCAGAAAATTCTTATTGCTTCCTGGCCACGTTCAGACATCGGGAAATGTTGCAGATAAGCCACACTATCTTTCATGTCCACTACAGCTCTGAGGCAAAAGACCGCAATGTACGTCTGATATTATTTTACTATTTCAAATCTGACAGTTTTAACTTTGTGGACAGCAGGTGATGAAAAATTGACTTACAGTAACAAGTAACAAATATTTCTAACATTACAGTATAATCCCGCTCTGAAATCCCACCCACACAGTACTGATGTGAGTTGTGCTGATCCTTCTTTCAGACTCATCAAGGCCTCCAGGTCCTCCTCTCTAAGCTAATTTGTTCATTTATTCTTATGAATGTAACATGATATTAGTCCTAATGGGAAAAAACACATATAAATTTTGAGCTTATAAATTGAAGTTCAGGAATGATTCCAGCGGATGATGTATAAATGAGGCTTTGTCACCCTGTGAAATGCAGACGTGACAAATTCTGGTTTGTGCATGTTTAGAAAAGATAAAATGCAGAAAATTACATGAAACTCACTACATACATTTTTAGACAGTGACAGATTTATTTCCCAGAGTGACGAAGCTTCATTGAAAACCATAACCTCTGGATTCATTTTCCAACATTGATCTATAAGCTGAAAATATAAATGGCTGAATTTGATCCCGTACAGCCATCCACGAATAGAAAACTTACCCCTCAAAAAACTATCCAAGAGTCCTTATCAAAGAAAGAGCTGCTTCTCGTTTACTTTTCCTTTTTAAAGTTATTTTGGTTAATCAGTCCTGGTGACACAATGTCCTGTTATAATTCCAGCAAGAACTTTTAACCGAGTCGATGGTTGCAGTGTTTTAATGTCAACGTTATCAGTTCAGCTCGCATGGAAATTTGACCAAGGTAGTGACAAGAGGAAAGATAGCTGCAAATATGAGTTAAATAAATAAACTCATAATGGACAAATGAAAGAAAATAAGGCAAACCATAACATGGAATGTAAAAATTTAAATATATATATAAAATATACTGTATATAAGTAGCTACGAGAAGCTTCTGGTCACACCAGCAGTAAAGAAAGACTTGCAGCAGTGATCTAAATTTAGAATAATAGGCATATCTCAGCTTTTATTCATAAGAGGAAAATGTGTTATTTCTTCTTTTAAATGTCAGAGTCTAGATGAGAGCTACTGCACTTCTCCGTATTATAAATGTCAGAATGTCTGACAATTAACTTTGAGTGGCAGTCTCGGCTTTTCCTGCCATGAACTGGAGCTTGCACTATCTATTACCTGTGTCCTCTTCAACCTCTGAGGGACAAAGGCCCATGTTTCTGTGTGAAAGGACATGGCTCCAGCGTCAGGCGGCACATCCTTCTCTGTCTCTGCAAGGCCTGCTGGGACCTCTTAGGTGACAGCGTCACTCGAACTGAGGTGGAGGGCTTCCTCCAGCCGGCTGCTTGGCTGCCTGCCCGCCCCTGTTCCTCCACGCTCAATGGACATTGATCCCCCAGCAGCGACACCGTGTCCCAGAGAGGGGTAAGCAGATACACCTCGTTGCCTCCAACAATCATTTTGCCCCTGTAGGGACAGGTCGTGGTAAATTAATAGTGTGCTTGCAGCGACTAGATATTGGTAATGTATTTCCTATTGATGGAGTGCGATAACATGAGTAGCTTCAGCCTTACTTAACACAAAACATAAATCCTCTAAGGCCATCGAGGAGGAACGACATGGGCAGAGAGTTACACCACAAATACTCATAAAAGAAGATTTTTGTATTGATCTTCATGGGATTCACACCATACAAATCCACTCTAGACTGAACAGAATAATCATACTCGCTGCCAGCACTCATAAAATGCTTTTAAATCACGTTCATTAATGGTCAGAAACTTCTCTTTACCCCAAATTCAGGTCCAAACCCACATGATCCTTTACAAGAGCTGTTACCGCACTTCATATTCACTGTTTAAATCTACTCTGAACCTCTGGATTTAACAGGCTTTGATTTTTTGATGTAACAAGACTTAGAAGACTGACCTACTTAAACCTACTCCCATAAGAGAGGAAGACAGATCTCAGAGTGGTTCTCACTTAGCAAGTTACATACAGCAAAATCACAAGACTTACAAAAATGAATATTTTCAGGCATGCAAGTGACAGAAAGGCAACAGAATAGAGGCAAAATTATGTTTTCAGGACATTTGCTGCCAGTTTGATTCCAGTTGATTTTATAAGAACAGGGAGTTGTTCGCTTCATTGCTATCAGAAGATTTTGACGCAGTTATACAGAACTGGGCTTTTACATTTAGGTTTATTAGTGTGCTCATCTTAAGCTGATTATCAAAAGCTAAAAATACTTAACTTTGGACATGATTGATAAATGAGTTACATAAAAAAGAATTAAATTATACAAACTAAATTAAATATACAGTGGGGAAAAAAGTATTAAACACACCAACATTTTTTCTCAGAAAATATATTTCTAATTGAGCTATTGACACCAAACTTTCATCAGATGTCGGCAACAACCCAAGTAATGCACACTGCAGCACACAGAAAAAAATCCTGACATTTATGTCCATAAATTAAGTTATGTGTAATATAGTGAAATGACACAGGGAATAAGTATTGAATACATTCACTGAAATTTATTTAATACTTAGTGTAACAACTTTTATTGGTGATTTCAGCCTCCAGACGCCTCCTGTATGGAGAAACCAGTGGAATACGTTGCTCAGGTGTGATTTTGGTCCATTCTTCCACACAAACTGCCTTCAAATCTTCAAGGTTACAGGGGTCCCTTCTGTGAACTCAGATCTTCAGTTCTTTTGGGTCAGGTGATTAACTGGGCCATTCTAGCAGCTTTATTTTCTTTTGCCTAAACCAGGTGAGTGTTGGGATGGTTGTCTTGCTGAAAGATCCAGCCTCTTTTCTTCTTCAGCAGCTGCAGATGCAGCAGATTCTGGTCCAGAATGTCTCTACTTTTCTCTATTCATTCTTCCTTCAATGATATGAAGTCTGCCAGTACTACATTTTGAAAAACAGCCCACACCATGATGTTCCCACCTCCAAACTTCACTGTTGCTATGGTGTTTTTGGGCTCAAGTTGCGGTGCCATTTCTCCTCCAAACATGTTGTGTTTTATGACATCAGAAGAATTCAGTTTTGGTCTCATCTGACCAGACTATGTTTTCCAGAATCTCATGGGTTTGTCCAGATGTTGTGTTGCAAACTTCAAACCAGCATCAATGTGCTTTTTCTTCAGAAATGGAGTCTTGCGTGGTGTGTGCATTAAGACCATGGTGGTTGAGTGCATTCCTTCTTGTTTTCTCTGAAACAACTGTAGCTGCTGATTCCAGGTCTTTCTGAAGCTCTCCACGAGTGGTCCTGGGCTGCTGGAGAACCTTTCTGATTATTGTTCTGGCTCCTCTGTCTGAAATCTTGTGAGGAGCACCTGGCCGTGGCCGGTTTATGACGATGCCATGTTCTTTCTACTTCCAGATGATGGCCCCAATGGTGCTCACTGGAACTTCCAGAAGTTTAGAAATGCACCTGGAACCAATCAGTGTGTTTGCAATTATAAGGTTGTGTGGCAGGACGAAGGAGGGCCCGGGCGGGAATTGAACCACAGACTCCCGGGTGAGAGTCATGCGTGCTAACCAGTCAGCCAAAGGGACATCCCCTTGGCCAAGTAGCCAGGGAACATGAACACTCGGAGGCATAGTGACAGGACTGTCAACTGCCACATTTCTCCCCCTCTTTTCACAAGCACGTCCTCGTGCTCCACGTAGGCTACCACCCATCCAGAATCCATGGACCCACCCTTAGTGCTACATGGATCCCTACTTGCAGCGCCAGATTGTGGCAGGACGAAGGAGGGCCCGGGCGGGAATTGAACCACAGACTCCCAGGTGAGAGTCATGCGCGCTAACCAGTCAGCCAAAGGGACATCCCCTTGGCCAAGTAGCCAGGGAACATGAACACTCGGAGGCATAGTGACAGGACTGTCAACTGCCACAGTTGCATAGGTCTTTAGACAGCTCTTTGCTTTTACCCATCATGGAATGCTTCTTGTCTGACACCTTGGTGATTAGAAAACTTTTTAAAGGCATCAATCAGGACTAAACCAGCTGATATTACTTTGCACTGATATGGGACAGGATTACTTTCTAAATACTGACAGACTCCAGCTGCTTTCCTGGCTTTCTATATCTTCTTGCCTCCATTTCTTCATGTGTTCAATACTTGTTCCCTGTGTCATTTCACTATACTACGCATAACCTAATTTCTGAACATAAATGTTAGGATTTCTTTGTATGTGTATATTACTTGGGTTGTTGCCGACATCTGGTGAAAATTTCATGTAAATAGCTCTACTATAAATATATTTTCTGAGAAAAATGTTCAACACTTTTTTCCCCCACTGTATTGTCCTTTCTTGTAGACAGCTTCTTTGTTTCAGTCCTACTTTACTCCAGCTTGGTGACTCAGATCTTCATTCATTCATTTTCTGTACTGCTTATCCAATTCAGGATCGCAGGGGTTGCTGTAGTCTATTGGGCCTTTTCCATTGCAGCTGCACAGGGCACAGTACAACACAGTACAGCACCACACGCTAAAGACGACCAGGACGGTTTTTGCTTCCACACAGGAGAAGTAGTAGTCTACTACCTGGAAGTGGGTGGAGTAAAAAATAATAAAATAGAAAAAAAAAAAAAGGAAGCGGGTGGAGTAGACGCGGTCGAGGCTAGTGTAATTGCAGGGAGAAGGGGCATGAAAAAATAAGTTTCACTTCTTCATGCCCCTTTTCAGACAATTTACATTAATGAATTAATGAATAAATCAATAATCAATGTCAGATCTGAGGGTACATACAGAATACTGATAAGCTTATTATGTGGAATTATCTTGTTTATTGTATTGGTTTAGATTTATGTTCAATTTGTAATGTAACAATGTGTATATGTTGTTTGGTAATGGTATACTGTTTAACAAACACTTTTTTTGTGTGGTACTTGTTTGTTTGTTTGTTGAAATATTTTCTGAAATTTGTTATTTTTCTTTAATTGTCTGAAATAAATCTACAAATCTACAAAAAAAAAAAAAAACCTCTACTGCTGCGACGTCACTGCCGTGCCACGTAGTGGTCAGTCAAGTAAAAACAACAATGGAGGTATTGGATGATATTGAGATGTTACTGCTGTTGTTGTTTTCTCTGTGGCTTGTAGTCACAAAAAATAAAGCCAGATATTTTTAGAAGAGGCGAGTCGAAACACGTATGACGTGTATGACGATAATTTCCTTTGACCAATCAGTGGAGAGCCGTCAGGTACGTCACATTTTGTGGAAGTTCAGCACGGTTAGAGCTAGCTCTGAAACGGGTGCTGGAAATCATAACGGCTCATAACGGGTTTTCCCAGAGGAAATAAAGCGTGCCGTGTGGAAGGGTTACGAAAATGTGCAGTGGAAAAGGCCTATTTCCCAGCTATTATCAGGTGAGAGGCAGGGTACCTGGACAAGCTGCTAGTCTGTGCAGGGCCAACACAAAGAGACAGCCAACCATTCACACTCACATTCACTCCTAGGGACAGCCAGAGTACCTGGAAAGATCCCACACATATACGGGGAAAACATGCAAACTCCACACAGGAAGGCTGCTGTTGGAATTGTTCAAACCCCCTATCCAGCCAGGACTCAAACTAGCAACCTTCGTCCCATGAGGCTACGGTGCTGCTAACCACCACACCACCGTGCAGCCCCAACTCTGATCTATCTGCTAAAATAAATAAATAAATAAATAAATATTTGTTTAATTCTCCAGAATACAAGAATTTTTTTTGTAGAAATCTGATCTATCTACTAAAAAATTCTTGTATTCTGGTGAATTAAACAAGTAGAATTTCATTTATTTAGTTAGTTTTTTTTTCACCCTAAAAAAGAACTCTAAAATGACTTGGGATATGACTTTGTAGGTTGCATGCAAATGGAGGTGCCAGAAATTTTATATATTTTTTGTATTGCTCTTACTGGTGAGGACCAAGCAGTTAAGGTTTAATAAAAGATTAGATTTAACACTAAAATAGTTTTTGTGTTTACTTTTTTGACTTACAAATAATTTTTCTTATTAAAACAAAAATTGAAGAAAAAAACTAAATCCAAAAAACAAAATCCTTTGAAAAAAATCTGCTAAATGTAACCAAAGTTTAAAACAGTAACTTTAATCAAATGAACAATTTTTTTTTTTTGTTTTGGGGGGGGCAAGTGGCCTTTAAATGACAGTTGCATGATAGGAAAGGGGGTCAGAGAGAGATTGGAAAAGAAACGCAGCAAAAGGTCTCAGACCAGGACTCGAACTTAGACAGGCTACACTGAGAACCTGCAGCCTTCATGCATGGAGCAGCTGCTCAATCAGTTTAGCTAACCCCCCCCAAATCGACAATCTTAAAAGGGACCTGTTATAAAGATGAATAAGAGGAACTTTCAGTATGGTTTAACCAATCCAAATAACACACAAAGGGGAAAACAAAATGGTTGTCAATTAAATAACTTATCTTGAGAACAAACAAAAACAAACAAATAAAACAACAAATAGAGCACCTCCAAAACATAAAGTGACACACGGTACGGCCTGATGAACTTGCTTCAACATGCAACCAGAAGGGAGAACACCCCACCCACAGTAGCTCCAAAAAACCCATAAATTAATTATAAAATGTGTACAATTACAACCTTTCTGTGTCTGTTGGTGTGGACTCCATACCAACATCAATTAGATAAGAAAATTACAAATAAACAATGAAGAAAAATGTTAAATTTAATTGTGCTTGTAAATTGAATGCATGCTGTGTGAAAGATCATGAGGTAAGAATGAGTTAACATGGTTTCTATCATGTGACTGGAGCTGTCACACTTACAATGTAACAGTGTTGTGACTGTATAGGTGGGGTTTCCTTTTGTGACAGGACCAAAGGAAGAACTGGGCGGGGTTTGAACACCAGTCTCCTGAGCAAGAGTCATTTGACCAAAGAAACATCCTTATGATGAAGTAGCCAAGGCACAGAGTGACAGGACAATCAGCTATCACACTTATGGTAAAGTTACCTCATATTCTTTACTGTGCACTTCCTCCAGTAAAATTATGATTTGGTTGTATTAAACTATATGAAATTACTTGAATCTAGCGTGTTTATCTCCAAAGGCACTATTAAATAAATTATTGTAAATTAAATGATTGTAAAAGTTTATCAGAAATTTTTAATTTGAACTGGACTGAACAGAAATACATAACTGAACTTGAATTCACTGCAATTTTAGTTGCTCTTGAAGTGGTACCTATTAGAAATAAACAGATTTGAATTCAATTTCTAACTAAATTAAAGGAACTTAAATTGCATAAAAATGTAAATCGGTTTAAACTATACAGCATTTATTTGGACATATCTTTATTCCACTAGGAGGCACATTAGACTCAACTTAGCATAGAGTTGTCAAATTTGTAGGGTGTAAACAAAATAATAAAACATGGCGACAATACAGGAGGTTAGTATTTGGTGAATTTTGAGATCATGGAGAAAAAAAAAAAAAGAGCAACCTTACATCGGGCAAAATTAGCCCCTTCACTGCCCGTACTGGTTACATGCATATTGTAGCTTGCAAAGGCGTAACACTGATTTATGAGGACGCCCATAAAAGATGCTTCAAACAAATGCAAAGTAAGTAGCATTTATACTTGGGCATATTTTCAGCCTTACCTTGCAGACGCGTGCAAGAAAAACAATATCAAACAGATAGATGACGGAAACATAACGTAGATGTGTCCAGTCTGCTCAAGCCCAAGGAGGCACAGAGAAATAAGTAAGGCGTCTGAAATCTAAAATCTCCATCAAATACTGTACATGACACTCTCCCAGTGTTCTGCATGAAGTTGAGGCAAACTGTTTTGTAGCATGTGCAACATTTTAGTGGAAGAGAAATCAAAACTCAGCTAGAGAACCTATGGAAAAAATAAAAAAGCATTAAAGGAGTCATCACCCGGAAATCCCACGTTTTCATGTAAAAACGTGTGTATTGGAACAGGACCTCTTCCTTAACTTCAGCTCAGGGCTTCCCCTAGTGGCGTCCTTTCAGTGTCGTAAAGATTGTACTCCCCCCTACACCCCCACAGCACACAGACGGCTTCTCTACCTGTCTTTCCTCTATTTTGATCCCTGAATATATTTCTAAGCTTTTACTAGCTTGTTGATGTTACTTTGCTACGTTGGTAGCAGCAGCTCGTCTCCCTCTGCTCAAAGCAGAGGTCCTGTGTCTCCTGCAGCGGGACGTTTTACCTGCGTTTTGTGGGTAAATATGCCGTGGATTATATTTTTGTCTGGTGTTGGCGGGTAGCAGGTAAGAATTCAAACTTTTATTTACTTTTTGCGGACATGACAAGTGATTATCGCGCCTATTCGGGTGTGAGGTTCAGTGATGCTCACCCAGCGCCCAGGCAGCACAAGCTACGTGAACTGGATCTTCAGTCTGGTCCAGCAGAGAGTTGGTTTTGAGAGCCAGGAGTCAGTGTTTAGGTGACGGGTAGCTAAAGAACTGTAAAAGTCTGGTTCTGGCACAAACCAGTGCTGGAAGCAGTTCGGTGGATAGGGGATGTGAGTGGTGTACAGCGGTTTTTGTTGTCGCAAGATCTGTGTCGGGTCTGTTCAGGCAGACTTGCAAGTGCCGCTTACAGGCCAAAGACACCGGGGGAGACTAAGAAACATCGAATCGCTCCATAAACACTATGTTTAATCTCACAGGGATTCTGAAAAGCATTTATTGAGCTGAAAAAGTTACCGAGTTCTGCTTTAAAAACATGCCAGAAACTCCGGAGAGTGAAAGTGGCTTCGCTTTTGAGTGCGGGCTCTCTCGTCACACCAGAATCTGCCACAAGAGCGCGCTCTCCACAGTACGTGACTTGGATTTGGCATTGACGTCATAGCCGGTAGCTGCTAGCTGCTAACATAAGCTCTCTTTAGCACCACCTAAAATCAGCTGACTACCTGCCGCGAAGTGGCGATTAATGACGGGCGTTGTCAAAGAGGAGGAGGACCCCCCACCGCGGGCAGAAAAAAAAAAGAGCGAGCTGTAAGAGTGTTTTTATCCACCCAGTATTTCAGAAGTGGGCTAATCGACCAGAGACCAGTGGATTATATTTATTTGGGGAAGATCTGCAGTTGGTAAGTCATGCTGCTTGTGTAACTTATTATCTTTTGTGTAAGAGACCAGGAAACAATGATAGACGAACAGTGACAAGCTGCTAACATAGCTAAACAAGCTACACAGCTCTTGTTGTTCACATCGGATGTCCGCCCTTTCACGCCGCATTTTTTCTCTATCAACCGTACAGTTAGGTTCTTATCATGTTTTTCTCTGTTGGGACATCATATTCCTTCACTCGGTCCATCCTGAGTTCTACAAATCAAGCTTTGTTTTGGATTGTGAGGCTTGCCTCGTGAATGCGCTTACAGTCAACTTCTCATTCTTAAACTCACGAGAAAAAAAAGTGGGGGATGAAAACAGGTCAAACTGAGCTTATTAAATTTTCCTCCCACTCAACTATGATTAAAAATCCATTTAAAGATAATTTAAGGAGGATTGTGTATGTAAAATACCAGGTTATGACACTTAAAAACCGGAGTAATTTTGTCGCAAAAATTACAAAAAATGCTGCAAAATATGTTTAAAGATTAATTCATTTGTAGATAAATATGCATGATTGATTGAACTGAAGAAAACTTTAAGAAACGTCTTTACCGATTACATTACAATATTTCTTGTCTGTTTTTGTAATGATGTCAAGTTGTGCAAATTCTCAGACAATTAAGATACAAGTTATGATCTTGATTTATATTCTTAATATCAACAAAAGAAAAATTATTTCTGTTGGCATTTGTTAAATATGCATTTCTGTTAGGCTGCTGTGATAGAAATGGGTAGTTTTTTTCTACTCTTAAAACTTACATTTCACTGTAATGTTTGATGAAAAAAGAAAACAATTTTCTTTGATGTATCATTGGAAAATGAATCTAAAAAGTGCCTCATCTGAGCAGATGTTGGAAACATATCGACATGGTAAAAGCAACATCTGGTTAGATAACTTCATCGAGCTTAATGTGCTTTTGGTATCGGCCTGAATGCACATGACAACACGCCACTTTAGCGACACTATTTCTCATGAATTTGTTCACATCTTGCGAAAGGTTCTACAAGGAGAGGCGGTTCCACTCTGCTGCACAGAGAAAATCAGTCTCTCTCTTAATAGCTCGGGGCAATTTCAGACCACACAAAATGACAAGGGAATCAATTTTCCTGGTTAGGTTATAGATGGATTTTTTTTCACCCGTTCTTTTCAAAAGAAATAACTGAGATATAATGTATGAATTATTAAGAAATCTTCCAGAGTGTTACACACTGAGGGCTACCCTACTTTTTCTGAAACCTAATAATTACAGTTATTATTATTATCATATATTCAAAAGGAATATTCTAAATTTGCATTTGCTGATTTTGCTTTACTTTTTGAGCAAAGATTGGGTTCTAGGAGTAATCTTGCAATATGCCTACATGCTGTGAATATCAAATAGTGCATAAATGTCCTGCAAGCCATTGAAGGGGTCCACAGATGATTTAGCTCCACTGCATAATGATGAGACAGTAGGTACGTGGGTAGAGCCTGACCTCATGTGGAGGATATGGCACAAAACAATTCAAAAGTATGATGCATTTTTATATTGTCAGAATGAGGTTTGATTTTTTTGTCTGGTTGCTTTTTTTGAGGGGGAAGGGGGGGCGAGATAATCAAGATAATTTTTTAAAAAAAGTGAAGAAAAAAAAAACACCAAATAAGATTGCTATGGAATTTCTGTAGCTGATTTGACAGTGCTGAGCATAGTCTTGCTTTGCACCACCGAAACCAAAATATGTTCAGTTAGAGACTTCTTCAGGTCCACTAACACAGAAGTTGTTTCCTCCAGTAGCCAAAATCCAGCAGAAAAGAACTTGAATTTTAAATACTTATTATTAGGAATGTCTGATATTATTGTCCGATATTTCCATTAAAATGTGATATTGGAAAATATCAGTATTGTTTTTTTCGGACCGATCTTGCATTAGTAAAATCTTGCTCCATAAGCACCGGTCCAGCATGTAGAAAAGTCCCTGTTGTCCTGGAAGAACTCCATATCCCAGCATTCCTTTCAGCGTCATGTGACTATGGCGCAGCTGCTGCTGCTACAGACTGACTTGCTTTGAAGCTGCTTATAATATGTCTGGTTATAAGTTGTTGGTTAAGTTACCAAGTTGTCAGAAACATTAGAATTAGCCACATGTTGGCTAATACCTGCTAGTATCTGATATCTGGCAAACAGATGTCCAAAATGAACTCCTCTGCCTGAGTTAAGGTTGTTTTGGGATATTTGCTCTTGGAGCAGAATATAGTTGTATTTCTCAAAATATGAGAGATACAACTTCACTGTTGTCCGCATATTGGTACCAGTTAAAATCGGATATCGGAATTTAAGAGTTGGACTACATTGGATATCTGTAAAATAGTCAATATCAAACATCCCTACTTATTATTTCTCATGACTTTTAATGATTTGTAATTTTTAAAAAGTAAACACAATAAAACCTTACGATATCATTACAATTACTTGAGAAATATTCTTTCAGTTCATTTTTTATTTTGTTTTCAGAGCTGTGATGGACTGGACAGAGATTTCCCATTCAGCATCCACAGAACTGGACCCTCACCTTTTCTATTTCAGTATTAGCTGCTGGCAGCCAAAGCTGATTCAAGGCCGGTGGTCTTAACAAATATTCTATTTATCATTGTGTATCCCCCAACAAAGTTCAAATACTTGTACAAGTTTGGCACTTGAAACCAAACAAAACAGTGATTCATACATTTCTCTATCATTCTACTGCAGATTATATGAATCCATACCTTTATCCCTTTTCATTTCAAGCCTGCTGCACATTTATTTAATAAAGAGTTGTGATTGTGGAAAGATTTTATCACTTTGTTATGTTACCCTTCATTCTGCGATCACTTCATCAATGTCCTGGCATCGGGACATAGTGGTGTGACAGTATTGACTGGTATCCTTACAAAATGTTCTCTTTGCATTTCCAGGTTTTCTAGCCTCCTTTCGTAGCCTTAAAGTCTATCACGTTGCACTATGTTATATGCCTCCAATTATATACATTTTTATGTTGTTACAACAAACTCGCAAGTTTATAATCATTCCGTTATCTTGACATCATAAAGCTCCTTTTAAATGAAGCTCCATATATGGACGTTTTCTCAAAACAACAATCTACTGTACCTGGATATCATGAGATGCAGGCTTTGTTTTTTCAAGATCACATGAGGATGATTAGCTTGAAAATAAGCAATTAAATCAGTAATTGTCATTGTTGGTCAGAATTCTTAACTAAACGTGAAGGTGCATGAATGTGCAATGTTGCTCATTTTTCTTCTTGGCAATAACTATCCTGAAATTAAACAAAGAAGGATCTCTTTGTTTTATCACAGCCCTGAAAACTTACCATGCCTCCTCGTCCAAAGAAGCTGATGCCACACCACCACAGAGCCTGGATTTTGGACTTGTGACTGATGAATGTCTGGATGCTTCTTTTCATCTTTGGTTCACAGTAATGTTGTCCATTTCTTAGTTATTTATTTATTAATTTATTTTTATCAATTGGCAAATGAAAACAATCAATACAAACTGGACTATAGTGGATTTAATTGGGTTATAATAGGACGTCATTGGATTGAATTGGACAGTGTCTTGCCTTGAGATGACCTAGTTACTGTAAGAGTTGCTGCTATTCAAATAAAGTTGAATTGTATTGAATTGAATGTTGATTGGTTTGACCACAATACTTATTTCCACTGTGTGATGGTTCATCCTGGATGTCTCCAAGCCACGAGAAGTTCACAACATCCTGCCGAGCTTCTGGAAAAGGTTAAAGTTATTTTATTCATGTATTCAAATATTTATCACAGTGAAGTTTTTCATTGCATTTGCGAATGTTAATCCATGTTAAAGTGTTTGACAAAGGTTTCCTAAGGTAATGCCTTAATGTGTTTATATCAACTGCTGATGGCTTTTGATGAAATGCTTCATATTGTCTGAAATGAAAGTAAAAATTTTAATATATTTGAGTAGTGCTATTTTTCTTCATTAACCAGTTACAAAAAAATAAATAAATGCTTGAATTTGCTTTTAAAAGAAAACATTGAATTGATACATAATTAATCACCAATATAAATTAATAAATTTGGTAAAACTATTATAAAAAAAAAAAAAAACTATTTTTTAATCACATATTTTTAGCTAGCCTTCTTGTGTAAAGTTGGCCTGTGTTGTTTCTTTGTCTCTGACCACATTTCAGTCAGTAGCGTAGCGTACGTCGGCTCGGCCGCCATCTTGGGCAGGGGTTTCTTACAAGCAGTTAGGTCCATATCTTTGGTTAGGTGTTGTTCTTTGACTTCATGCTGAAAGATTCAGCCTCCTGCAGCTCATTTCAGACTGTAAGACTTGGACAGAACTGAACAGTCAACTCGTTTGAAAGGAGTGATACCATCTAGTTTTACTTTTCCCGACATTTTTGCAAAGTTTGTATCATGATAATTTCTCACATGATCAAAATATTTCAGTGCTCACTCAGTGATTATAAAATAAACTGTTAGAAAGTTTTCCTTTTTGAATTCATCCTCATTTAAAACTTAATTAGTGTCACATCCTTGATGTTAAAATTAAATATTCTGAGAAGAATTTTTTTAAACATCACATGGATGAGTTATTCTTAAGTACCTGAAGAATGTAGAATATTATTTATTTAGGTAGACTTACCAGAAATACAAACCTGATAAAGGCGCCGTGGGAAAAAAAAAAAAAAATTACAACTGGTAGCTAAAATCATCTCACATTTACTTGAAGGGGTACTGGATGATGAGCATGGAGAGAATGAATAAATTCTGTTGTTATGGTACATTCAAACTGCTTTTTATGTGTTCAAATTTGTAGTTTTACTACAGAAAATGAATAAATAACGGTTTTATGTGATTGGTTTTGGTGTTATTACTTTTTTTTTATTATTATGGCAATTTAAGGGCATTTACCCGGGCTTATCTTATTATTACTTATTATTATGATTACTTATCCGGGCGCTTTAAGTAGCAGCCCACTGCTCTCTGATACTCACAGTACAGAGATGGGTGAAATGCAGAGCCCTAATTTACCCTCGGGGATCATACAAGTATGAAAAAAATAAAAAAAATTGTGTGTTTTCTTCTGGTTTATGATTTGATATAGCTTATTTCTTTATATATTATATTTGTGCTCCACTACTATATATAGGCTATATGGAGAGAGAGAGAGAGATCGGGATTTTTAAAAAAAATTATTTTTTAAAAAGCTGCCTGACCAACGCCATGTGTGAGACACACGGCAAGTCTGACTTGCCGTGTGTCTCACACATGGCGTTGGTCACGCTGGTGTACCAGGCTATAAAATCACTATGTATGCATGTAGGTGTGTCTAAGAATGTGTATATGTAAATGAAATAATCTATGCTTTGTCATAAATGTCAGATATTTATAGTAATACAAACGGCTCGAAAATCGGTTGAAAATTTTGTCAGTTATGGAGTATTTAATCGGGGATAGATCTCTGCCTACATTGATTAATGCAATGAGGAGACGGGGCTTCCCCCTGCCTAAGATGGTGGCAGAGCTGACGCATCGCTCCAATGGACAGCAGCGTCGGAGGCGGCATCTAATGATATCTATGGTCTCTGAGGAAATCTTCCTTCAGGCTGTTAGTTTCTTCCTCAGAGAGTGTTAGGATTTTTTGTTCAACAAAGAGGGCGTCTTGCTACGATGCTGCGCATGCGTGTTTGTCGCTTCGTGATTGGTGCCACATTCATATGTAATGGGGTGGACAGTCAGTCGCTTGCAGGGAGGTAGAGCTTGGTTTAAATATTCATGTAGATTACTCAAATATGCATGAATGAAGAAAAATAACAAGATGATTCATTTCTTGATGAGGAAATAACACACTGACACGCTTAAAAGCTCTTAAAGGTCCATTTTTCACGATAGGGCTCCTTTAAAGTCTGAAAACAAAACTAAAGCTGCTATTTTTGAACATGTTAAATATAAATAAATGAATAATAATAAAAACATAAAAACAAAAAAGTAAAACAAACTAAAGAATAAATTAAACAAATAAATAAACAATTAAGCAACAAAACATTATAATAATAATAATAATAATAATATTATCATTATTAAGTTATAATAATAAGTTAATCAAGCCATGGATTGATATAATTATGAAAGTGTAGTAAATATATAAAATATAAAGCCGTTTCCTCTCGGCTTAGCTTCCAATAACTTTTTCTAGTCCGTTATTTATTCTTCCATCATTTGCCACTGACTTCAAATTAAACATGCATCCATGTTGTACACGACAGCGCCAACATGCCCGGCGTTTAATGTAAATGCAATTATTCCCTCCGTGTCCGGGCTCGCGGTGGGAGGGACTCTGTTGCCATGACAATGACGTCAATGTTGGTGTCGAGTAACCAAAGGTCAAAATAAAGACAAGTGAATGAAAACGGAAGGAAACTTAACAGGCTGCCCAGAATAGGACATAACACAACCAAATCCACTCAAACTTCGAACTAAGTCGTTGCGCTGGACGTTGACGCACTGTTGTTGCGGAACGGTCGTTTTATTCGCCGGTAAGGAAACGTCAGACAGCAGAAGGTTAGGGTCACAGGCAAGCTAACAGCAGCTAGCCGTGTCAGTGAGCTAGCTGTAGCTTAGGTCGTCGGCTAACAGGAGCCTGTGCTAACAGTTACCATGTTGTATTGTTTGCTTTGGCCGGGTGTCTGACAACACAAAGTTACTTCAAGCGGTGCGCTAGTATTAGCATTTACCTTACACCTCTTGACGCTTGTTTTAAAAGGATACATTACTGTTTAAGTTGGCTTTTTCAGTGTTGCAGTCATTGAGGTTATAGTAACTGAGAAGCTGGCCTCCTATCAGTGTGTTTCCCAGCTGTGTAAGTTCATTTTTAATAGCGTTGCAATACCGTGTTTGCGCAAAATGTAGTCGAAAAACGAAGCAGTGAACTGCAGTATCGTAGTAAATGTGTAAGCCGTGCTGCAAGTTTGTGGGACACAGCAAGCTAGCTTGTAATTCCCTTTAAAAGCAATGTAATAACTTGGTAAAGTAAGTTATTTAGAAATTTACTTGGCTCGTTATTTGTAGGAGCACATTGCTAGTTTATTATTGATTTATACATTATCATTACTATATATCTGCTTCACAGTGTTCTGATTATTTTAGTATCCTGTCATTGAAAGTCACCCTGGTCATCAGTTTGATTAGCCACCAAGACTTTGTCAGGATAGTGGAAAATCTAATAAGAGAGAGGGGAAAATTCCTGAAGGGTTTTTTTTTGCTGTTGTATTTTTAGGATAGTAAACGATTATAAACCAAGATAGTGTTGGGCTCGCTTCAGACATAATCTACTGAGGCAGTCAGTTGTTATCCTGGTCAGATGGCCTTTTCCCAGAGGGTTTTCTGCTCCTCCACTGCGCTCTACATCGCTATGCAATGACATACCAGTAGGATATCCGAAAAATAATCGTCTAATTTTCAAATGAAGTGGAACTGTAGCTTGTTTTATTTCTCATGTCAACTTAGATGTGCTGGTAGCAATCTCTGACAGCTTTGTTAATTAGTTCATTAGGTGATCTTTAAAGGAAAGCTACTTAAAGAGGCTGTCCCAGTGTTGAACATGCCACCGGTCTCATGCAACATGAGGAGGAAGGCCATTTTTCTGTGAAATAGATGTGATGATGAAATAAAAGAGACATTATCTTCTTTTTTGCCCAGAGCCCCGCCGTGCAGCATCAACCAGAAGCCAGTGGCTGTGTTTGCAGCTGCGTTTTGGCCATGCATAAACACTACAAGGAAGTCGATGGCGTTGTGATGAGCTGGGCCGAAACATGAGGAAGTGAGATGGTTGGTCATTATAGGATTTCCTCTATTTCCAGAAGAAGAGTTGAAGTGAAGTTATCATGGTCTGTGTAGCAGAGAAAACCAGTGACTTCAAACCCATGTAGCATCCTTTCAGAAAGGAGCTGATGCAGGCATCGTCATATGAAATTGGAGAGACTATTTATGAACATGCAAGCTTTTTACAAGAGTAACTTGTATGAGTTTTTTTTTTAAGTAAAAGCCGAAAAGGACTTGTATACTAATAAACCTCTATTTAAGTATTGAATATTCTGCGTTCAGCTGCCAGCACTGTGACTGTCTGTGGCTATGCATGTGACTGAAGTTACAGATCAGTAGTTTGGGGCTGTAAACATCCCCGACTGGAAGCTGTCTATCCACAGAGCTTTCAGTCTGATGTTTGCGGCCGCCGACTGCCTCGTGCCTCCACGGAAACGGAAGAGCCAAGTAAATATTCAGTCTTCTTTGTCTTTTGTTTCGTCCCATATCCGACTTTTCTTTGAGAATTCAGACCTGTTTAGCCCCCAGATGCCCCCTTTGATCCATAACTTTATGTTTTGGTGGCCTATGCCTCCTACAACACTTGCTCAGACTCAGTTCATGTAAACATCCTACACTCAGCTGGAGTCAGTTGCAGTGCAGGCTGAGAGAAGGTTGTTTACTTGCACTGGCTGGGAGATGCACCGTCATGGAGACAGCAGGATGCTGGCATCTTCATAGAGGGCAAACGTGACAGATGCATGCTGAAAGGATGACATTCACTGTTGATTTGTGGCTGTCTGGTGGAATTTGGACACATTTACGCAGCAGTTTTGTATTACTGCATCCTCATTTTTATCCTCAGCCTTCATTTTGATACTGCCTTATTGAGCATATTGTGAGGACATTATCTGCCCTCCGACAACACAGAAACAAACATGTAAACAAGCGTTTCAAACCTGCTGCTTTACACGTCTCCAGGGCCACAGTTAAACACGACACACCGAGAGACAGAGGGCACAATACCTGCTACGCTGTCGCAGCAGCTAATGAATACAAATGTAACTCGCAGACTGTGCTCATTACCTTGTATCTGTTGTGTTTGCGTTATGATCTGCTGTTAATTACTGCTGTTTTCCCCTAAAAACAAAGCAAATCCTGCACACTGAACCACAAGTGAAAGGTTGGTTGTTAATGTCTGCAAAGCTTGTGTACACCCAGTTTATAAAACATCTTTTTAAGAAATCAGCTATAACTTTGTGAAGAGCATTAATATCTGTTAAGATACAGTACTGAGGCATTAAGTGACAAGTTTTAAGCTTTGACAGTATAAAATTAACTGTATGAAACTTTGTTGCCTTCATCCTCACTAAGTGAAATGAGACGGAATGAGCTGCTTGTAAGCTTCATCAGATTTTCTCTTCCTGTTCTCATGTCAGCTTTTTAAATAGACTTCTATAAATAGAGGCCCTGGTGTGGAGTCTATCAGAGCAGCCTATTTTCTGGTTTCAACCATTAATCAGCAACAGTAGGTAGGTTGGTGAGCTAACGACTTCGATTTGTTTCAAGTTTTTAATGTTACTTTAGTGCATCACCAAAGTGTTGACTGTCGTTTTGAGCAGTCTTACGGCATCACATGCTGCTATGACAAGACAATGTAACTACAGTTTAGTAAATTTCATTATATAACTAATTTAATCAATGATGTTTCATGAGTAGCTGTTCGAGATTAATTTAGTAAAGAATTTCTGTTTTGTGTTCATGTAAATAATATGAAACCTGTTCAAATGAATAAAACCAAAGTTCAAAATTACAGGTGATTGTTTTTTTTTTTTGTTTGTTTTTTTCTAAAGTAATAATAAGCAATTTATATAATCTAATGCATGCATTTGAAAATAAAATCTGTCAGAAAGCATAATTCCTTGAAGATTTGAAAAGGATCTGAAGTTCTGCATGCTGACCACTAGATGTCAGTCATTCTCCATAATTTAAATTGCAAAGCAACAACTGTTTGCAGTTTTACAGGGTTGTAACCAGTTATTGGTCTCATGATTTTTAGCGCAACCTGAGGTTATTTAAATATATGCAGCAATAAGTCCACTTGACATTTTCAGGAGTAAAATAATTAAACCACAGATGTTTCAAACAGCCCTACAGAGAGAGGACACTCCAGCTGTGATTGTGAAAAAGGGTTGCACTTCTGTGACAAAAAAAGATGTTTTTAAATATATGAATTACATATTTTTTAGTGGAGTATTTATATTTCATGTAGTTTTATTCAAACATTTCAAAAGATGCCAAATAGATTTAGTCGTTATTTATATATTTGATATGTAGCCTGGATTTCACAAGAAGAACACTTGTTAGGAATAATATGATGCATTTTTTAAGATAAACTCCTCTAGGGTTTTGTCCTTTGGTAAGAAAATATGTTTTCTCTGATTAATTTATTTATTCTTAAATTCCAACTTTTACAAACCTTGTAATCTGTCCCACATTGGAAAAATTGATTCTTTTTGTTGTATTAAAACCTGTATCTGTCCTGGGATTCTATTTTATGTAAAGTCGTCCTCAAAGTTATTCATACCCTTCAGTTAAAGAAAGATTAAATTCACAATAATTGTTCAAATAAAAGAAACTGATAATAAAATCAAAATTTACTTAATATATATATATTTTGTATTATGTATGTATGTATGTATGTATATATATATATATATATATATATATATATATATATATATATATATATATATATATATATATATATATATATTAATTTAGTGAAGTAAAATTTTTCTTTTGAATTGTGGTTGGAAATAATTATAATAATAATAAAAAAAACAAATAAGCAAAGCTGTCCAAGACAAATTAGAGCACCCTTTGCATGAACAGTACTTACCTGTCAAGTTTTGCTCAACAAAATTTTAGCTTTGGAGCACCATCATGCTTGTTTACTTGTTTTATTTTTTGTGTATTTGTTTTTAATATTTCTTTTGAACCACAATTCAAAATCAATGTTATGATACAGTATTCATAGCATTTTTATATATTATTTCTTTTGTCAATTTTAATTAGCTTTAATTTAATGGTATGAATAATTTTGAGGACGACTGTACCTGCAACCAATAGTTGAAATTCATGAAGCAAAGGGGAAGAAAGGAGAATATAGTGAGCTCCTGCTTCGACGAAACCCAAACAACAAGATTCTGAGTGGGAGTAAATGTCAAGAGGCGGCAGCTGTACTTACAATAATCTCCAACAGATTTCATAATTTTTTTTACCATATGAGCTTGGAAACTAAGCTTGAGGAGGTTTGTTCCACATAATTACAGTTTATTTCAGTTGTTCACACGCAAATACTTACTTGATGACCACAAAATGCAACTCATGCAACAGCCTCCTAAGTTCTGCTGAACTACAAGCACAATTTCTGCTGTATACTAATGCACATCTAAAACTCACTTTTAGGAAAAAAAAAAAAATCTTGATTCTCTGCTTTTAGTAGGTTTTCATGAAGAATATCACTGTTAATGTAACATGGAACAAAAAAGGGCCAAGGTCCTGATCAAAAGAGTAGTCATTCATCAGTGTTTTCTATTGAGCACAAATGTATGTGTTTAACTGGTTCTTCTAAATGCCTCTTTATCTCCTGTCATCTAAAATCAAGATACCATTTCCAAAACAAATAATATTGTTGGCATATTTCCAGAAATGTGTGTGAACAAACAAACTGTAGAAGTCAGTCTTGGGAAATGAAGGATAGGCAAATGAATAAGCATGGAATAGTTCTATGTCTTGTGAAAGCATGAAAAACATGGAATATTTTATAAAAACCTAAGCATGATCATCATACTGTTAAAAAAACAAACAAAACACAAAACAATTGCACCAAGGGACAGAACCCAAGTTTCTTGGAAACTGAAAGGTTTGACACCAAAAAATGATATCTACCTTTGGACTCTCAAGGATCACAACCTGGTCAAGTAGCTGCTGGAGCTACAGGGGGCTAAAACCCCCTTTTTGGGTTATGTAAATCCAAATATTTAGGTAGTACAATGGCATAAACAGTCATAACTATGAAAATAGGGAGCCTTGCTGCAAACCTATTTTAAGTTATTGCCCCAAACATCCCCAAATCACAAAAAAAGTCATGTTCACCTGACAAATTTCCATGAAAATTTATATTTTTCAGCACTTTACGGAGAATTATAACTGAATTATTAAAGAAAACTTCCTCAATTCATAAGCTTCCATTTGAGCCCAAGATGAGCTTTCTACCAGCAACAGGAAAGCTGCAATGCAACCATTGTTGTGAAAAACTATGCCCCTATGCTAATTTTAGTTGTAAGTACTTTTCACAATAGGGGTTGCATTGTTTGGAGCTATTTGAGCGATGGGACGGCAAAACAGTGATCTAAAAAAAACAAAAAACCTTTGAAAACTTTTGCCTTCCTCAGTACTGTGCCTTTCCTGTCTGAATTCACAAAGGAGATCTGCAATTACCTGTAAAAATCTCATGGAAACAGGGCCACAGATGGAATTGGAGGAGCAATAGGGGATTGTCACGCTTTTGTGTTTGTGCCACGGCAGACGAGATCGCGCGTTCTCTTTTTCTTTCTTTCAAATCAATATCCAACCCCTCCTGTGTTTGTCCCGGTTTGTCTAGAGCTCCCGCGCTCTTAGCACAATGTAAACAGTCAATTTCTTCTTCTACGCTTGCATTATCGGCAGAGTAGGCTCTGAACGCCGAAGCTTCCGTAGTTTCGTGACCGCGCATGTGCGCGCTTCATGGACGTAAACAATACTCCTTTTTAGACTAAAAATATACTAAATGACGTCGTTTCGAGTAAATTCTGGACGCTACCCACTCAGGACACTTGGATTACATGGGACGAACAGTATGGAGGAATACTGATAATTTTTTGTGGATTTTTATGGACCTTTTTGGCTCGGACCATGGCGAACTCCATTGGGGGGGAAACGAGAAGTCGTCCTGATCTCCGGCTGCATTTGACATATTAAAAAAGTGCTCCAGAGTCTTGCTCACCATGAAGGTAAGTGGAAAATAAAGTTAAATCATTCTGAGGGTGAACTATTCCTTTAAGTTTTCATGGATTCCCCTCTGAAGTGATACTTAGGAAGAAGTGGATCAAAGCGATTCGCCGGGATGAAGAACCGAAACTTATGATAAAACAAGGCAGCACGTTTCTTTGTATCCGGCACTTCAGTGATGCAGACCACTACAGCTGGCGTTAGCAGGATAGCGTTAGCTGACATGCCTAAAGGCCTTTACACACCTACTCCAAATATTTCATCCAAAAGATTTAATCAAATTTATGTCAAGTCAACAGGAGCGTTCACATCAGTGACAAAATTCCATCTTGCGATTTTTTCAACATTTATTTTTTTTGAACTGAGGTCGATTTTCTTAATATTCGCATCCAACAGATACACAATCCACCAATCAGAGAAGGCGCTCTGACCATCACAGAGCTGGTTGAAAGCAAAAAGAGAAAGAAAAAAATAGAGATGTGTCGCTTGGTCGCTGCTACTGCATCATCATGGTTCAGGTGTTATCATCTTTGTGTCGCAGCATCTTGTTTGACAAACGAGGGGAAAAAATATCACCGCTGAAGTAACAGTGTTGTAGCTGTTCCAGGTTATTAGCTACAGGTGTTACATTTAAAATCCGCATTTGGCATCTCGACGGTGAGATCAGCTGTTTTTCAGCATCCAGAAGTTTACCTGCAGCTGTCTCTCTCCGTCACTGCTGCATGTGGTCACGTTCCTCTGGAATAACAAATGCAAATTTGTTCTTGCATCTTCATGATTTTGCGTCAGAGCAGGTGTGTATAGACAAATGCGTCGATATTTCTCCTTCAAATTATTCACAATTTCCTGCTGTTTATTCGCATCGGTACCGGTGTGAAAAGGTCTTAACTTTGTGCATCTGAAAACACACAACCATCTAAAAAATTGGGTCTGTACCCTCCCGTTTCCAGTGGAACAACTGGGGACTGCCAAGAGGGGATACCGCTTTTAAAAGCGCATCAACTTGCTGAGGCCATGACGTTCACCCAGCATAAACGCATGTAGCAACTGGAAGAAGAAATCAAGGAGTTGACAAGAGAGCTGTCACAACTGAAAGTGTATCAATTGCATTTTCACAGATTTTGTGTATCAGACAAGAACATTGCCTCTTCACAAAGCTGTACGTCACCTCTACTGGGTGAACGTCATGGCCTAAGCGAGTTTTTTTTTAATGCTTTATTAATGTAGCCTAAAATCTGATTTTCAGATGCTTGTGTGTTTTCAGCTAATGCTAGCCTGCTAACGTTAGCCTACTAACGTCAGCTGTAGTGTCGTCTGTGTCACTGAAGTGCCGGCTACAAACAAACATGCTACCTTGTTTTATCATAAAGTTCGGCCCTTCATCCCGGGGAATCACTTGATTTGCACTTGCAAAATGCACTTGATACACTTTCAGCTGCGACAGCTTTCTCGTCAACCCCCTCTTCCTCCAGTTTCTGTATGCGTGTATGCTGGCTGAATGTCATGGCCAAGGTGAACTGATGCTCTTTATAAGCACTTGTTCCTCTGGAAATGGGAGGGTACAGACGCGATTTTCAGATGCTTGTGTGTTTTCAGATGAACAAAGTTAGGCATGTCAGCTAATGCTAGCCTGCTAACGCTAGCCTGCTAACGCCAGCTGTAGTGGTCTGCATCATTGAAGAGCCGGTTACAAACAAACGTGCAACCTTGTTTTACTATAAAGTTCGGTGAATCGCTTTGATCTACTTTTTCCTTAGTATCACTTCAGTGGGGAATCCATGAAAACTTCAGTAGGGTTGGTGTTGTTTATTAGATTTACCAAGTGGAACAGAGCAGTGACATTGGATTCAGCTATTGTTGAACTGGCCCGGAAGTGTAAATGCACAAACTTGATAAGTTCCAGAATCCAGAACACAAAGCCTGATAATCCCCCATAAAGAAAGAAGCGGATCTCTGGGTTCATTGAGGAGGTGAGCTTCATACAGCACAGGATCTGTATGAGATGCTGAACAAAAAATTAACTTCAAAAATCACTTACTATTGGGTAAACAAGGAGGTCATCCAAATGTGTGATGAGCTTGTTCCTGACAGCCTGCACAGAACACTGACAGGGAGGTGTCACGCTTCTGTCAGCACTCAGAGATAAGTCCATGACCTTGATAACAGTAGATCTGAGAAACAACACGCACCACACTGAGAATGCCCAAAGCTCTCCTCCTGAGCCACCCAGGTCATCTAGATCTGTGTGACAACTTGTCATCTATGATCAACTTCCCTATGTAAGCCAGGTGCTCAAGATTGTGGGGGAGGAAGAGCAGGTCAGCTACATCAGGTGACAGTTTGGTGACAAGAACTTGCTCATTTGGCCACAAACTCCAAATGTAATTTTCAATTTTCAGGAAAGATGTGGACTCTGAAATTCCAGAGACGGCTACCTTGCGCTTCTCAACACTGAATAACTGTAGGAGAGAGGTGGTTTGGAGGAGCAGGGAAAGAGCTTGGCTGACAGTCTGCACTCTCAGAATGCTGTTGAGAAAAAAAAGCAAAGAAAAACTAACCCATTAGCATTAATGTTTATTATTCCATTCACTGAAAAACATCTCAAGTTGACTCAACTTAAAGTAATTTGCAACCTCGCTGACTTAAAATTTTGGGTAAGGCCAATAAAATATTTAAGTGAACACGTAACTGAGTTTCTTCAAATTATAAGATCAAGTTCTCATAGCTTATAGTTTTGTGCTGGGAATCTTCTTTTTTTAGTCAGACAAACTAAGATTTTCATTTGTACAATAGGACTCAAGAGATCTTGACTAATCTTTGATTCCGGCAAGCAAACCTGTAAGGTAATTTTATCAATATGATACTGAGATGAGATCATTATGCTTATTTACTCAAACATAATATGCAGGAGAAGATGCAGAATCTGAGACGATCCAGCATCATGAGAAATTATTTGCATTGCTCTGCTTACTTAGTGACTTCAGTTTGTGGTAATGATGTTATCTCCCTGTACTGTCCTTCACACTCATGGTGCAACTTTGACGTCCAAACTGAACAGAATTTTTCAAAAACTCTCTCTAAATGTGAACATAACAAAGGCAGTAAGCACATAACTCAAATTCATAGAATAAAAATCAGAAAAGGTTGAATTCCTGCTGAATTAGCATTTTTCATGAGCCTTTGTGGTCCAGATACATTGAGTTTTGACAATAGCTCCGCCCCCTTTTTGTTCATGCAAGCTTTAACTTAAAGCTTGTTCCATTATGTGATACAAATGACCGTGATGATGAAAAAGCCGTTAAGCTAGCTTTTATAATAGCTTTGAATAAAAGAGATGCGAAACCTCAGTTTTGTATTAGATCTGCTGGGGCATAAGTTTGACGATTGCATCAAACATGGTTCCTATCAAGGTCCTCCATAATGTGCGAACGCAAGCTGATGGGGAAGGGTAGTTCTTATAACTAAACTCCAGACGGGTAGTTATCTCTGTCCAAATGCGCCTATAGACCTTTTTCACGCTTCCTTGTTTTCTGACCGGAAATACGCAACGGGCGAGGAGCTTTGCTTCCGACAACAATGTCTTAAGCTGGAAAGCCAAGTAATTGCAGCACCAGGCTGTTTTTCTTTTGCTCTGAAGCAGTCCTACATCCATTTCCAGGACTTTCAACATCCATCGATGATAGAAATTAATAGGGACGGAAAAACCGAAGCGTCATTAAACGCCGAGTCATTTTGACACGACTGCCGTGAGCACAGACTGTTATGCTTAATGCGACTGCATCGGTCTCTGCTGTAAACATTTGATACGGTCAGAGAGCAAAAATAAAACAGAATAAATAAATAAATTAAATAAAATGATGTCCTCAACTCTTGCCTCAGTCCTGAGTTACTGTTTTCATCCATCATTGTTAAAGTAGAAGAAAATAGTTTTTATATTTTTGTCCTTGCATGCATGGAGATAGTATAACTGTGTTGTGTGAAGTTGTGGCTGCTGTCATCTGTGGATCTTCATGGTGGACTGTGTTGAACAGCAGCACATGATGCTGCTTTGTAGCCGTGGATTAATGTTCTCGCGTATGTTATAATGAGAGGCTGAGACGAGGCAGTTCGGGTCCAGTAAAAGATCACTGGACCCGAACTGCCTCGTCTCAGCCTCTCATAACATACGTGAAAACACTGGTAACCCACAGCTGTACTAGAATAATACATGTATGTTACTCAAAGCTACAACAGAAGCATGTTAAATAAAAGCCACGAAACATACAGCATATAATTTTTTAAAATTTCAAATCAGAATGAACTACGATCTCCTGCGATCTCTTGCAGTTAAACACGTTACAACGATATTCTACCATCAGTGATCCTTATTTTGTTCACGATCATTTAAAAGCAATAATTTTGAAATGAGAGTGATCAGGGAAGTTTGACCAAACCTATATGTGTAATCCTAAAAAAGAAAAAAAAGGCATTATTTCAGCAGAGCCGATAATTTAGGACATTAATACGTTAATTTGTGGACATTATGCACGTACTGGATGCATTAATAACACCTGCATGGTCACGTTTTATTTCCTGTCAATGTTATCAGAGCGGCTCTGCAAATTTCATTCTAATCTGATGCTTTATCAGAAATGATTAATAATCGCGAGGTAAACCTCCTCTATAAACATTTGGTTTCGGACGTGATTGAATTACATTTAAAGCTTGGTATCTTAACAAACTCCCTCTCTTTAAAATCCCGGGAGCAGCTCAATCTCAATCTCAAATTTATTTATATAGCACATTTAAAAATGACAATAGTCGCCAAAGTGCTGAACAAAATTCGATTGAAACAAAAACAAGGAATAAAAGCAGCAAAATTAAAAAGATAAAAACAGGGATCATAATGCAAAACAATAGATAAAACAAGACACAACAAGCTCGATTTAAAATCCAAAGGTCAGTCTAAAAAGATGCGTTTTGAGGAGAGTTTTAAACTCAGAAACTGACTGAGCGTAACGGACAACCAGCGGGAGACTGTATCAGAGTTTAGGGGCAGAAACAGAAAAAGCTCTGTCTCCTCTGGACACGTATTTAGAGATGGGGACTTCCAGAAGCAGCTGAGACGAAGAACGCAAGGCTCTTGGAGGAGCATGTCTGTTTAAAAGTTCACTGATATAAAAGGTCCATTTAGACCTTTAAAAGTCCATTTAGACCTTTAAATACTATTAACAGAATCTTAAATTGAATGCGAAAAAACACGGGAGCCAGTGGAGATCAGCAAGGACAGGAGTGATATGCTCCCAATTATTTTTCCCCGAGAGCAGTCGGGCTGCAGCATTTTGTGCTAGCTGAAGTCTATGAATCAGTGACTTGCTCAAACCGAAGTATAGCGAGTTACAATAGTCAAGCCGAGACAAATTCAATAACTGGATCACCTTTTTGAAGTCATTTCTCGGCAGGTAAGGCTTGACTTTCCCCAGAATCTTTAGGTGATAAAATACACTCTTGACTACTGCACTGATCTGTTTATCCAGCTTAAGAGAGTTGTCAATGGTCACCCCGAGACTCTTGACAGAAGAGCACAAGAAAGAGGTCACTGGGCCCAGAACACTGACCTGGTCAACCAGTTCTTTATCATCCCCAAAAATAATCATTTCAGTTTTACCTTCATTCAGGTGCAAAAAATTTCATGCCATCCAGTTTTTTAAGTCAGCAAGACAATTTAGCAGATGGACTATTGAACCATCCTCAGGTTTCATCGGCACGTATATTTGTAAATCGTCTGCAAAACAATGGTAACAGACACCATATTTACGAAAAATAGATCCCAATGGCAACAAATAAAGAGAAAAAAGGAGAGGACCAAGAATTGAGCCCTGCGGGACACCACAGGTAAGTGGAGCCGCCGCAGACGAATACTGCTCAAGTTGGACCCGATAAGAGCGATCAGTAAGATAGGACTGGAACCATTTCAAAGCAGTGCCTCTGACTCCAACACAGTGATCTAACCGAGAAAGAAGGATCTGGTGGTCAACAGTGTCAAAGGCTGCTGAAAGGTCTAGGACAGGGGTCGGCAACCCGCGGCTCCGGAGCCGCATGCGGCTCTTTAGTCCCTCTGTTGCGGCTCCCTGGCATTGGAAAATGAATTAAAGGAGCTGTATCATGCTTTTCAAATGTTCCAAAAGTCAAATATAGGCATTTATAAGCTAGATATGTTCCCATCGTTACTATAGAAACTAATTTGGTGTTAAATATTAGTTTTTCGATGCATCTAATTTCCAACACGGAAGTAAGATGGCTGACTGTACTGAACCGCGGAGCTCTCGACCAATTGCAGCATATTTTACACCCATTTCATGACGTCGCCCCGGAAGAGACACTTATTCTGAAGGGTCACAGAATTGTCTGGTCATGCTGTGTTCGGAGTTTGCTAAAGGCTAACTGCTAGCAACATGGGCACTTCAGACAGTGAGCTACGTTTATCAGACAAGACAGCATTTAGAAAATAAATAAACTTACAGGTAATGACAAGGTTGTGGCCCCCTCCCTCAGTGTTGCTGCAGAAGTTTTCTTTTAAATCCATTTGTTTGAAAACCCAGACCTGACTGCACAGAAGTTACTACTAGCTCCATACACGAAGCTGAATCAGGGGGGGGGGGGGCGAACGGTGCATAGACCGTTAGGAGAGAGAGAGGGGGAGACTGTTTACTTGATAGTGTGCACTTATTGTAGCAATTGAATTACGTAGAATGATAAAGGTACATAGAATGATAATAAGCTGCTGTCTGATTCAACCGTTTCTGAGCAGAGAGACAAAGCTGACAGACCATAAACAGGAACTTTGATTCTCACTCTGGACATTCACATGGCCTCATCAGTGCACAACAGATCATATTATACACCCAAAACCCCAGAAAAGTGAAATTTGATGTCATGGCACCTTTAACTCTGCAAACAGTGGTCTGGATAGTGGTAAGTCTTTCTATTTAAGACTTCAGTTTTCTTACGGTTTCAACAGTTATGATCCATAAAATCATTCTAGACCTTGTTCATACGGGTGATCTTTTTACTTGACTTTCACTGTCAGCATCACAGCAATATCCCTGCCTGTAGACAAGGCATCATAAAGACTATTGGAGCCTCAGCTGTGACCAGCTTAAGACCAACCGCCAGAGGAAGCCAAAGCTGATTTCTGGAGACAGGCCCAACACAGACTCTTATAACAGCTGAGCACATGAATGAGAAAAGTAATCATAAGTATATTGAAAGTGATGATTAAGGTTATGAGTAACTAGTAACTGAATGACTGAATTTAATTAAATGATGTAAAACATTTTTTACACTGAATCATTTCAAGCATCTCTCTTTTTTTTCCCTCTTTATTTTGTTTCATTCTCAACCAAGTCAACACCACTGTGTTGACAAAATTTTAGGGACATTGACAAAAGATTAAACTGCCCCCCCCCCCCCCCCACCCCAAACACACACACGCACCCATTCCCTCATAAGCCAACCGGAAGGGTATATTTAACAAAATAAACAGAATGACAAATATGCACTACAGATGCAGGCATGAAAAAGTTCCGCCTTTTTCTGCCAGACGTGGTGCTGTAATAGTGCACTATCAGCTGAATGATTTTTCCCACAAATACGTCATCACGCACAGTGTCCAAACTTGGCGTGTGGAAACGTCCTTGTTCCGGGCATTCGTTTATGCTCTGAAATCGTTTCCCCTGGGCACACAGGCGTTTCTCTGTGCGATTGAATTAGCAGACAAGTCGCTGGTAAGTGGCTGGCAGTCGGCAGAAAAGGGAACTTTTTCATGCCGCATCTGTACTTATACATACACCCATTTATACGTACACGTCTGAGTATGCCAGGTATACATACAAGAAGCAAATCAAACTAAATAAATAAATGAAGAGGAAGAAATTAATGAAACTAAAGAAACTAAAAAAAAATCAACTGATAAATCAGATTTCATTTTCCATTTTTTAAAAAGTACATCATTAAGAAAAATTACCCCATATCTTCTCAAAAGCTTTAGGGTTTTTCTTCAAATTAGATATAATTTTTTTCTGGTGGAATATAAGATAAGAGTTCATACAGCCACATATTAAAGCATGGAGGTGCAGCACTTTTCCATTTCAGTGCGATACACTTAATAGCAGCCATCAAGGCCATTTTAACAAATCGAATATTTTGTTCAGAAGGTAAAGGTAGTACAGATTCATCTCCAACTAATACAATTCTTGGATTTAAAAACAAATCAAGGCCAGTTGCTTTTTCAATGATGTCTTTTCCAGTTTTCCAGTATCCATCCTAATGGGAGCAGGACCAGAACATGTGTACAAGAGATCCTGTCCCTGTTTTGCATAGCGGAGATAAAGCAGAAATATCAGGGTTTATTTTATTTAGACATTGCGGTGTATGGTATAATCTGTGAACCAAGTTAAATTGTTGCAATCTGTAATGACTATTAGATGAGAATACCTGGCTTATTTGACAGATCGCTTCCCACTGTTTATCTTTAAATTCGACCCCTAGATCATGCTCCCAAACCTTTTTTCATCTTGCTGAACTCTAATATAATCTCTTACCTGTAAATGATTAAAGAAATGTTTGGAATCCAGGTAGAATTTTAACTTTAACTGCTCAAAAGATAACAATGACTCATTTTCCTAACGTCAGACCAAATTTTACACCCTTGTAGAACCAAAGTATTGTTCAAAGTTGTTGTTTGTTTTTTTTAACTATGTACAAAGGGAATATGAGGAAGGGTAGAAAGATTAATGCCTGCTAACTGATGAGTTGTATCCCATGAAGGAGAGTTCTGTCTAGTATTTTGCCTGCTTTGTATAACCAATGATTGTGCTGCTAAGTAATAGGATACAAGTGAAAATCAGGGAGACCTAGACCTCCCTCACTTGGGTTCAAACGAAGGACTTTCAATTTCATTCTTACTGACTTGCCCCGCCATAGAAATTTAGTTATCAAAGTATTTAACTGCTTAAAAAAAGATTTCAAGGAAGAATTCCCTGGTGAAAAAAAAAATGCGAAGTATACTAAAATTTTGTTTACTTTTGTGTACTTGAAATGTGTTTATTATTAGTTAACTTGAAGCATGCTATTTTGGAACAACTAATTTTGTACTAAGTTTATTTTAATTGTAATTAAATTGTATTAAAACTCAACCTGAAGTGTGTTTAGTGTACTTTTATGTGCTAAAGTGGAACAACTTAAAGTATATTTTGTATACTTTAAGTATATGACTTTAAATGTACTAATACATGTTTAATTAGTCAAATTAAAGTGTACTTACATTGTATTATAAGTGCATTATATGGTGTCTTAAATATATATAATTTTTATACTTTTAATATATTTCTGATGCAGTAATAATGTACTTGAATCATATTAAATTGCATTTCCCAAATATTAAGAAAGGATAATTTGCAGTTAACAGTTAATACATATCATTAAGGTACAGCATCAGAAATCCTGCTCAGGATAGGCCTGTTCTGATAAGAACAGTACATCACATACCCACTTTCAACATTGTTTTTCACTTAAAGTTAGTGCCATTCTGGTCAAACTTAAGGGAATGACATGTACACTTAATTCATGGTGCCAATAGGAAATGAGGAAAAGATTAATTTCTACCACGGCCACACAACCTGGTGAACTTATATAAGCTTCATCTCATTCTTCAGTTCTATTTTAATCCACGCAACCCTGGTAAAAGTTAAGGGAATGACTTATAAACTTTCCTTTTTCCTTCTGGGACCAAATCTACGTTGAAGAGATGCCTTTAAATTCTGATTATCAATATTTTGTGTGATATTAAACTGATCACTGGGGAAGGTGTGTGGTTCAGCTGTGGAAGGTTTCGTTTGGCCCTGCCTTTTACTGCAGTTACTGATCTGCGCATCACATCTGATATTTCTGCACCATCTTCGTGCTCATATGGGTCAATTTGGCCTAATTCAGTCTAGAGAACGTTTCCTTGTCTGATTGTTCGGTTTTACTTAGAATGAAACAACTCTTGCGTGTTTCCTCCATCAGTTTTTTTTTTTTTTTTTTAATTGTATATTTTGTATAATGTCTTGTAAATTGTAACTGCTTCCTCTTGGCCTGGACTCCCTTGGAAAAGAAGTTTTTTTTAAAAAAAATCTCATTGGGACTTTCCTTGTAAAATAAAGGTTAAATAAAATAATATATATATTCTGGAAACGGTGGTCTGGACAGCGGTCAGTCTTTTTATTTAAGGCTTCAGTTTTCTTAAGGTTTCACCAGTTTTGAGCCATAAAATTCAGGAGCTCATTCTAGACCTTGTTCATACGGGTGATCTCATTACCTCACTTCTACTGTCACCATCAGAGCAATATGCCAACTTTGCATAAAGACTATTGTAGTGATGTGCCTTTATTGTCACAAATAAAAGCTTGTTCTGATCTGTCCTCTGGCGCCATCCTGAGGCAGAACATGTTACCTACATCTCTGCATCCAAATGATAAGGTTTTCAAGGAAGTGCGCAAACAAAAAGTGCCTTACAACTATTAAATTTGAAAGGATTTCCAGACCCGAATGCTCTGAATGCAACATCCTTTATACAACATGAAAATGATTAAAATGAATTGCATGTCGAATGGCTGTGTGATGCACCTCTAAATTAAGAAGTGGTAAAATGATTTAACTTCTCTTGGTATAGATGGGAATTACAGGGTGCCCACTTTATGACACACAGAAAACAAAGTTTTGCAAGCACAACCTTTTTTTTCCCCCAGCGTTTGATTATCCAGACCATCGGATGTGAATACTTAATCCCATTTCTGTTTTGTGTTTAATTTGTCAACTCTCTGTTCCTCGTTGAACTTTTACCGTATTGAGGCAAGATGAGTAAGGTTTATTGAATTAATTATTTACTACTTTTTTTCTACATTAAAAGAGTGCAGAGTATGGAAAAAATGCTAACACAAAGAATGCCTATAACATAGGCAGCCTGGAAGTGTTCTGTGCTCATGAAAAGAATGTAAGCACTTTAACCACCAGCAGCTTTGATCAATTGACATAATGTGTTACCAAATTATGGACCCTGAACACTCCAGAAATGACTTTTTCCAAGTTTTCCAAACTGCGTACGTGTCTGCACTCATAGATGGATACAGGATTATGGTATGTCCCCCAGCCAACAACCATTAGAAGCCCTTTATCCCTACTTTGAGGCATCTAACTTACTGTACACCAAGTCAGATATCACAAAAAAGAGGCACTTTCCTTTGACTTTATTTAGTTATAAACCCTGCTTCCACCAAAGAATCGGGGTCTGTACAGGACAGGCTGGTGCAATTTTTTTGCATTTCCACAGGCAGAACATGGAACTGTTGCCAGGTTATCCCATATGACCCATCCCACTGCTTGTGGTACCCTTCCGTACTGTACCCTCTCTCAGTTCTGCTGATGTAAAAACCTTTACGTACATCCTTAAAGGAATAGTTCACCCACAGAATGATTTAACTTTATTTTCCACTTACCCTCATGGTGAGCAAGACTCTGGACCACTTTTTTGATATGTCAAATGCAGCCGGAGATCAGGACGACTTCTCGTTTCCCCCCAACTTTCATATAATGGAGTTTGCCAGGGTCCGAGCCAAAAAGGTCCATAAAAGTCCACAAAAAATTGTTAATATTCCTCCATACTGCTCCTCCCATGTAATCCAAGTGTCCTTAGTGGGTAGCGTCCAGAATTTACTCGAAACTATGTCATTTACTATATTTTTAGAGCCTAAAAAGGAGTTTTGTGTACTTCCGCGAAGCGCGCACATGCGTGATCACGAAACTACGGAAGCCTCGGCGTTCAGGGCCTATTCTGCCGATAATGCAAGCGTAGAAGAAGAAATTCACTGTTAACATTGTGGTAAGAGCGCCAGAGCTCTAGACAAACCGGGACAAACACATGAGGGGTTGGATTTTGATTTGAAAGAAAGAAAGAAAGAGAACGCGCGATCTCGTCTGCCGTGGCTTCTGTAGTTTCGCGAATGTGCATCAGCGTACTTGCTAGGCATGTGATGTAGTCTTGTTAAGACTCTAAAAACGTACTAAATGGTGTAGTTTCAAGTAAATTCTGGACGCTACCCTCTCAGGACACTTGGACTTCATTGGACGAGCAGTATGGAGGAACATTGACAATTTTTTGTGGACTTTTATGGACCTTTTTGGCTCGGACCCCGGCGAACTCCATTATATGAAAGTTGGGGGGGAAACGAGAAGTCGCCCTTATCTTCGGCTGCATTTGACATATTAAAAAAGTGCTCCAGAGTCTTGCTCACCATGAGGGTAAGTGGAAAATAAAGTTAAATCATTCTGTGGGTGAACTATTCCTTTAAGATTCTCACCATATCGTCATTTGTCAAATGATGTGGTTTTAGAGTTCATAATATCACTCAACGTCTAATCTTTCCAAGAGATTAAACCTGTAAATGTTTAAGATTCTCACATTTATACAGTGATTACACTGATGACAATTTTAGGTTTCCTTTAGTCTTGATCTCAACCACGTTTGTTGGGTTGTTTGATTAAAAAGTCACTGTGAACTTATTTGTCCTGTAGTAATTAGGCACCTTCTACAATTGATTAAAAGTGGTTCTGGGAAGATATCCCTTGATGTAGTGACACCCTGAATATTACTCCATTTACTTTTAATAATGTGTCTAATCTTTTCTTCCTCTTTACTGTATTGTCCCAAAACTGCCTCATTTCTCTTTCGGGGGACCATTTCTTTTTTGTTATAAAGTTGTTCTGTCCAGATGTTTTGCTTTATACTGTCTTCATAATAATATTTTTGCATTCTTGTTCCACAAATCATGATTTCCATTTCCTCTGATTTGGCCTCATTTGGAACTGTCATTACATTTAATTTATTTGTCTTGAACTTTATGTAGTCTTGAATAAATAAACATGAATAAATAAATAAAAGTTATTTTTACACACACAGGACATCGGTCACTACTCCTCAAAAAAAAAGAAAAGAAAAAATAACTTAACATAAAAGTACACATGTATCCAGTCTCAATGAATAGTTTGAGAAGAAACAAAAGCTTATTTAAGCCCCTTCCTTACTTTTAATGTCTGATTTTTAACTAATAAATCTCTTTTCATCATTTATCACCCTGAGAAAACCGGCATAAATAAGCGTATATGTCCAAAAGATACTTTCTCCTTGAGCCACTTCGGGAGGAAGTTCTCTGTGTTGAGGATGTTATTTCTGCCAGCTGATTTATTTCAAGATGTATGTAAGGTGCCTTTGACTATCGTTGTATATAGTAAGACCTAAAAAAAATTATCCATCTTGATGTTTGTATTAACATTGTTGAAAAAAAAAAGTGTGACAAGCCTGTAAGTCATTCTCAGATTCTGACCAGACTAAACAGATATAAATACTGTATATGCAACTGCAAGTTCACACATTTTGATAAGCTGCTTTTCAGTTATTCTTATTTCTCAAGTTTTCTTTTTGCAACCTGACAAAAAACAAAGAAAGATGTGTAAATAAGAGCAGCTTCTTAAGGAATTTAACTATAGGTAATGGTGATGGTCAATTAAGGACCCATCAGATGCTCAATTTAGCCCAAAAAATAAAGAAGGGGGAGTAGAAAGCAAGGGGCAAACTCTGCTGGAAAAGTGTGAAACCTGAAAGTTAAGTTTCATAATTATGGTTCTTTCTTCATCCGCTATAGGGGCTGGCTCCAAAACTGAGCAAGTCTCCACAGACTCCCACACTGAAAATGTCAACTTCACAGCTCAAATAAACGTGTTTACAGCTCAAATAAACATGTTTACAGCCTGGTTCAAAATATCATTTTAGGTTTAATAGGTCAACTTTACCTTCATGTCAACTGTGAGGGGGTGAATTTTTTTATCAACTCATCGGTTTGTCTCTTAAAACCGCTGGCTACTAGTTATCTCCTTGTTTGCTCTCCGTAAGGTCTCAGTCTGCAGCAGAGTAGCAAGATGGTGGTTTTTAGCAGATATAACAGTAAGTCCGAACATGCCTTATCCCACCGCTTAGGAGGTTAATCTTCATTAGTCCTGTTAGTTTTGAGTTAGCTCGGTTTGCATTTAGCCCAGAGTACGTTGGCTATCAATCATTTGCCCGAGGCCGAGCTTTTCCCATTTTAGTATTTTCCAGGACTGACGACACGCGCGACATGGCAAGATGGCGGCGGTGGGACACGCTCAACTGGCTTCACTTTCCCCTATTCAGACGAGACCAGATACTACGTCCATTTTTTTTTTTTTTTTTACAGTCTTTGGTAGAAAGAGGTGCAAAGTTCTGCAGATACAGTATGTCATCTGTGTGACAACTGTGCATGTAATGAAACAACCTTATTACTAATGAATGCTGTGTTCATTTTGTTAGTCTTGCCGAACTAATTTGAATTTGACGCGTCATATCGTAAATAATTTCATGGTGATGGTTTACATTTGTAGTGGTTGTTTGTCTCTGTTAACTGGCAACCCTACAGTGCAGATGGATGGATGGATGGATGGTTTGTGTTTGCAACACAAGAGCAGCTCACGAATTAGCCCAGGTACAGTATTTGTTTATCATGCCCTGTACTGAGAAAAGGTAATTTTCAATGCTATACGTGGGTTAACATAAACTCAGATAACTTCTAACATACCTTGATATTTTGTGAGCTATAGTTTGTGATGTTTCATGATATGTGGTGTGTGTTCTTCTTAGATAATTGTGTGTTAACTGTTGCATTGCCCATTTTGAACGTTAAATAAATGTGAAACATTGACATTACTGTTTTTACTGGATAACTGATGGATATTAAGTGTGACTTCGTATTGTATTTTAATTCAAATTCAATTCTTAAATATTCTCAAGCATCCTCTGCCACCATTTTGAACCAGGAGCTCCAACTCTTCATCTTTTTTGGGGTCGTGGGTGTCACTAAAGTATGGCTTTCACACAGAGCATAAAAGAAGCCTGGACAACCATTGGGGTTAAATAACACCCTGTTCACAATGTGACCATTGTCCACATGGATGCCGTTTTTACCTTTTAGATGCAGCTATTCTCATTTAAGTAGTTAACATTTATTTATATAACCCCTTGCACAGGCACTCGCCACAAAGTGCTTCACAGAGCAGATAGAACTCACAGCAACATGAAATACACAAAATAAAATACTTAGAATAAATATAAAATATAATAAAGCAGTCATAAAAGTTAAGGTCTGACTAAAAGCTTGTAAAAAATGCCTTCAGTTGCCTTTAAAAAATATCCACAGAGACCACATTATACAAAGACAGAGACAGAGCATTCAACAGTCTGGGAGCTACTGCTTGGAAAGATCGGTCTCCTTGAGTCCTAAAGCAAATGCGAGAGACCATTAAAAGATTCTTATCAGATGACCTCAGACTGCAAGAGGACGTGTACAGCTGAAGCAAGTCAGAAAAAAAAGAGGAGCATGACCACGAAGAGCTCTGAATGTTAAGACCAAGAAAATGGATACTAAAATCAACCAATGAAGTGACTTTAAAAACGGGTTTAGAAACTCTTCTGTTTGAGCAAATCAGAAGTTTTAACAGCAGAGTTCTGGGCCATCTTAAGATAAGCTGGCTCATACTGAGGTTGTTTTCACTCAGGACCCATTTAGGTTGACTTAACTGGGTTTTGGAACCGAACACGGCGCGACTGGGTCTGTTTGAACACGTCACTCACGCTCGTAGTAGACGTAACTCGCCCGCTCTCTGACCAGTTGAACGGGGTGGTTTCAGAGCGGCTTGCGTCGACTTGAAATGCAGCGCGAGTGATGTGTGAACCCGCACCAACATTAGCTCGGCCTGAATCCCAGATACTCCGACTTTTTTAACGAAACAGGAATCCGTAGGCAGCTGTACTATAGGGGTATACTTCTTATTGACAGTGTTATACCACAAATAACAGGGTTACGGCATGCTAACTGTAACATTTAATATCATCTTGTGTCTGCTAGCTACTAATCTATTTCTAACGTTAACATCAACGGGGCGTTCACAAACACTGGACAAATTACCAACAAGGGCTAGTAGGCTAAGCATTAATGCTCATGCTAACAACTCACCGGTACTCGTCTGGTCCAGACTTTGCATTTCAACAGAATCAATCTGCGTCTTGTTCTGTTTTGTCTGGAAATCTGCCGCCTCCAGTACATGACAACACTGTTTTTCACATGCAACCGTGTCTCGTCTTCAACACACTCCATCATTCACGTGTGTTTTGTTTACAGTACAGCCACGCTATACAGCTGGGACGTCTACTTCCGTCTAGCTGCCATGCCTGGATACACAACACTCCAGTCTGTAGAGCGACTGCTGGGCGCGGTGATTAAAGAGCAGATGTGAAACGGAGCCGTATTAGTTGAAAATTGAAACATTGCAACCTTTTCACTGCTGCGGCAGCACCTGGCCCCACCCAAATATGTGTGAAAACGACCTAAGATGAAAGCATTATCATCTTTAATTCACTTGTTAACACAGTTGTTCTGAGTTTTGTAATCTTCCTCAAATAAAATCTTTTTTATTCAGCATTTTAGAGACAAGGCTTCATCAGGATTTCATCTAAGTTTCCTAGACTGGGATGAGACTCTTGTATTTTGTAAATTGTATTTAAAGCAGAACTCAGTAACTTCAGCTCGGGGCTCCCCCTAGTGGCGTCCTTTCACTGTCGTGTTCAACCCCCCCTTACACCCCCACAGCACACAGACGGCTTCTCTACCTGTCTTTCCTCTATTTTGATCGCTGGATATATTTCTAAGCGTTTACTAGCTTGTTGATGCTACTTTGCTGCGTTGGTAGCAGCACCTCGTCTCCCTCTGCTCAAAGCAAAGACCTGTATTTTCTGAAACGGGACGTTTTACCCGCGATTTGCGGGTAAATATGCCGTGGATTATATTTTTTACTGGTGTTGGCGAGTAGCAGGTAAGAATACGAACTTTTATTTACTTTTTGCGGACGTGACAAGTGATTATTGAGCCTGAAGCAGTGATGCTTCACCCGGCGCCCAGGCAGCGCAAGCTACGTGAATCACTCTGGTCCAGCAAAGAGTTGGTTATGAGAGCCAGGAGCCGTGTTTAGGTGGTGTGAAGCTAAAGAAATGTTTTCTTCGAATTAGCGCTGGTAATCTGGTTAAAATCAGAGCTGGAAGCAGCTCGGTAGATAGGGGACCTGAGTACCGTACAGCGGTTTCTGTTGTCGCAAGTTCTGCTCGGGTCGACGCAGGCAAAGTTGTTTTTAGCTGCTCGCAGGCCAGAGGCCCCGGCGGGAGGGGGGGGCACATTGAATCGCTCCGTAAACACTTTGTTTAGCCCCACGGGGATTCCAAAAAGCATTTATTGAGGTAAAAAAGTTACTGAGTTTCCCCTTTAAAATCTATCCAGAAACCCCTAAACAGCATTCCAAGGTCTTTGCTGGAAAACAAAACAAACAATCCCATATAGGAGGACCTGCAGGTGGCTTAAGTATCATAAGATCATACATACACACAAATCTACGCAGAGAAGAGGTAAGACCTAGTCAGAGCAACGGGAAGCAGCATCACAGTGTCAACATGCATAATAAAGAGTCTCTATGGTGATGCAGTCATGCAGATGCAACCTCGTCTCTGCAAGGAGGAGAAAGCCTGTACGGCCCGAGACCCGGGCCCCCAGCAGCCACCCAGAGGCCTGGACCCCAGCCTACACCTCCACCCCTCCCCTCCCCCAAAAGGGACGGACATGCATCCCCCCATAGGGTGGCCCCAGCTTAAGCCCCCTGCGGTCTCGGGGCCCAACTGCATAGAAGCATCAGTGAACTGTGTAAGTGTATCATTTTTTCTCTCTCTCCTCTCCTTTCTCTCTGTTTCTATCATTGCTTCTGTTAACTTTCTTTTCTTTAATTTTTCTCTTATCAAGCTCAGCAATATGATGTAAAATGCTGTTATGAGCAAATGGTTAATAAAAGAAATAAAACACAGGGTATCAAGGGCAGCGTTGTGATCATAAAGCTCCCCTTGCCAAAGCAAATCTGTTCAACACAATAAAGCAACCAGATCATCATTCTGCTTGCTACGATGCCGAACAGGACGAGTAAAAAAAGAGAAAAAGAAAGAAGAAAAATTGTGTTTAATTTTAGGGATTGGCATTGTCTGGTGCAGTGATTAAATGAGTAAGTTTTGTCTGAGTTTAGCTGAAGATGATTCTTGCTCAGACACTTAAAGGTTGAATATGGAATACGGACAGAACAGCGACATCACGTGTGTCTAGGTTGTAGTTGCAACGGCAGAAAAACAACTCCAGCCGCTGGGATGCCAGGCTCACTGCCGATACGCAAGTGAGTAACAGTCTGCAGCATGTCCAACAAGTAACGCAGAGGAGTTTATAAGTGAAAGCTAACGTTAGCCATGTTAGCAAACAAGCTAGCTTACCGATCCAGGAGGAAAGTCGCCTTCTCTGTGTTTTACTCCGTGGAAAACGTTTATGTGGGTCCATTTAGTGAAGTCTTCACCTAAATTTACTCCAGGTTTTGCTCTTCTCAGGTCACTCCTCCTCAGAAACAGATAACAACATCTCCAGGGCTCTGAAGCAGCTGCTTCACTCGTCGTCTCCACGGTTTTTCCCTGCACAGGCCTGACTATGACCGAAATATTGTTTCCACACAGAGATCGCATTTGGCAACCTGCAATGGCGGCGTGTATTGGCTTATAGACGTAAATAAAATGCCATTATCGAACCCGTCAAAATTTATTTTATAATTATTTTTAGGCTAAATATAATTTTTCTGGGAAATGTTGTACTTTCATTCTGTACACCCCCAAACGATCTGTGGAGGTATTATTTTTTTAAAAATATAGCTTTTAATAAAAATGTTCCATATTCAACCTTTAATGCTGATCAGGAAGTTTAATAATGACAGTTTTTGCACCTTCAGGGTTAGAACGAGCAGTACAGCTGTATATTGTCAGTATAAAAATGACAGGAAACATCACAGAACTCTTTTATTATTTGGGAAGCATGTCGATCATCAACAGAATAGGTCCTAGGTTGGAGCCCTGAGGAACTCCACATGACAGCTCTGAAGACTCGGGCATTATCTGATTTGGAATAACACTGAAACTCCTTCCAGATTATGAGGAAAATCAGTTTAGGACAGATCCAGACATTCTGACAAGATCCCTCAATCTATTCATCAGGATAACTTGCTTGACTTTGTCAAAAGCTGAGAGGTCTTACATTAGGACTGTGTATTTGCCAGAATCTGCTGACATTATAGTGACACTGAAAACTTTAAGAGGTGTTGTTTCAGTAGAATGCATTTCACTTAAACCAGATTGGAAGGTTCTATAAAAGCTGTAATTTTATTTTACTGAACTGGATAAGCGGTACAGAAAATGACTGACAGATGACTTATTTTTTTTTTTTTTTTTTTTTTTTTTTGAGGTAGGACATTAATTAGACAGACGGCCATAAATTTTCTATTAATGGGAGTTTGGACATTGGCCTAAATTTTTCTGTATGATTTTAGATCCTGGCTGGGGGACACACCAGTCAAGAGTAATATGTAAAGCAGGTTTAAAACCCAGGGACCAATACAGTCAAAGACTCATGACCACCATCAGGTTTATATATTCCTGAGTCAAATTAGAGGGGGGTTTGACCTACACTATCAGAAAGAAAGGGTACAGTAGGAGTACGTTTCTTTGTGTTGAGATAGTCTAACATGCATCCACTAAGCCTCAGAACTAGATGTCAAGGGCGTTATGCATAATTTTTTGAGCTCTTGTTTCTAAGTCATAAATGCTACACATGTGCTTTCTTCTAAATGTTTGGGTACAATATGAGGAGGTAATCTGTGTCATAAAGAAAGAAAGAAAACCAGCTTTACTTATAGATGTAAAGTCTTTACAGTAACTTTACTCATGTAACCCAGAATAATGAATGGATATATATTGTTTTGTGGAAAGGAAGAAAAAGGTTAAATGTGAATTTGTACTTTTACACCTTCTGACACAAATATGAAATCTTTCTTTTTTCTTTTTTTCTAAACTTGTTTCACATTATCCTTATTTATTTTGGGGGTACTGTAGATGCACCTTGAGAAAAAAGTGGTTGTCTGGCATCCAGAATATCAATGGTTTAATCCCAGGTATCCCCAGACGACATGTCCTTGGGCATGAATGTGTGATAAAGGAAATATTTATCTTTCTTTTTGTCTGTGGTGGGAGACACACATGTCTCCGCATTTAAATGTGGGTGCAAGAAGGCTACAAAAAGTACAAAACTGGCCTTAATGAGGTGCATTCTACAAATGTATGAAAAATGACCATTTAGGGTACAGTAACTTTTAGGATATGACCCAGAAGCCTATTGTACTTTTTGAGGTTAAATAAATATTTTCTACTGTTGAAGGTATGTGTTTACAAAAAAATGCCTTTTACACTTAAATCCAGTGAAACATGCACACAAACCAATAAGCAAAAAAAGTTCCATTTGCATTCACAACCACCCAAAACCCAATCCAACAACAAGTTGTTTGGTGTTTTTACCAGAGTCTACATGTAGAAAAACACAGTGGACAAGCTGTTTCAGACAGTCTCACGTAATCTGAATCCTACATCATATAATAATGACAATGCAAAAATTGTGCAGTGATGGGGAACTGTTAACGAGGAATTACATTAAGATTTTGAAAGATGTTTTGATGATTTTCCGTGCACTGTTCATTTGGAGTTATTTACTAGTGTTCTGACTATTGAAGGCTTTCATAACAGGATTTTCTTGCATGAGTCATATTTGTACGGACTTTTTAAAGCAATTATACTGTAATGAACTGGAAAGTTAAAACTACTGCACTGCATTTTAGGACACAGTGTTGTAGTTAAAAGTAAAGGTCATGATAAGAAGAAACTATAGTTATAACTAAGTAGGCAAAATAAAGGATTTACTTTGCTGATGTTTTTACAACCTTTCAGGACAAACGTAAAGGAAGGGTCCTGTTTTTATACTCAAAGAGTCTGTGATAAGATGTTAAATTGCAGCTACATCTAACCATGCAATTCCTAATAGCTCCATCTTCAGGAATCACCTTCCGCTATCATGACTGACTTCAGTTTTCAAGACTGCTTGTGTCAACTGTCCTAGCGTGTACTTGTGATTTCTTTGTATGATCAGAAAATCCCTCTCTGCAAAGTTTTTCATGTTTATGATCAGTTGTATCTGTACTTATTAATTCATATATTCTGTCTCTTAGAATGCTTATAAGATATTTTGAATGCTAGCTAAGTTCAGCTAAGTTAAAAAAAAAAGACCTCAGAGATTACACTCAAGCTGAATGAAGGTACAGTTAGAAATTTTAATAATCTTTTAAACTTTTCGCTTTACTGCTGTTAACAGGTGACCACTTTTGTTCGGATAGCGAAGCTCCAAAAATTCTATTTTCTCTAATTCGAATTACCAAAAGTTAGCAAGCTCACACACCAAACTATGATGGTTCTTGTTGCAACAGCATTATACTGAAAGCTAAAACTTAAAAAAAGGCTCACACAGACACTGCCATGACTGTATACTCTATTAATTTCTTTCATTTTTCTCCAGTAGATATTAGTGTAAAAGTGACATTTCTCTAGACAAAATAGTACAGTACACTTGGCCAACATACTGAAGGTTCTGCTAATTAGCTGTCATTATAGTATGTTTCCATTTTCACCTGTATTTGGGCTCAGTGACATGTTAATTATTCACTACCAAATATGTTAAAAATGAGCTCCAATTAAGAAATAATTGCTGTGCTGTTGAGCAGTGACAGGATGCTAATGAAAATTCCTGGCTTTTGATGGGAGTGGAAGATTGGTTTTAAAATTAGGCTGCTTCGCCACTTTTACTTTTTGTGGATGAGCGAATTAGACAGCGTGGGTCTGGTTGAGGGAAGTCCCTGCTAATTACTTTCAAATCCCAGTGAAATCCATTTGTGGCAATAATTGTCCTGTGATTGTCTTTCTGCCTCCTCAGCTCGCACAGCTGCTAGCAATTTCCTCTGGAATTTTTCACAGACTGAGCTGTACAGCTCTGATGGGTATTGGGATGCTGGCTCATCAGAACGGCACTAAGTCTGACAGTATTTTTGTGATGTCAGCCTAAACTGAGTGTTTAAAATAATAATAATAACTATACATATATACTGTGTATATATATATATATATATATTTATATTTGTCTCACATTTAAATTTGCTTGATGATCTGAAACATGAAAATGTGACTAACATGCAAAAAAGAGTAAGAAATCAGGATGGGGGCAAACACTTTTTCACACAACTGTGTATATATACACATATTTTTATGAAATGAAATGAAAAATACTTATATATTATATTATATTTTATATATATATATATATATATATATATATATATATATATATATAATACACAGTTGTGTGGAAACTGTGTATGTATTATATATATATATATATATATGTATATACACACACAGTTTCCACACTGTGTATATACATATATCTAGATTTATATATATATATATATATATATATATATATATATATATATATATATATATATGTATTTATATATATACACACACAGTTGTGTGGAAACTGTGTATACATATATAGATATATACATATACATAATATATATATATATATATATATATATATTTATAAATATAGAGTTTCCTACATTTTTGCATGTTAGTACACATCCCTCTAACCACAAATTTCTGTGGTTGCTAGTACAATCATGAACAGCACAACGTATTCCTGAATCGTGCAAGCACATTTTCTGGGGAAAATCATTTAGCAATGTTATGAATACTCTTGTTGAAATGTTAGAATAAACCGCTAGCTAGAAATGACAATTTACACTATGAGTCAATGGCTAAGAGCTTTTTCTGGTATTTTATAAGAAGCTGATTGCATAATCGTTTCTACATTCGTTAGCTCTGGAATAAGGTGGATAGAACACACACGTTATACATGTAAGATCTTACACACGTTTTACAAGTTTCCTGATTTCCTGAATCCTGATTCCTGGATGACACTAATTGATTAATAGGTTCATTTTTATGTTCATAGGTTCAAAGGTTCATTTTTATGCTGTTTTAACTTTTTAGCTTTACGGTTTTTCCTCACAGGGGGTCCTCCACACCGGGGGTTATGCCCACTCACTCTGTGGGGTCGTCGCTGTTGGGGTTGTCCCGGTCGGAGTGACTCTGGCCATGGTGCAGACCCTGGCCTGCTCTGATCTGGGTGTTTCCGTAGTGGCGCGCTCTGCGGCCGTGGGTGAGCTGGCTCCTGGTGTGGAGGATCCCCATGATATTGTTTGCTCACCTCAGTGCCAGGCAAGATGTTTATCTTAAGTTATATTTTATATTAATGTTTTAATAGAAAAGACAGAAAATAGAAAAAAGAATTATAGTGCAAAAGGAATCCACCAGGGGGGGTAGAAGACAAGTATGAAATTGCAAAGAGTGAGTGGTATTAAGGGTTTGTTTTTGCATACAATGATACAAAAGGTCTCAGAAATAGTATGTATATCATATATGATTAACTGGCATTGAAGGGTAAGTCTCAGGTATCAAAAATCTACTTGATGTTGTACGACTTGCACAGTTCCCCCTCTTTGAAATTGGAAAACTGTGATAATCTAATCGGTGTGATAACAGGTCATACAAGTGTTGGTGTATTTTTAAAACTAGCTTTGATACATTTAAAGTTGCAATGCAAATTACATAAAATCATGATTTTCTGCTGCAGGTTTGTTACTGCCAGTCAGCACGAATCAGTCATGGCAATAAAGGTGTCACTGAAACTGATAGAAGTCCTTTTTTCAGGGACTGCTCATGTGGGGGGAAAAAAAATCCCAGATATTCGATCAGGTGATGTCCTTACCTGAATGCAACACAGACACCTTGAATGTGTGCGGTATAATCAGTGCATAATTAATCAACAACACCATGCAGTGAGAATCACTGTTAAGGTTTGCACCAAAATGCAAATCTTTTATTTTGATGGTGCCCTTCACAACAATGCATGAACATATTTATTTATTTATTTATTTATTTTTTATGTGACTTAATAACTTAATATTGTCTGTTACCTATTTGGATGCACCGCAAAACAGTGAGGCACTTGCTGGCAGTCTTTGCTTGCAGTGCTCCCTGGTGGTGCTTAACACACAAAACAACAAGCCATTTGAAATGTGGGAGTAAAGCATCATCACATGCAGTCGATGATACAATATTTTATAGCATTAAAACATTAGAAACGCTTTTACAGAGTTTCCTATGCAAACATTCTGCTATAATACATTTCAGTTACCTTTTCCATTTTGTCCACTTTTATTGATTTTATTTCACTCAAATCTGCATCTTTAACAATCTCTGGAATTTCAGAGATGCGCTTGGATGCACATGGAAGACATCTGACATTTCTTTCAAATGTCAAGCTATGAAGCAGTTTACTGTCAAAAGCCAGAACATGAACTTCTGCTTCATCGACTGGCAGAGACTCCAGAGGATGGGTTTAGTCAATTCTCCCCGTCCAGCACCCTCATTTGCAGCTGATATTGTATACATGATGTGTACCTGGCCCCAATTAGCAGCGTCAGCTATAGACACTTTGGTGCCCTAGGCGAGATTATGGTCTGGTGCCCCCCTGTCCTGGAGCCTACTGTATGATGCTAGATAAGGGGTGTTCAGCTCCGGTCTTCGGGGTGGCCACAATCTTGCAGGTTTGTTATGTGTCCTGGTTCCAACACACCTAACCTCAAAGGCTGTTGGGTCCATGTAGTATCAGTCAGGTGTGTTGAAGCAGAGAAAGAGTGAAGACCTGCAGGACAGCGGTACTCAAGGACCAATTCTGGACACCCCTGTTCTAGATGAACAGACCGGGGTGAGCTGCCTGTGTCTGATGTGAATATTCTAAGTTGCGATAGGATTATATCTAAATGTGTCTGGATTTGGTCATGGTGACATCAGAAACATGACTGCTGCTGTGCCAGAAGTCTGTTATAAGTAACCAAGATTAACTGAAACATTCAGTAATAATTCAATGATAAAATTAACTAATAATAGTAATGACTCCATACACAGCAGTGATGATGAAGTGATATGAATACACCTCTGTAGCAGCTTCTCGAGCAGGGGTCTGCAGCTTGTGGCTCCACAGCTGCAAGCAACTCTTTGGGCCTTCCTCAGTGGCTCCCAATAACTCCTACTAAAAAAAAAAAAAAAAAAAAAAAACATCATCTTTTTTTAAATACCTATATACATAATATATTTGAAAAGGTTTTTGCAGCTTTTTCCTGAAATAATTGCATTGAATTTTTCACAACGTAATGACACTAAAAGTACCAGAAATATATGTTTTAAATCTATTTCTCTAGTCATTAGCTTGGTACGGAAGAGGATTAGGACCACTGAAGAAAAAAAAATTCTGAGAAAAAAGTCAGACTTCTGACTTTTACGGAAATTTAAAAAAATATATTTCCTGTCGAAAAAAAATGTATTTAAATGTTCTGTAAAAAGTCAGAATTCTGACTCTCATCTCAGAATTCAGATTTTTTTTTTCTCAGAATTTTATTTTTTCTTCAGTGGCCCTAATCCTCTACCGAAGCTTGGAAACTAGGGGGAGTCCTCCTTACTTTACTACCTGAAAGCCGTTTCTTAGTGTTTTGATAAGTCTGTGAGGTCTGTCATTATTAACTGCTACATGAGATGTGCCCCCACCAGTAACTCCCTCTTCCCTCTCCCTCTCTCCCCCACACAGGGAAACCAGCTCAGTCAACAATGAGAAAAAAATATGGGGTTCATATATATATACTTTTCCAGGATTGGGTCGCATGGTAACCGCCTAAGCAGGGAAGCCCAGACTTCCCTCTCCCCGGAGACTGCCTCCAGCTCATCTGGGGGGATCCTGAGGCGTTCCTAGGCCAGTCGGGAGACGTCGACCCATTCTCATCTTTCTTTTTTACCCCCGCCCCTCATCCCTACTCCTTGGCCCTTGCCACTTATAAGGAAGCCACAAGATGTCAGGCTGAAAGTCAACCCCTGCAAATTGGGACACCCCTTCCACAAACGCATACATCATCAGTTTTCCCTGCCAGCTTGTATGAGGGCAGATGCCAGATGAACTGTTGGTGCAATTCTCGAGAAATCAAGCCGTCTACAGCTGTGGATTAACGTTAACAAGAAAGTTTGATTTGTGCATGACATTCCTGCTCGTGTTATAGCCCACGCAAGACCTCCTGTAAATGAAGACCAGCAGCGATGTTGCCAAAGTTTTTATTAATCATCTATTACTGTAGATTATCAGGGCTGCCTACAGAGCACTGCTGGTTTCCAACCTGGTAGTGTTTATGCTACTGTAGCATCAATTTAGTACTAGTGATTTTTTTTCATGTGCAATTTACAAAGAAAATGACTGTTAAATGTTTAAACAGCGTTAAACTAGCCAATACAATGGTTTTCATACTTTATCCATGGAGACAATATTTACATTTCTGGATTTTTTTTTCAACTCAGTGGCAGCCATCTTGGTGGTGATTGTCATACCCCTTCGTTGTAAGTGTGCATTGTTTGAAAGGGGTATATATCTCTACCATACCTCCTACCACTACTCATGAACGTGCAAAATGGAGAGGAAAGGCTAAGGAAAGGGCTAAGGGGGAGACTTGAGATTGGACCGTAGCCCCTCCAGCGTGTCCTGAATCTACCCCCGGAATATTCACTTGAATTGCGGGTCAGATGGGTTATTATATCAGTGTCTGTGAGTAACCTGCGACCTTACGTCAGGAAAGCAAACAGCGACTGCCAACTCAGTAAAGGTGGATGATGGGAGAGCAGAATATTTCATTCTCAAGCAGATCTTTCAGGCCAAACAAAAGCCTCCAACTTAGGCGGCGCCAGGGTGCTCCAGCTACGCCTGGCATTGTAATTTAACTATCTTTGTAGGCTAGTTATACACATTAAAACTCTGAAATATTGACCTTATTATGCACGTGACCTCTGACTAGACTCTTTTCTTTAGTGAGCAAAGTCATTTTCTAGTTTGCTTAAGTGAGGCAGTGCAGGGACGGATCGTTTTGTTCATTGCAAAATGTGTACGGATGTATAAAAGTGCTTCTGACGGTGTCAGGTAAGAGTGCGTTTTATGTGGCAGCAGTGTGTTGATTGGAGATTAGGTGCGTATTGATTGCTTGTTTTTTATCTATTTATGCTCATGTGCTTATTTATATACTGGGTGTGATATTTAAAAATGCTTTTGTTGATTTCAAAGCTGCAGTGTTACTTGGCAGCAGAATCGGGTAGATTTTTGTCATTAAGGCTGTGGTGTGTGCATGTATAAAACACAGCGCTGTGACGTCAGCTGTTGCTTTTTTCTTCAACAGTGCTGCGGTTAGATTCTACATAGACTTTTGGGGAAATGAAACATGGACCTGAATGGGTATCAATACAATCAGTGTGTGTGTTCGCATAGACTATGTTTGTGCATCATGGGTGTTGGTGTGGCATTAAATCAAAAGTGTAACAGCTCCATCAATGATGTGGTCAGCACCCCTGTAGCACCTGCAGAAAAATGGTCTGGCATCGCCACGGAGTGTATTTAATAGCAGTGGATCGGGTCGGCGCGGGTTGGGTTGGGTTTTGAAAATTGGTTTGGTTGTGCAAGGCAGGTTGGGGCGGGCAAGATTATTGAAATATGCGGAACCTGCGGGTTGGAAAAAAACCCAACCTACGCATCACTAATCCTGACCAGATGCCAGAGCCACCTCATCTGGCTCCTCTCGATGTGGAGGAGTAGCGGCTCTACTTTGAGCCCCTCGCGGATGACCGAGCTTCTCACTCTATCTCTAAGAGAAAGCCCAGCCACCCTGTGCAGAAAACTAATTTTTGCCGTTTGTACCAGAGATCTGGTTCTTTCGGTCATGACCCACAGCTCATGACCATACTGTAGGTGAGGGTAGGAATGTAGATCAACCAGTAAATCGAGAGCTTCGCCTTCTGGTTCATTTCTTTCTTCACAACAATACTGTTTTCTGCTGATGCTATTCTATATTTTCATGTGTGACAAGCTTGATGTCAGTGAAAGCAGCTGCTTTGTCTATGCCATGCTAAGAGTTAAAATTCTAATTAAAGTAGTATAAGGCAGTGCTGATAAAGTCTGAGAATTACAAAGCAGCAAAACTTCCACCATTGCCATTTCAAGTCCATGTCTTGGATGTTTAATTAAAAAGCAGTTGTGAAATCATCACACTAATGTTAGATTTTTTTTAAGTTGAAGTGAAGACATGCAGAAATGATAAGACAAGACTCCCCTGCATCCTTCTTCCTGTTTTGTACAGAAACAATCAAGCGAGCAATCAAAGGAACGTGTAATCTATGGGGATGTCCGTTTCATTTTTTACATCACAGCAGTGAGTGTTTAAGGGGGTGATTTCATTGCTTGAACTGACTTGCTTAATCTCATTTTACTGAGAGCTGCTGGTGAAGCTAATCATATTCATTAAAAGGTGTTTTTTTTTTTTAATCCCTTCTGATTTTGTTACATCAGATTCACACAACTTTACCACCTTTCCAAACATGTACTGTTAAAAAATTGTTACATATGCATTAGGTGTTAAAGTCAGAGGAAATGAGCAGTGTTCACAGCTCTGAAAGGCAAGCGGATTGTACGCTGAAGATGCTGACTAGCAATTCTCAAGTCAGCTCAAATGATCTACTCTTAACTACTAGAGGCAAACGTAGGTAAATTAATTCAAATGAACCAAACATATGTATGGTTTGTTCTAATGTGGTCAAAGGCAATGTCCAAATGTGGTATTTGGACACGGTATTATTAGACTGGTAAGTACGTTTGGCTGTTGTGTAAACATATGAAAATGTAATGCTTTAAATTTTTTTTCAGTCAGCGTTTATTCAAAACGTCAATAAGAGCCATATAAGCTGCTGTTAGTTTCCTGTTAGCGAAACGTGGCAAGAAGATAATTGCTATAGACCAAACTAACAGGACTCCCTAAACATTTGCACAATTTTGGCTGGTTTGCAGCAATAAATGCGTTCTCTGTAATTCATATAAATATCAAAAAAGTAACAGAACAATTAGCAATTTGCTTGGTTTAGTTGTATGGTTTTCATATGCTGTTCAGGAGGAAGCAGTACCACTGTAATGTCCCATAAGCTGAGCTCATTTTTGCCAAAGTTACGACTTCATTCAGTGCACAAAACTGCAACTTGGTTTCATGGCCAGTTTTGATTGTGCATTTATATTTGCATTGTGCGTTTGTGTGTGTGGTGTTTCCTATTCAGCTACGTAGTTGCAATTCAATAACAGTCCACAAGCGGGGGAAAATGTAAAAATATATAATCAGAAACAGTTAGAGGCACATACCTTCGCCATATCCTCCACTGGTGAAAAATCCTTTAGGAAATTCTTGAATCTTGATGGACTCGCTTATTTCAATATCCAAACACGGGAGAGGAGATTTAAATTTGCCCCATTGCAGTGAGGCTTGTGAGACGTTGGCGTCGTTACAGGTTTTGCGCTCCTAGTGGCCAAAAGTTACACGGTATAACTTTAAGGAAGAGGCAGGGTACACCCTGGACAGGTCGCCAGTCTGTCGCAGAGCCAACACTGAGAGACAGACAACCATGCTGTTGAGGGGAAGCCAGATTGCCTAGAGAGAACCCACGCATACACAGGGAGGACATGCAAACTTCTGTGTTACGCCACTGGTCGAACCCCTCCCCAGCCAAGAGTCAGACTACCAATCTTCAGGATACCTTCTGGATGCCTCCCTGGTGAGGTGCTCTGGGCACGTCCCACCAGAAAAGACCCTGGTGAGGACCCAGAAAGAAACTGACAGAAACTAACTGATTTAAACTTGCTAAAGAAAGCCTTGAGAATAGACAGGAAGCAAGTCCATTGCCTAACTAGCCTTTAGTAGGAGGCACCAAAGTGTGAAAGTTCAGTTTTGCTGCTTAAAGTTGAAGATTAAATTACAATACACTAATCTGTTTAGATTTTTAAAACCAAAGCCTATGACTGCCTCAACAGATTTAATTAAGCCCCGTTTCCCCCAGTAGGTGTGGCTCGGGTTGGGACGGTTAGGTGCCGGACGGTAAGGTACGGGATCTCTGTAGCGTTTTCACAGCCAACCGTACCTTTACCCAGTAGGCAGTGTGTTGGATGGATAGGGACAGCTACGTAATAGTGTGAGGTCAAAGTGGTGCGAATGATAATGAAGAACATGACACAGAAACAAAGGATGACATGCAGTTTATATTTTTTCTTCTTGGAATGTGGCTTTAAATAACAAAAAATCAACCGTATATTTAGTCATTTAATCATATTCTTGGTGCCGAGTTGCACAGGAAGTGATGCCTCTTTCAACCCATCAGTGGACTGTAGCGTGTCAAGCTCTGCCGTTTTGGGTCGGATTGGTAAGATTGTTACCCTAAAGGTACGGTCCCAAAAGATTAGGGTGGGTCAGGTTGTATAAAAGGGTACCAGCCCAAGTTCTTACCCAGGCAAGGCGCCAGGATTTTTTCTCTCATGGTGTTAATGGGGGGCTTGATCAATACATGGGGATGCTAAGAAAATAAATGATTTTCATGACTTCAGTTACTCTATATAGTGGTTATCATTTTTTGAATAAAAGCAGCTAAGATACACAGCGCCTTAACTGGATTTGGCCAAAGAATATTAAACAAAATAACTAAGCCGAACACAAATTACCACAGCAATGGCAAAAATGTTTCATGTGGAAAGGTGAGAGATTCAGCACTGGACAGCGACCATGCAATGTAAGGGCCCAATGAGGTGTCTATCAATAAGTTAATTATTGGATAACCTCAAAGGGGATTATCCCGCTTATGCCATGGTCACCAACAAAACAAATAAATATTTAGCCAATTATTAATACATGAATATTGTTTTCTGCTGTAAAAATCATATATTTTTTACAAGAAGTTGCTGGGCGGATTATTTAATGTGTCGTTGTGACGCTGCCAGCTGGCTCTGCCGCTGTTAATCAGCTTGATCAGAGGAGGGAAGTCAGATGTTGCTTAACATCATCTTATATGATATAAAGTTTTATTTCAGAAGATGGAGCCCAGACACCTGCAACAGGTACCCGGGGTATTACCCGACAGGTACAGGATTAAATTTCGGGTGTACGGAGGCGGACAGATATTTATTTAGTGCAGGCACGTCACGGATGAACATGATGGGGTTTTTTTGTTGTTGTTTTTTTTTTTGTCACTCAGAACATTTGTTTTTCTTTCTGTCTTATTTTTGTCAAACAAGCGTTGTACTCTCAGGCTCCGGGGTCAACTTTATTGTGTTATTGTGAGTCACATTAATAAAGGTGAGGCCCTGCAAGAGATTTTTGCGAGGGATGTTCTCACAATCCCGCATCATCCAGCGCAGGGTTTGAGTCTTTCTCCACAGCTGGTTCAGGAACGGAGAACACAGCTGGAAGCAGAGATGGTGGATGAGATCTTGTTTATTCAGCAATCTCTGAATAACGCAAATGAAGCCTCAAAGAGGAAAAATAAGACCATAGGAACGCAGTCACGTGGTTCAGCGTGATATTATGCAACTTTTAAAAATTTTTTAAGAGCAAGTGCTCCTTGAAATAAACTTTATATAACCTATTTAGCCTGCTGTGTTCTTCTCTTTTTCTTATTGTAAATTAAAACGTGACAAAGCAACAGTCGATTATCACATTAAATGGTCGACAGGAATGAATAAAGAACAGAAACGCAGTAGCTTAAAGGGAGGGATGCGATGTAGACTTGCTTTAAACACTCGTGCTGCAACAGTTAGCAGCAGTTTAAAGTAACTGTTGTTTGTGGAAATGCACAGGAAATATGCCGTGACCACCGAATCAAGTGCATGTCAAAGTGCATCTGGAAAATGCTAAAAAAAAAAAAAAAGAGGACCAACCAGTCCCGAGTGAATTACTAAAAGTAAAGGGGCAAATGACTGCGGGCACAAATTTTGGTCTTGCATGTTTCGAGGTTTGCAGCGTGGCAAATTTCGAGAGATGACAGCGCAAAGGGAAATATGACCCTTTGGAGATGGAGATATCAGTGGAAGAGGGAAAGAAAAGACACTGTAATTTAAAATAAGTAAAGGTAAAAACTGATACAATACAACAGGTATCCTTGCAGAGCCTTAGAAGTGACCAATTTATGAGGACATGGATCAGGAGTTGCTGAACAAATGAAACGGTCTGTAGTCTTAAAGACACACAACGTAACTTTTAGACCTTAAAAATCTGCGTTTCTGACTCGTTTTGATGGCACACCAACATTAATTTTGCGCATTTTCGAGCCGTCACTGCCCAGAGGCGTCCCGGGGCTCAGAAAAAGCACTATGTAAGATTCCCATCCGGGACGCGACTGTGACGTTGCAGCCGACTATTGGCTGCAGCACCGCGTCACTCACTAGCAACTGGATGTAAACCAGGGATCAACCCCGCGATTGTTTTGAACGCACATCATGTCGGATTCGGTCAGGAAACATTACAGGAGGAAGAGAGGAAAAGGAAGAGAGGAAGGGACAGAACAAGAGTCAAGATAAGACTGTCTTTTACTGGCTGGAGTGAATCACGGTGCAGGTATGATACAAGATGGTTGCTACTGTAGTTTAGTCGCCGATAGGTATGGAATGCCATTTTATTCATAATTAAATAAATAAATAAATACCAAAATAAATAGGTGTTCCACAATATAAATATATATAAAATGCACAAAATAATTGTTTCCATATTTATTTATTTAGTCAGTTATATGTTTAGTTATATATTTATTTATTAAGTTATTTATTTATCTATTAGGTTAGTTATTCATTTATTTAGTGATATATTTATTTATTATGTTATTTATTTATTTATAAAGTTATTTATTTAGTCTTATATTTATCTATTTAGTTTTAAGTCATTTATTTATTTATTTATATATCAAGTTATTTATTTAGTTATTAATAAAGTAATTTATTTAGTTATTCATTAAGTTATTTATATATTTATTAAGTTATCTATTTTGTTATTCATTAAGTTATTCATTTATTTATATATTAAGTTATTTATATAGTGAAACTTTTATTTTGTGCTCACACGTATTTTGGGAGGCTTTTATTTTGCACCAAGACTTTGTGCTGCTTCTTTTTGCGTTTCTTTATTTCGCATCCTAATATTCAAATTTAGGGGCGGGGTTGTGGAGCTGACGGCCTATGACAGGCTATGGCTACGGCTCCACGCGTCTGTACGTCACACTGGTGGATGGACGGCGGCGCCATTATCAACAGTGATGGGCGGAACTGCCGGTGTTGTGTGCTCACAGGAAGTAGCAGTTTAGTCGTGAAAAGGCTGGAACAGATCGCGGTGAATCGTGTTTACGTTTGCATCTGGATAAAGCTAAAGGATAAAGAAACGAGATGTCCTGGAGTTCAGGGGCATCATGTGTCCATGGTTGGACATTCAGATCATGAAGTCCCTCATGGATTTTTTTCTATTACTGGTCGTTACGTAGTTAGCGCCTAGCATGTCACAACGGGACGGGAGCTCTGCAGGGAACACAGGACAGGTCTTCTTCCACAACCTGCTTTACTGCTGTGGAGGTTCTGGGCTCGTTTCACTTTGGCTCTCTGCAGCAACCGGGCTGGAAGAAACAGATTCTGGTCCTGGAGTCCTGCATCCACCGCAGACAGAACCTGGTCCTGATCGGTTTCACCTCTCACTGACGGAGGCTCCGGTTTTCTGACGGGACTTCCATGTGATGCTCCCAGCAATAAATCCATTTTGGTGTTTTTAACAGGTTACAAGATTATTATGAACAGCCGGTGTTTCATTCTGCAATAAACTGATGTTCACAACCTGGACAGGCTGATATCTGACTGCTGCTGCAAAGCAACACAAACGTGTTGCAGCCACGAGTTATTCTACTCGGATAAATATGAAGCTCACATGTAGGTTACACCAACACACGGGCAAATATGTCACAAATCATCTTCTTAATTTGGATTAGTTTTATTCAAAGACACTGTACTTACTTTGTATCCATTCCTTTCCTCGTGCCACCTTTTCATTCCCTCATATTAACCACGACCACCCAAACCCTCAATAATAATAATTATGATTATAACAAAAATAACGATAATAATAACAGTACATTGCATTTATATGTGCCTTTCAGACCCTCAACGCATATACATAATAAGAAGGAATAAAATAATAAAAGGAAGTGAGAATCCCGTGTAGATGTGAATTTAATCAAACAGCTCCTGTGGAAGGACAGCAGTGATGGGGAGGTTGAGGCCATATTACGAATTTACACCATCTAAAAAAAAAAAAAAAAGTTTCCATCTCTTGTTTTAAATTCCTGACGAGGCAAAGCATTAAAGTTTTGTATTTGTGAGCTTGGACATTTACCAGATTGCTGACCTTCATGTTACACCTGAACAGGTAAATAACATTATGTTAGCAGACGTTTCTACTACAGCTCAGTACAAGTTTATGAAATCATCTTCAACAACATGCTGTCTCAGTCATCTGAAATTAGATGACTTGATCAGATCTGCACAGTGTTCAGTAACTTTTATCCAAAAGAAGACAAATGCAGAGATCCTCCATCCCTGCAGTCTTCACGTTGGTGAACGTGTCCGGCTGAGCTGCTGCTCTGACGTCCCTGATGACTCGCGCAGCTCTGGTCTGATCAAGAAGTCAGATGGTAGACAGACGCAGTCGATCCCAATGAGCCTACTGGTGCTTCGGGGCTCTTCGTGCTTTGCGTAGCCTCACCATCACAATCCATGGCGTTGATTATTAAGTAACTAAAGATGTTAGCAGGTTATCCTCAGTCACTTCCTCACCTCATCTTCCCAATCCGGAACAGAAGAGGGAAGGTAACGATATTCACATCCCTGTTTTTTGTGTGCTTCCATCTCACCATCATGCTTTAAGTATATATAATGATAGGAATGCAACTATAAAGAATAAATCTGAAAAATGGTAAGAAAATAAATTAGCGAATATATAGACAAGCTGTTTGATTAAATTCACATCTACACGGGATTCTCACTTCCTTTTTATTATTTTATTTCTTCTTATTATGTATATGCGTTGAGGGTCTGAAAGGCACATATAAATGCAATGTGCTGTTATTATTATCGTTATTTTTGTTATAATCATAATTATTATTATTGAGGGTTTGGGTGGTCGTGGTTAATATGAGGGAATGAAAAGGTGGCACGAGGAAAGGAATGGATACAAAGTAAGTACAGTGTCTTTGAATAAAACTAATCCAAATTAAGAAGATGATTTGTGACATATTTGCCCGTGTGTTGGTGTAACCTACATGTGAGCTTCATATTTATCCGAGTAGAATAACTCGTGGCTGCAACACGTTTGTGTTGCTTTGCAGCAGCAGTCAGATATCAGCCTGTCCAGGTTGTGAACATCAGTTTATTGCAGAATGAAACACCGGCTGTTCATAATAATCTTGTAACCTGTTAAAAACACCAAAATGGATTTATTGCTGGGAGCATCACATGGAAGTCCCGTCAGAAAACCGGAGCCTCCGTCAGTGAGAGGTGAAACCGATCAGGACCAGGTTCTGTCTGCGGTGGATGCAGGACTCCAGGACCAGAATCTGTTTCTTCCAGCCCGGTTGCTGCAGAGAGCCAAAGTGAAACGAGCCCAGAACCTCCACAGCAGTAAAGCAGGTTGTGGAAGAAGACCTGTCCTGTGTTCCCTGCAGAGCTCCCGTCCCGTTGTGACATGCTAGGCGCTAACTACGTAACGACCAGTAATAGAAAAAAAATCCATGAGGGACTTCATGATCTGAATGTCCAACCATGGACACATGATGCCCCTGAACTCCAGGACATCTCGTTTCTTTATCCTTTAGCTTTGTCCAGATGCAAACGTAAACACGATTCACCGCGATCTGTTCCAGCCTTTTCACGACTAAACTGCTACTTCCTGTGAGCACACAACACCGGCAGTTCCGCCCATCACTGCCGCCGTCCATCCACCAGTGTGACGTACAGACGCGTGGAGCCGTAGCCATAGCCTGTCATAGGTCGTCAGCTCCACAACCCCGCCCCTAAATTTGAATATTAGGATGCGAAATAAAGAAACGCAAAAAGAAGCAGCACAAAGTCTTGGTGCAAAATAAAAGCCTCCCAAAATACGTGTGAGCACAAAATAAAAGTTTCACTATATAAATAACTTAATATATAAATAAATGAATAACTTAATGAATAACAAAATAGATAACTTAATAAATATATAAATAACTTAATGAATAACTAAATAAATTACTTTATTAATAACTAAATAAATAACTTAATAAATAACTTGATATATAAATAAATAAATAAATAAATAAATGACTTAAAACTAAATAGATAAATATAAGACTAAATAAATAACTTTATAAATAAATAAATAACATAATAAATAAATATATCACTAAATAAATGAATAACTAACCTAATAGATAAATAAATAACTTAATAAATAAATATATAACTAAACATATAACTGACTAAATAAATAAATATGGAATCAATTATTCTGTGCATTTCTATATATATTTATATTGTGGAACACCTATTTATTTTGGTATTTATTTATTTATTTAATTATGAATAAAATGGCATTCCATAGATAGGGGGCGCGTCACTGAGAAAACTGCTAAAAGTTCCGTTGTGTGTCTTTAAAGATGGTTTCTGGAATTGATTACGCATGAGGCTCCAGCAACTTGCGCAGCCAAGAGCACACTGTTACTGTCCAGCTGCTACATAAAGAATATTAAAAAGACACAATAGGCTTTATGCACAGCTCCACTACTTCCTGAACTTAGTACTGCACCTTTGTTTCCTGTCTTTCATGATTGGATGAACTGATTAATCCAGCTGTGTCTGACCTCAGCAAATGGTCAGACACAATTGTAACTGAATTCATGATTGAAAATTAAACTTACTCCTCAGGAAAAATTATTTTAAATCAGTTACTGTATGTGTGGCTGCAATCCAGCATCGTCCCCTCAGAAACTGAAGCCTTTTGAGTGCAGAGCTGCCACTTTGCACCTTCTGCTGCCGTGCAGAAGGTTTCAGGGTTGATGAATCATTTTGCGAGTACTAAATAATTATATTTACAATTTCTCCTCACAACACGCACAGTTGCATGTAAACGCCCCATACTGCTTATTCATTGCAGCCTACGTTCTATCTGGATAGGATGTGCTATTTTGCAACTTTGAAAGATGCACCCCTTTTTGCACACTGTTCGTAGATCAGTTCAAACCTTTTATCTGCATGTGCAATGAGATAGCTCACATTTTTATACATGCAAGCCTTTGATAGATCCGTCCCTCAGTGTACACATTCTTTTTAAAAAATGTTTTTAAGAGCAGGTTGCATGATGTTCCTATGAGAACATCAAATTTCCTTTGTATGAACCAGCTTTTTGTTTTTGTTTTTAATTGTTGGAGGTTTTTTTTATTATCTAGTTGTTTCTTAAGTGTCCATGGCCTTTTTTATTGTCTAATTTCTGATCCCAACTTGGACAACATTAACCCCTGGCATTCCTGCAGTCTTGCAGGAACAGCCAAAGTACCCTTCCTGAGGCTCTCTGGAATACAAAAGGGTTAAATGCGTACAGAAAATGTGGAAAAAGTCATTTTGAAGTCTTTACAACACATGTAATGTGAAAACTGTAGGAGTATCTACAAAAAAAAATCAGTAAACATAATCTAAGCAAGCTGGACAAACCCTGGTCCATATGATGAATAGCAAAGATACTCCTCATGATCACGTACATACAGTATATGGAAATGATAATGAGTCATCTTTGACTAATGCCACTGTATGCTGTGTAGCCTGATCATTATACACACATGAAGGTTATTGCAGCTGAAAAACTAGAAGAGAGCCAAGATTTAAATAAACGTGGAGCTGAGAGACCCTTGATGCAAGGTCAGACCCAGGGACAAAGTGACTGATATGTATATTATTTTATGGAAACAGAGCTACCACATAATTCCAGCATGTCAAGGGCTACTTAAAATACTTTCTGTTTAGACAAACAGGTCACATCATTTCTGGCTTTAAATAAAACAGACTGTACAGTAGAGCTGTTGTCACTTATTCCAAAGATCAAATCTAAGCAAATTCCTAATGAACACACAATTCTTTAAATGTATATAAGCAAATATAATATTCAGTTTTAACTTTGCATCTTCTCTGATTATATAACTTTCTGTTGAGTTTGTTTCTTGATGTCAGTGGTACTCTTGCCTGTCGCCTACTGTATACAACAAATCAGGATCAAGGTATCTTTTGATAATCTGGTTTAACTAAGCCTCACAATGGAGGATTTGCCAAGGACTACTACATTGCTTGTTATCAACTCGTTCAGTCAACAATATGCAGCAGGTTCATGTAAAACAGCATTGGCATCAGCTGACAGCAAACTAATGACCACTACATTAATGAACTGTTTTTTTTAAATGAATTTGCTACAGGGGAGAAAATTTTTGTCTTCATAACTTAGATGGAATATCAACTGTTAAGAGAGATTAAGTTACAGATACAGATTAAGTTATTCTCTTCTGTTGCCTCAAAAACATCTGACCAAATAGTTTACTTAAAGAAGAAATTTGGAGAACAATGTAAAAAGGGATGAATGGAAAATTCTGTTTTCTCACTGCCATTTCTGCTGAGATAACAGATAAACAGCACAGGAAACTGTTTGCTGTCTTGTCACTGTGGTAGAGATGTGACGTTCATGAACAAATCGATTCTTTTGAACGGCTCTTTTAAATGAACGATCAGAATCAGATCTCAGTTTGGAGCCATTCATTTAAGAGCCACTCTTTTATCCAAATTGTCAAAGCTGCCTGATGTCCGACATGCTTCATTCAAGTGACATCTATGGGCAGAAAGTGGTGTTCAGATGAGTTCCAAAACATTCACTAACATTTACAATCTATACAATATCTATTTTTTTTTTAACTGTATTTCTGTATTTTGCATGCATTTAAAAAAAAATCTCATGTAGTTGATTTTATATAGCTACAACTTTTTTCCATTAGCCTTTATTTTATACAGTGCAAGTTTTTTTGTGCCACTAAAATTTCCTTGTGAGGAAAATTTTGTAAAGTTGAGTAAAGTTGTTTTGCATGGAAGATAATTGTTGCCAGTGTTTTGGCGAGTAAAAAAATCCCAAATTGTGAGCTCAGGGATGTGGAGCCAACTTATAAAACGTTTATAGTAAAAACAAAAGTTATATGAAAATTATGACCAATAATTCAAAATATTTCCCGCCAACCGAGTATATTGATGGTGTGTGTAAGTTTAAATTATTGTAACAGGAATTTCTATCACTGGTTATTTTCTTAATAAAGATTACTGTTGATTGAATTCTAAAGGGAAGAATTCTATTTTAAAAAAAATTAAAAGTCAGTTATATCATCATCAGTCAGTAATTTTCTGTACCGCTTATCCAATTCAGGGTCACTGGAGCCTATCCCAGCTATTATCAGGCAAGAGGACAAGCTGCCAGTCTGTCACAGGGCCAACAGAGAGAGACAGACAACCATTCACGCTCACATTCATTCTTAGAGGCAATTTAGAGTGACCAGTTAATCTAACATGCATGTCTTTTGGACAGTGGGGGGAAGTTGGAGTATGTGGAGAGAACCCACACATACACAGGGAGAACATGCAAACTCCACACAGGAAGGTAACTGTTGGAATTGTTTGAACCCCCTCCCTAACCAGGAATTGAACCAGCAACCTTTGTACTGTGAGGCTGCAGTGCTAACCACCACACCACCGTGCAACCCAGAATGGAAAGGATGCGATAATATTTCTCACCTCTCTTCCCTGGTCAACCTGAATGCGTCCTGAGTGACGCAAACGGGCAGCAGACATGCGCAGAGTCAATCCACGACCCGCTCCTCCTCTCCTTTTGTTTTTTTCTCAGAATGATGTAATTTACAGAGGCTCCTAGCTGCTAAGTTAACCTCTTTAGCGCCACCTGAAATCAGCTGGTTACCTGCCGGGGAGTAGTGTTTAATGACCAGCTTTGTCAGAGAGCAGGACAACGAGGAGGGAAAAAAAAATCTGCAGTGCTGAGTTGCCTCTTCAGAAATTCAGCAGTTTTCAGTGCTGTAACAGGAGCGACAGCACTACCAGGGACCAGTGGATTATCTTTATTCAGTGAAGATGTGCAGTCGGTAAGTGTTGCCGCTTGTGTAACTTATCTTTTGTGTAAGAGACCAGTAAACGATGGTAGACGAATGGACAAGCTGTTAATGTAGCTACAAAAGCTAACACTGTTTGGTTAACTTCACGTCAGACGTCCGCTCCTTATATTCATCAGAGTCCAGCCCTTTTACTCCGCGGATCCTCTCTATCAACCGTACCGTTACGTTTTTATCACGTTTTTCTCTGTTGGGACATCATTTTCCTTCACCTGCTCTGTCCTGATAAAACTTTGTTTTGGCTTTGACGCTTGCCTCGAACGCGCTTACAGACAGGTCTTACTCTCTTACGTATTTTTGCGACAAAAGTTGGGGATAAAAAGAGGTTAAAATGAGCTCATTAAATTTTCCTCCCACCCAACTAGAATTAAAAATTCATTTGAAGATAATTTAAGAAGGATTGTGGATGTTAAACACTAGATTATGACAGCTTTAAACTTAAGGGTAACTTTAGGGTTTTTAATTAAAGCGCTGAATATGAGCATATTCTGGGTTTTCCCTGTGTTTACATGGCTGTGGGCGAACCGGGTTTTTGCTAATATTCTGGTTATTAAAGAGTTATTGGCTGCCTGTACACGGAGTGATAGATACAGCATGTGAATCTATCAGCACCCTATTCTTAAGCTGAATATATAGTAGAGTATTGTGTACTGTAGGTTTACATCGGGCTATATAATTAACACTTGCAGTAATTTATTTGCTAAATGACAAATCGGCAGTTGCCTGCAGGAAAAGTTATCTTGTGCTTTGTCATGTACAGTAAGCAAGCAATCTTATTCACACTGGTCTCTTTTTATTTACCAATTACAGCATAATGCCTAGAAAGGAGAGAATTAAACTTTCAATATTTAAGGGCCCCATCGTTTTTGCTATTCCCCCTTGTGCAATACCTTTTGCTTCCTGTCCCGTCGTTTTCCCCCTCCCCCAAAGAAAAAGAAAGAGAGCTGCAGAAGGCAGCCCAAGGAAGCAGCAAGGGAGAGGATGATGAAGATGGAAGGTCAGAGTCATATTAACTGTTTAGGGCCTTTAAAGCTCAGAAGTTTAACTATTCCTCTAATCTTATTGAAATGTCTTAAAACTTGTCCACATTTTAACAACACAGAGTGGTTTGGCTGGACTAAATCAGGCGTAATTATATGATGATGTACCAATCATAAGATATTTCTATGTGAGAAGACTTTCAGTAATCTTGTATTTACCTTAATAGGCTATTATTGAATCTTAAAAATAGGCTATGATTACAACTATTATTCTATTCTAGAAAGCTACAGCAGGGAAGCAGTTCTGTGCTTTGTGTTTTTTAAAGGATTTAATGGTATTCTGTCAAGGAGATTGTTACTCCAGTTCCATCATGAGATCCTACAACTTCTCTCCCAAATCAACACAGATACACTGCAGGCAACGCACTTTTACCTTGGAAAACCCCGTTTTCTTGGCACTGACATTCTAAGAGTCCCTGGCAAATGCACTTGTGCCGTTGACTGAGCCTGATGGTGACTTGACTATATGCGGCGCCTCTGCTGCTTCACTTCGCTGGTCAGGAGGCGAGTCCACAGATTTGTTGTGGTTTTAAAGCAGGACACCTGCTTTGAACCAGGGAAACAAGTAGTTTTTCTTATCTCTATGCTATCCAAAATACTTACAGTGACTGGCTTTAAGTTCATTTGGTGTCATGATTCTCCTCCTGGACTGCTTTGCTTGCTTGTTTCCAACTTTTTCTTATAGCAGCAATGCATGCAAGATAAAGCCAAGCTGACACTGGAGCCCCTTCTGATGGATCACAAAGCACAATACTTCTATCACTCTGATACTGATACATCACTCTATACTGCCTATGGCCTAAAGCACTGAGAGATCACAATTTTCTAATTTGTTTAAGGAACAACATCAAAGGTTTCCCCATATTTATTTTTTTCTCTAAAAAGAAAAAAGTAATCCTTTAGAGCTAAAGAATCTAGTAATTTACTGCTAGATCATAAATGTGAATGGCTTGAACTAAGGTGAGTCAGTTTGTCCCCCCCCCCCCCGTAACTGCATTATGGTAGCAGAATATTTGTCTTTTCAACTTCAATCAAATTTGAACGATCAATGGTAATGAAAACTAAAAATAAATCCATATATTCTACGGTGATAGTTAATTAATTTGGACCCCCTCAAAAACAAGATGGCTTATCTCAAAGGGCTTATCCAAATAAAGAAATCATTACAATTTACTGTTAGATTTTAATAAGAGAGAATGATGTAAACCTAAAAATTCCTCTTATTATTGAAGAATGCACGTGCATTCACAGTCGCATGATCAAGACAAAGCCAAAAGAGGCGGATAAGCCCAACAGCGACTCTACTTCCTGCGGAAACTGAGAAGAGCAAGAGCCCCGTCCCCCATCATGCACTCCTTCTACAGGGGCACCATGGAGAGCATCCTGACCAGCAGCATCACCGTGAAAGCCCTCTCACAATCTCACCTACCTCAGGACTGCACACCTCACTTTATCATCACCATGGCACCAGTTCAACACTGCAGAACATTGTACTAAATGGCACTAGTACATGTTGCACTATTGCATCTATCAGGACTGCTACAGTTTACTCTGCTATCCGGGTTTTCCATTCGGTGAAAAGGAATCTCTTGGTCAGGGGAGCCTTTTCCTCTTTCTTCTTTTTTTTTTCTTCTGGAAATCCCAGTCCCGTTGATACCAAATATATCCCACAGAAAAGAGTATATTTTTCCCACCAAAAAAACACAAAAAAATCCAAAACACATCTGTGGCTACCCAATCCACCATATTACGTTAGAGTCACGAAAACAAATATTTATATTTTTTCTCTTTTTATAATATAAAAAATTATTTTTTACTCTCTTTTTTTTTTGTTTTTTTTTTAGAATAATAAAACACATATTATATGAGGTCATACCCACCCCCCCCCCCCCTCCCCTCCCCCCTCTCCGTCTTTCCTTCTCCCCTTTTCTCCCATTAATCCCAAAAAAAAAAAAAAAAAAAAAAGCGAAGAAACATTTTAACATTAAAAATACACACACATAACAAACATTTACACAGAGAGAATCCTAGTTTTTTTCATTTTATAAAAAAGTAAACTAAAAAAAACAAAAAAAATACCCTATTTTTAAAAAAAAAGAAAATTTTTTTTATATAAAAAAAATAAAACATTTAAATAGGTCCAATAAAACCAAAAATACATCAGGAGAGGAGAAATTTGTTGTATATAAGGTTGTTTCTCCCAGCATTTCCCGGCAAAAAGAGCCCTCATTCTCCAACAACTATTTTTTTTTCTTTTTTCTTCTTTCCTCCCCGTGGGAGTTTTATTTTATTAAGTCGTCTTTTTTTTTTTAATATAAAAACCACCCGGCGAAAAAAAAAAAAAAAAAGATTAAAAACAATTTTTTAGGCTCATAGTCCATCAGACCCCGTTCAAATACGAAGCATGTTTTCACCGGGACCAACTTCGTGGTCACATGAGTTCCGGGTTGTGACGTAGGCTCGCGGTGATCCATATGCATTATTGCACTGTTGCCGCTGTACTGTTACATTGCTAAAAACTTAATGTACATGTTACAGTTACATGTTTACATTGACTATTTGCACTGTTGTCCATCAGGACCACTGTACTGTTACACTGTCAAACTTTACTGTCACTTGCTACAGTTACATTGTTTACATTGTCATTGCACCGTAATATTTGCACTACTTCCTACATTAGGATTGCAATGCCGTTCACATTGTCTACTGTGAACCCATTTTTAAACTTGTGATCTTCTTTAGTATTTAAAACTTAGGTTTCGTGTTTAGATTTCTTGATTATCCGAGTGGATCCCTAGATTTTTATATTTTTATCTTATAGTTTATTATATTTTATTATATGCATTGTGGGTTTGAGAGGACTCAAAAAATCGTTGCATTGGCTCCCCGTGTGTTTCAGGATTGATTTTAAGGTTCTATTAGTGGTTTATAAATGTCTTAATGGTTCTTGGGCCTTCTTTTTTATCTGACTTGCTATTAAACTATGAACCCTCGCGGACCCTGAGGTCCTCTGGTACCGGCCGTTTAGTTGTTCCCAGAGTGAGAACTAAGACTCATGGCGAAGCCGCGTTTCGCCATTATGGTCCTCGTCTGTGGAACAGCCTGCCAGAGAACCTCAGGGCTGCAGAGACTGTTGATGTTTTTAAGAAGAGGCTCAAGACCTTCCTTTTTAACTTGGCTTTTAACAAAAAAAAATTATTTCATATTTATTTGTTTATTCATTTATTTATTTTAATTGTGCTTGTTTGTTTGTTTTTTAAAACACTGCGTCCTTATTAATATTTTAACTTTAACTTGTTCTTGCTGTTTAACATTTTTAGCTCCAGTGTTTTCCTCATGGGGATCCTTCATGCCGGGGGCCTTGCCTACTTGGCTTGTAGGGGCATTACCGTGGTGATCGTCCTTTTTCTGTGGCTGAGGGTCTCTCACTGCAGCCATATGGCTGTGGGGTGGACCCTGGCCTGCTTTGATCTTGGTGATCTCCAGTGGTGGCGATGTCTCTGGTCATGGGTGGGCTGACTCCCGGTGTGAATGGATCCCCAAGATACCGTTTTCCTCACAGCAGTGTCAAGCCAGAGTAGATCTATTTAGTATATTTATTTAGTGAAAAAGAACAGATGCTCAACTTTGGATAGGATAGGGGTTGTGGGTGGTTGGTGGGTGGAAGGGGTGCCTGAATGTTTTGTGTGTGTGTGTGTGTGTGTGTGTCAGTAGGGGTGTATGTGTGGGGGTGGGGGTTGCGGGGGTGGCCGGGTTTCGCGGTGGGTGCCTGTCCTGCCCGGATGATGTGTCCGTTGGGACTGACCTGCACGAATGAACTGGTGCTGGTTGGTCTCGCCTGGTTCAGGGGCTGGGTGGGGTGGACTCGTGGCGTGGGGGAGGGTTGGTGGTCCCGTGGTCCCCATCCATGGTGTATGTGGGTGGGTGTATGACTGGAGGGGGGTATGGTTGCCTGTGGGGAGTGTATGGGGGTGAAAAAAAAAAATAGCCTGGGAAAATTAGACCACCATTTCTGGCTAAAATGACCCTGCTGGTTGGTCAAAGTTGAACATGTGTTATATCACAGCTCGGCTAGTGAACTGAACCAGTGAAAGCAATAAACACAACTGGTTTTACCTAGAACAAAGATTTAAAGGGGAACCAAAAGAACAAAAGAAAAGCTGAGCTCCTAAATCATGACAACGAAACAAGCAGCACCAATAACTAAAGCTTTCCTCTCATAGATAAAATGAGCAACAAAAACAAACAAACAAACAAACAAACAAAAACAAGCAATAATCAGAACAAGGAGGCAGCCGTAACAGAAGATCAAAGACGATGATGTCAAAGGTTCGGAATTCTGAAGTTGCCTAGCAACTGGCATCAAAGGCTGCTGACATCAGCACCTGCCTTGTGATGTCATCAAACGTGTGACATGAAAGTTCTCTTTACAAAGTCAAAGCTTCTATAATCTCAGTTCAGCGTGGACTGTTGAGCGATAAACACATACAGAGATTCTCCTTACGACAAACAGTGATCTTCACTACTTTTCAAATCTACTCTAGAGACAAATTTTAGGAATTACACCTCAACCAAAGAGATATTTATACACTGTTTCTTTTAAAATCATCATTTGTTTTGACAAACTGCAATGGCTGAAAACCAGAAACAACCACAATCTGGTGCGAGAAGGTACCTCCAGAAGACAGAAGAAAGTTTCCCAAATTCTGCAAACGGGACTCAGAGAATACCATCCCATCTCCTTCAGAGGCAAGTGGAGTCTCTGCAAAATCAGGTGGGAAATCTCAACGAGAGACTGATGAGAAAGAACCAATTTCTCACAATGGAAAAAAACAGAAGGTTAGACGCTGAACGAGCGTTAGAGTCCAGCAGAAATCAGATTTACTACCTGACGAATGAAGTAGACGATTTAAAAGTACGTTTACAGAAAAAAAATGTGTTCCTGTCTGTGGAAAAAGACAAAAGAATAAAAGCTGAGGAGGAATTGCAAGAGTTAAAATCTACTAAAGAGCTGGTGCGCAACTTAAACAATCAGCTCGAGGCTCTGAAGATGCGGATGGAGAGAAAAAATCAGGTTCTTTCTGAAGAACGAGAGAAACGGATTAAGGCTGAACAAGGGTCGAAAAGCACATGGAATTGTCTGGTGGAGGCCGACCGACAATACGAACTAGAAAACCGTCTTAGGAAACAGTTTCAACAGGAGCTACAAAAATACAAGGAGGTCTTTGGAGAACTGGATCAGACCTCTGACAAACCGAAGGCAGGTCAGTGTGAACAGAGACAGACGGGGAACGCAGACGAGCTGGAACATTTAAAGAAACGCTTGGAAGAAGAAATCCGAGCAAACCATGACCTGAAATCTAGACTGGAGTCTCAGGAGAAAACAGTCGAGGATTTAGAGTGGAAAATGGCCGAACTTACTGTCAAATTCAACATGGCAACTCGTAGCAACGGTCAGGTATCTGAAGCAGAAGCATCTGTGGACCCAAGCTCTCACGTCCCTGAGAAAGTAGCCGCTGAACCACAGATGGTTAAACAAGTTGACTTGCAGCCACAGAAAATCTCTGGACCAGAGCTGGATTCAGAATCAACGTCAGATCAACAGAAACCATCAACTCCAGACACACAATCAGGAGTTAACGTGGGCGGGAGGCCTCAGGAGCCCCGCTCCGCCACCTCGGACCTGATCTCAGTCACCCGCAACCAGAAACATCCCACCCCAAACACACAGGACCGTCATGAAGGGGAAACACGCAGGAATGGAGGAAACACAGCAGGACGTCGTCCAGCTGCTCAGAGACCTTCATACATGGAGCTTATAAAGCAGTTTTGCAAGTTTGCTAATTCATCTAGTAACTGCTGGATGAACGCCACGTTTCAGAGTTTGTTGAACCTGAACGCAGTCAGGAGCAAACTTGCTCAGGAGGCTTTAAACGGTTCTTTTGAATATGAAAAACTGCTTTTAAACGCATTTAAAAACCCTGGAAGTCACTTTGGAGGATCAGAAATCCTCCCAGTTTTACAGGAGTTCAGTCTTTTTGAACCCTTGCTACTCCTTCATCAGCAAAATGATGCCCTGGACCTTCTGGCACATTTATTACCTCAGTTGCAGCAGTCTGGGATTCAGTCGAGCCTTCAAGTAAACAACAGCAGCAGGTGTGAGCAGTGTGGAATCACTGAAAGCAGAACGGAAAGGCTTGGTGAGATCTTCTATCTGCCACAATTGCAGCAGAAACACACTCTCAACTCGCTGTTCAACTCCGCACTCCGAGAGTACAGCGGCATGGACAAGTGTAGAAACTGCAAGTTAAGACTTGAACATGAATCTTCTTTCATGAAGCCTCTCCCTGATATTATGACACTCTGCCTCCCGTGGAAACATTATCCAACACGGCCGACCATCCAGGTATCGTTTTCTAAAGCAATCCTTGTTCCAACAGAAGACGGAGATCAGCGATACTCACTGAAATCTGTCATTTGTTTCAAACGTTTAAGCTCAACGGTATCTCACTTTTATACGTACGTGTTTCGTGGCGGCATGATCGTTAAACTTGATGATGAGCGGATAACTGCTCTCAACAGTTTACACGACATTGTTCAAAACGGAATGGTTTACTTCTATGAAAAGAGCCCATAGTCTTAAAAAGAAACCAAGAACAGCAGCAGAAGACGACGGATGAGGTCAGTGAAAGTGAAATCATCTTGACAGGATCACGACTCAGCAGAAATAAGTGTCTAGACAAGTATCGATAAATCAAGCTTGATATATCGCTCACTTTTAAACCATGTAAAAGTCAAGTGACAGAAAACCACGATAGTCTTTAATGAATTAAGATCAGTACAAGAACCCCCCCCAGGTCTCACGCTGTCAACAACAGCGAGACACAAGAATATTATTTATAATTATAAAGAGTTAAATAATCTAGCAGATATCTGGAGGAACATAAACCTGAATAGAAAAGGACACATGGTTTAAACAAAATGGTGACAGCAAATCTAGAAATGATTACTGGCTAGTGAGATACCAGATATCAAGTTATTTCTAGGATAAACCTCTTGAGATTAATAATCTCGTTTACAAGGGGAGATAGATATTTACCCCCAAAAAACAAAACAGCTGACCAAGACAGATGAGATAGGAAGCTTTATTGTCATTGCAAAGGGAACAATGAAATTTGGTTTGGCAACATCTCTTGTAGCAGCAACAACATCCTAGTCATTAATAAAGTATAAATAGTAAAACAAGCAAAAAAGTAGAAAAGGCACATTTAAAACATTTACAGCAAATACGGTAATAGTCTGTAGTGCATGACAGTCCATAGTCATGGTTACTGCAGCAGCATGCAAAACAAATATGTTTGACAATACACACACACACACACACACACACACACACAGAGACCAAAAAAAAAACCCAATAAATAAATAAAACAAATGGCCAAACACAAAACCAGTCAGGTCGCTCACACAATCACGCAACGCGCCCTAAAGTGAAAACATTTGTTCAGTTAAAAATTAACACAATATTGTAACAAGCAACATAAAAAAGAAAAGAAATAGAGAGGAGTCAGAAACAAGAACAATTGTAGCTATTATATGTAGATGTTTCAGTTGTACCCATATAAAACACCACTTCAGACCATTTCTGCATCAAATCAAAGTTTATTTATGAAGCACATTTAACAACTTTTGTTGTTAAATGTTCTGTACAAGGAATGCATTTAAAAAATGTGAAAAGATTTTAAAAAAGCAAAATCTGAACATTTAAAACTTTGATATAAAATGCAACAAAAACATAAAGAACTACAGTACGGGACTACGGATGGAAATTAGCATGTTGATAAAATCTTGTATGTATTTACAGAAAATTTCTGGTTATTAATAAACACTGTCCCATTTAAATAAATACTTTTGAAATTAGATAGTAAAAAGTCCAACAAAACACTAAACCAGCTAAATTTAATTAGCACAGCTCCTCTGCAGGTAGGTGAGCTCATTAGTGGAAACAGCTGTTCTAAAGGAGCAGGTTCGAAACAATGCAAGCGTCAGAATAAAACTGCTGAAAGCCTGGATCAAACCACACAAATTTAGCCTGATTTTGGCCCGACGGGGGCGTCGCAGACAGTCGCTCACTGTCGTGCACGATTCTGAGTTGTCGGGTCGTAGGACGTCGTGCCTTTGCTCCTTGTAATATGACATAATCAGCAATTGATCAGTTTCCATACGACAGACGTAGCCAGAAAAAACAAAACAAAACAAAAAAACAATACTGGGTATGCCAAATTCATTTTCAACAGTGTTAAACCTCCACGAACATTCAAAAGGGTGTATTTCTCTTGAATAGAATATTAAGTTAACACAAAACATAAGCACAGATGTGTGTGTTCTATCAGTAACAGTCAACAGTCGTTCACAGCAGGTCCAAACATTCACGTATGTGACGCTCTCTAATAAATCAGAGACAAAGTCATAGAAAAATCACTTTGTGTTTAAATAAAAACACCGCAACATAACAGACATTGGGCTCAATGAGATGAACAAATATGTAGTGTTGTATAAGTACCCAAAAGCCATATCTTGAGTAAAAGTAAAAGTACCTTACTGGAAAATTACTTGATTAAAAGTGAAAGTCACCTGTTAGAATATTACTGGAGAAAAAGTAAAAAAAGTAGCTAGTATTTACTGTACTTAAGTATCAAAAGTAAAAAGTACTGTTAACAAAACACAATCAGAACTTTGAGTTTAACATTTTCTTTATTCCTGTTTAAGTTAGTTTTTGAATTTTGCTTAATTTGCAAAGTGTAAAGGAACTTCAATACCTCCTTTCATAAACCCAACCATAAAGAAAAATACAAACAAACACATCCTTGCAGACCTGCATGCATGCCTACCAACATTCATACCCACGTGCATTTAATTTTAAGTCATTTCTGATAAACTCTTAGAGCTCGGCGGTGATGCAAACAAACAAAGAACTTGACTGGTTGAACTTTAACGTGACTGCAGTGCGACAGCACTTGAACTGTCCATCCAGTCATTACTGAACCCTGAAAAAATGTTTCATGTTGTTACGATACCAGTAGTTTATGGTGCTTTTTTATTGATACCAATATCGATACCGATGCTTTTTGTCCCTTTAAAGAAAATCACATGATTGTACAGTTTGCATTAATATCTTGAATGCAAGGACAATACTACATAAGAGTAAAACTTGAGAACAGAAGGAGAAGAACTGGAAAGAAATAGTTTTAAAACAATAACAAACTATATTGATGAAGAAATTAAATTAAGATTAAAAACTTATTTTAATTCTCAAATAACTTAAGTACAGGTTAAAATTATTCACATTTATTCAGTGTAAAATGTTCAAATATAAAATGTAAAAGTGATATTCTAAATTTACCAAAACATAATGTGCAATAACCTGCACTGAACGATACCAAAACATCATCATCATCACTAACAGTAGCATCATCATCATGGCATCTAAAAGGCTACCACCATCATCTCATTGCCTAAAACTCAGAAATGAAAACAAATTGCATGTTTTGTATCTGTACAGTGTTATCGCGATACTCAGAAAAGTATCGATTCAGATATTTTGTTTGGCTGGTATCGAAGTATCGACTCCAGGGTATCGATATGCCCATCCCTAACAGCGAGGCTGCTGCTGCGCAGCTCTGTTCATCATGTGTGTGTGATTTCATGTGGTTGCCGTGGTTTCTGTCATGTGCTCTGCACGTGTATGTGTTTGTATAGAACAACGCTCTTTCTTTCACTTTATGGCAGTTTTTAAAGTAGTGTCACTGGGTCGGCTGGACTTTGCTCTCCTGCAGCGGACTGTGGTCAGACTGATGTTTTTGGCTCCGCTTGGTACTAGACGCCCTAGATGCACCTGGTGGAAGCAACGGCGCTGATCACAGTCCAGTTTCTCCGCCAGCTCTTTTTCAAAGATGAGCAGCAAGTCTTTCTGTGCGCATCGTGGATTTAATCCTGTTTAGTTGCAACTGAAAAGCCGCTCCACAGAGCAACTGAAACAGGCAGCATTACCAGAATACACACAAACAGTTCATGTTGGCTGAAGTTTTGGACATGAGTCCAAAACGGTCCACACACATGCAGCTGCCTTATTTGTACCACTGAGAGGTCTGCTTGGGGTAAGCAACACCTTAAAAGGACCATAGAAGAAGACAGTACACATACAATGTTGAATTAGATAGCCATATTGCAGTCATCAGTGCACCTGAGACCACATCACAGATGAAGACATCTTTATGTTTGGTCCGCACCATCAGCTGATGGGGGGGAAAAAAAAAAAAAAAAAAAACTTAATTTAACCAGGAAAAAAGACCCATTAAGATGAAAAACCGAGTCCTGGCCAAGAGGCAGCCGAAGTTACAAGAGAGTTATATTATACAAGTTATACAATACAAAAACATATATTAAATTGTGTGTATATATATATGTATACAATTGAAAGAGGTCATTTCAAGCGCTCTCAATCTAGACTTAAAAGTGTTCAAATGAGTTCAGTTCATTTCCAGTCTGTTTGGAAACTGTTCCATGTAGGAGCAGAGTCAACAAAATTCCTTTTTCCAGATCTTTGAGACAAATGGACCAAAGAGCAGCAAGTGATCATTTAAACACAAAAAGTAAGAACCATCACTTCTCTATATGATTAAACTACAACTGTAGGACGGCAGCAGACCAAGCATGGCCTTAGAAACTAGAAACACTCAGAGAGCGCAGACCACCACCGAGCAGCTCAGGTCCCCTCATACGGTGATTCTCATCATCAATGTAGCAGGTACATTATGAACTGTGAACTTTCCAGTTTAAACTTTAGAAACACAAACAAAATTTAACAAACGACATGAGGCAATAAAAGTTTAGGTGTTAATCAGTATGAGGGGACGTGAGCTGCTCGGTGGAGGTCTGCGCTCTCTGAGTGCTGTTCCTGTTAAATTTTGTTTGTGTTTATAAAGTTAGCTTAATGGCTCAAGGATTTAAACTGTGTAATAAATCTCAGAGAAGCCTGATAATCTCATGAAGACGTTGAGCTGAAGCGTTCAGATACACCAGGACCCGTATTCCTAAAGATTCTGAGAATCCTCTCAGAGAATTCCCAACTTAACCTCAAAATTCCCAGCAAGGAGTTTTAGCTCAGGAGACATTCCAGAACGTTCTCACAGAACTGAGCAAGGAACGGACAGAAACTCCTCTCTTAGTGAGGAGGGGTGGATGACCCTGTTGCTAGGTATGAGTCATCATTTCAAAAGCTGTGATTGGTTGATCCTTGATGCTACATAAAAATGTACTTTTCATGATAATGGCCAAAGGTTGACCTTCAAATCAATAAACTTAAAGGATAAGTTTCTTTTTTTTTCAACCTGGACCTTATTTCTAGGAGAATATACGTGCATTTACTCACTGGTAAAGTTTCTATATCACTTTGAGTCCTTTGGAAGATATCACGTTAAGTCGCTGTTCGCTGAACATCCTGAAAAATGGCGATAATGGGGCAGCCACTAAGACATTACCTGCAGCAAAAGTCCTTGATTTCCGCCAATACTTTCAGTAGAATGAACAAACGGACAAGTACTATTGTCCCGTGAGTCCAGATTTAACTTTCCGTTAGTTATCAGGGTGTTCTACACACTTTTTCGGGCCGTGCGCTCACGATGCGCTGAGAAGTAGTACAGCTGAGAAGAGCAGCTCGCTACTCAAACAACAACAAAAACACAATTTGTGAAACTCTGAACTCACAGGACAATAGTACTCGTTCGTTCGTTCATTCTACTTAAAGCATTGATGAAATGAAGGAGTTTTAATGCAGATAATGTCTTATATAGTGGCTGCCCCGTCTCCGCCATTTTACTGGAAGTCCACAGATGGACGCGTGAACGTAATCTCTTTCAAAGGACTCAAAGTGATGCAGAAACTTTACCGGTGAGTAAATGCACGTATATTCTCCTAGAAATAAGGTCCAGGTTGAAAAAAAAAAACTTATCCTTTAAGTTTATTGATTTGAAGGTCAACCTTTGGCTATTATCATGAAAAGTACATTTAATCATCAGAAAAAATAAATTTACTTGGAAAGAAAAAGCCAGCTTGAGTTTCTTCACGAGATTACTCATATGGGTCTGAAAGTGAGAGAGTCATCGAGCAAGATACCGAGGTATTTGTAAGAGTGAACCACTCTTACATTGAATTAACTTACCAGATAAGATCAATAAAACTCTAAGCTGAACCCAAAAGATTCACAAGTATAGGTGATTTTAGCCCATTTTGGGTGAGCTAACGCATCTCTTTTGAATCCCAGCACCCAAATATTGAGATTTTTATATATTTTTTTTAACTTCATATCTTAAAAAAATAAATAAATAAAAAAATAAAGTATAAAAACAATTTGTACTTTCTTGAAATGTAATATTTTCATAATATTTCCCCACCTCCCAAAAGTGATTTGATCCTATCCAGCTGGCATATTTCAGATAGCAGCAGTAACAGCCCAACTTTGTTTTTAATATAAGTTTGTAAAACTGAATCTCCATGAATAAGGAGGATAAATGGGGTTGTGATTAATCTGGTTCACCGCTTAGACACAACACCTGCACCTGCAGCCCAAAATCAGCTTCTCTCATCCAGAAGAAGCTGAATGTGGATTCTTTGGTAAGATTTTAGAGGAATAGTACACCCACAGAATGATGGTCCTTCATTTTCTACTCACCCTCATGCTGAGCAAGACTCTGGAGCACTTTTTTAATATCTCAAATGCAGCCGGAGATCTAAGGGTTTCCATAATTTACTGGAAACCACATCATTTAGTATATTTTTATAGCCTAAACAGTAAACCATGGTACTTCCGTGATGCGTGTCCATGCAAGTTCACGACACTACAGAAACTGCGGCGTTCAGCGCCTACTCTGAAATCTGGCAGATCCAAATCATGTCTGTAAGAAGCTAATGAAACATAGGACAACACATTACCAGACTACTGGTACACTGTCAAAGTGTTGCAACTCTTACATGTGTACATGATGATCATTAGACAGACATCAAATGTGTAAGGCTGAATGGATTGATGTTATGTTGGAATATGAATCAATTTAGATGAATCACTTGGAGAATTATAGATGCTATGACTCCAATTGACCACCAGATGTCACTGGCCTGATCTACTTGAGGCTTTGAAGCTTCGACTCTTTTTCCAATACAGTCAAGCAAAGGCCTCAAAAGGTTCTAAAGGCTTCATTGGCCCATCTCTACCTTACCTAACAAGCCGAATTAAATGTACATCAGCACCAGACTGAATCACTGGCAGCCTTAGCAGCCACTGCTAACCTACCTGCGCCGGCAAGAGGCCAAGATGACCCGGAAGCGGAAGGGAGGGCCAACACAGAGAGAGAGTCAAAGAGAGACTGCCACTATCCCCTTTTATAGAGCGCCCCCTTGAGGTGATTGGCCAATACCACCCAGGCCACCAACACAGCTGAAAATGATGAGAGCTCATCCTGCTACACTAAAGGCCCTTTCAGATAGGATGCGTTTTTTGCGGCGCGCGCCGCGGGGTAGGGCGCACCTGGCGCAGAGTCGGCGAAAGAGCAAAGCGGCAGCGGGCATGTCATGCACGCGTTGCTAAGCGACAGAGAAGCGTTTCCTCCCCAACACGCTTCGTTGTGAGAGATGTAGCTCTCATCGTCACAGCAAAGAGCTTTTATCCTGAGGAGGAGGAGGAGGAGGAGGAGGAGGAGATCTGCAGCAGATAAAAGATAACCTGATCCTGATGACAAGGCAGATCTTGGGGGAGTTCAGGTTCGTCCGGGAGCTGCATTCTTTCACTCAGACCGCTTCCAGGTTTACTTAAAGCTGACCAAGGACTACTTTTTTCCCCGAACTGTCCTCTCCTATTGGACGCGCTAGGATGTCGTCACAGCGCGCAGCGCCCGAAATAAAACATTTTTAATTCGAGCGCAGCGGCGTCAGCGCTGCCGCCGCGGCATGCGCCCACCTTGCGCTTCGCGGAGCTCCGCGGCATCGCGGTGCGCGCTGCCGTGGCGGTACCACATACACAATGAATGGGTTTGCCGCCGCGGCGCTGCGCTTGCCGCGTTCTATCTGAAAGGGCCTTAAGACACTTGCCTTGTTCCTCTTGTTGTCGTTTGGATTTCTCTTATCACTGGATGTCTCTGAAGAACTGAGAGCATGGAGTGATGTGACTGGGTTGCAAGCAACTTCAGCTTCCAATGACAGGAATGCAGCAAAATCACTGAACTTGGGAAAATCTTCTCCTTCCATTAGGGCCATGGTGACATCACGGTTCCACCTAGCAGCTGCCCAGTCAGGTAGTTTCTGTGTCGGTTTTTGATTTTCTTCACAGTCATTAAGTTTTTCCAGGCCTTTTACATGAGGCATAGCAAACAGGCAAGCATTGATAAAATCAGCAAAGTTTCTTAAGCCGTCAGCATCCTTTGACTGTATTTTAGGCCAGTTTAATAGCTTCTCCCTAAATGCTCTCTGGATGACAAATGCCTGACAATATCGCTGATTAAGTTTGTTCCAGGCATCCTTGTAAGCTTTTTCATCGTTCCTAAAGAATGTGCCTTCCAGACATTTGCGTGCTGAACCACCAACGTATCTTTTCAATAATGGAGTTTATCGGCAGCAGAAATGCCCTTTCGATCTATCAGTGACATAAATGCTCTCCATTCAATGAAATGTATTGGTTCACCGCTAAACACTGATGGTTCTGGCATAGGGGAGTCTGACCATGTTTATGCTGTCTTGCATTGCTTGCGCAAGTTGAGCAACATCAGAAAGTGCTGCCAGCATAGCAGCAGGAGATGGCTGTACCATGTGAGATGGTTGCGCTGCGACAGGATGCAGAGCTGTGTGAGATGGTTGGACTGCAAGAGGCTGAGAGGTGAGATTTTGACTCACCTGTTCACTTCTGCTTTTCAATTATCACTAGTCTGTGCCATTTCCTTGTCATAAGCTTGCAGTCTGGCACGAGCTACCTCTACTTCCCTTTCAGCTTGCAGACGCTCGAACTCAGATTTTTGAATTTCAAGTTCTTTCCTTTGTTGCTCTTCCAGAGTTTTTATTATCTCTCTTTGTTTTCTTTCTTCTTGGGCATTCTTATACTCGGCTTCCTTCGCTGCCAGGTCTGCCGCTGCATCTGCCCGTTTCGATGTGATGTAAGAAGATGAGGAGCAATGGGTCACATTTGACTGAGCAGCGGTAGAGCCATACAGTATATTGAGAGTGCATAATCACGATCTAGCAACTCGCGGAGACGACTTTGTTCGTGTTCTGCATCAAAATCTCCATCAATGGCAGTTAGTCTTAGGTATATGAATTTGACAATGTCACTTGTTACAGCTTCACAAGCATCAACCTTTCGTCTTAAGTCAGCTGATGGGGCTGTGTGACTTCTTATGTCTGTGCAAAGTTTCATAATGTCATTCTTTCCTTTTTCCAAAAGATCTGCAAGTGATGCCATCCGAGTTTCAGATATATCTGACTTTAGTTCTTCTCTTGTCTTACGGGCTTGAGTTTTCCATAGGGGATTATCACGCTTACCGGAAGTTCCCGGATTTTGGCACTTCCTCTTCCGGGCCATGTTAACGACAGCCGTTCCTGCTCTGTTATACTGTTTAAATCGGATAAACTCCAAACATACTTAAGTTTTCATTCTAGACTGAAATGATACTAAGGAAGAAGTGGATCAAAGCGATCGATTCGCCGCGGTGAAGGGCCGAACTTTATAATAAAACACACGTTTGTTTGTCGCCGGTGGGGCACAACACCGGCACTTCACAGCATGCTAGCATTAGCCAGCTAGCGTTTACTGACGTGCTTAACATTGTGCGTCTTAAAACACACAAACATCTGAAAATCGGGTCTGTACCCCCCCGTTTCCAGTGGAACAACTGGGGACTGCCAAGAAAGGAGACGCTTTCAGATGATTGTGTGTTTTCAGCCGCACAAAGTTAGGCACGTTATCGAGCTGGCTAATGCTAACCTGCTAACAGTAGTCCGCCGACTACTACTCTGTTAAACTTTGTTAATCGGATAAACGCCAACGCCAAGTTTTCATTCCAGACTGAAGTGATGCTAAGGAAGAAGTGGATCAAAACGACCGATTCGCCGCGGTGAAGGACCGAACTTTATAATAAAAACGACACACGTTTGTTTGTAGCCGGCAGTCTACACTATGGTGTTGGCAGGCTAGCATTAGCCAGCTCGATGACGTGCCTAACTTTGTGCGGCTGAAAACACACAAGCATCTGAAAGCGTCTCCTTTTTTTGGCAATCCCCAGTTGATCCACTGGAAACGGGAGGGTACAGACCCAGTTTTCAGACGCTTGTATGTTTTCACAAGCTAAAAGTTGGTAACGTCAGCTAACGCGAGCTTGCTAACGCTAGCTGTGGTGTAATCTGCATCATTGAAGTGCCGACTACAGATATACGTGCAACCTTGTTTTATTTTAAGTTTCGGTCCTTCACTCCGACAAATCGCTTTCATCCACTTCTTCCTTAGTGTCTTTTCAGTCGGGAATCCATGAAAACTTAGGTACGGCTGGCGTTGTTTATTAGATGTACACAATGGAACAGAGCAGCAACATTGAGCCATTCCTGGCCCGGAAGAGGAAGCTTCAGATGTTTCAACTTCCGGAAACCGGAACGCGGAAGCGTGATAATCCCCTATTGTTCATAAAGACTGAGCAGTCTCCTTTCCTTTTTGCTTACTTCTTCCTTGTGATAAGCACACATTTTTTCAGTTTGTACTTTAAAGTTGTACTTCCGTGGTCATTTCATTAATATTTCTGTGTTCTCCATTATTATTGAATGCATTCTGCATAGTTTCTGTTTAAAAAAACCTCTGGTATCTTTGAATCCAGCTGTATTTGTATACTAGAAGAGAGGCTTGTGGTCCAACAGCAGGCTTTTCCGGGTCCTTCTCATGAATTTCCGTCTGATTGGCTGCCTCCCATCAGTGTATGAAGGAAGCTCCGCCCTCCGCTCTTATTTCGCTACAGACAGGAAATAGAGCCGACAAACAAGTTTGTTCCGCCATGCTAGCAAACAGTTAGCTAATTAGCTTCTCAACTCTGAAGCTACAGTCGTGCCGTCTTTCTTCTAGTGTGTAGTGGAGGGTTACCTGCCTTCCAATGGACAGATAGAAACCCCACGTGGGATACGCTATTTGCAATGTTACGAGAAGTGCAAGGCTGTCCCGATTCGCTCTTTTCTTCGTATTGTTTCTGTGATGAGGAAGCACAGCCGACTGGGGGGAACGCAACGCAGCAAGTCAGCATGTGTAAGTAAACAAGGGGAAACCCTCCGTATTTCAGAAGGAGCAAGTTAAATGGGTTTTCAGTGGAAGGAGGCCTTTAACACGTTCTGAGCGACGCAGGTTCCTCTGCAGCACTCATGTGTTTAGGTTGCATATTGTCAGATGCTCACTTTCATCGTATTTTAATGTGCCAGCTACATCTAGTCTTGTATTCTCACTCAAGACTTGAGGTGGGCAGTATCATCTTGATTTTCTTTAAAGAAGCTGTATCATGCTTTTCAAATGTTCCAAAGCAAATATAGGCATTTATAAGCTAGATATGTTCCCCATCGTTACTATAGAAACTAATTTGGTGTTAAATATTAGTTTTTCGATGCATCTAATTTCCAACATGGAAGTAAGATGGCTGACTGTACTGAACCGCGGAGCTCTCGACCAATTGCAGCATGTTTTACGCCCATTTCATGACGTCACCCCGGAAGAGACACTTATTCTGAAGGGTCACAGAATTGTCTGTAGCACCGGCACCGGCAGCTCTCATGTGGATGTTAGTAGTAAACATTGATGGATAATTACTCCGATCGACGGGATAAAAAAGACCAGCCTTTATGGAGCTGTATGCGCTTGACCCAGAGTCTGATATGGAGTTTGAAGTATACGCAGTAGCCTACCACAGAAGTACAACAGAGACCCCTGACAAGCAAGTAATTTAGCAAACAAATCATAGGCTAACAGTTAGCGCTGAGCTAAGCAGCACTCACATGGATCTTGTAAACATTGATGGATAATTACTCCGATCGACGGGATAAAAAAGACCAGCCTGTTATGGAGCTGTATGCGCTCGACCCAGAGTCTGATATGGAGTTTGAAGTACACGCAGTACCACAGAAGTACCACAGAGACCCCTGACCAGTAAGTAAATTAACGAACAAATCATAGCCTAACAGTTAGCATTGAGCTGAGAGATGTGTTGACTCACCAGTGTTGTCTGTTGTCATGCGCGTTTTTATAGTAGGAACTGCGTCAGGTTTCAGGAGTAATCCCAGAGAAAAAAACACTTAACTGCCCGAGATTTATGAAGTTGTCAGGAGGAAGTTCACACACAAAGTTGTTTTTTTCAGTACAACAAATAAACTCCCACGCTGAACATAACTGCATTTTTCCCAACTTGCTGTCCTCTAGAGCTTAAAAAAAAAGAGAAAAAAAGTTAGAAAATTCTCCTGAACTCTGGAGCAAACGTCTGTTAGCTGATGGCTGCTTGTCTCTGAGGAAATCTTCCTGCAGGTGTTAGTTTCTTCCTCAGAGTGTGTATAGGATTCTCTGAGTTACTGTTCAACAGAGGGCGTCTTGCTACGATAATGAGCGTGCGCATTTGGACTTTCGTGATTGGTGCCACGTTCATACGTAACGGGATGGATCGTCAGTCGTTTGCAAGGAGGTAGCGCTTGGTTTAAATATTCATGTAGATTACTCATATGCATGAATGAAGAAAAATAACGATTTAAATCATTTCTTGATGAGGAAATAACACACTGACATGCTGAAAAGCTCTTAAAAGTCCATTTTTCATGATAGGGCTCCTTTAATATGTAGGTTAACAGTCTGTTCATCAACGTTCTCCATAGTTACAAGCATTCGTGATAGTTCCATTTTCAACAGATTCTTTTTCACTTTTCCGGACTGACCTTAGCCATCTGCTGTCCATTGTGGGTTTGCACGATGAAGCCACGTTGTGACGCATGGTGGCGGGTGGTCAAGCTTTTACTGTAGCGTCCCAGTCGAATAAACAGTCTTTACTGATGGTCTGGCGTGGTTTAATTTCCTTCAGCCTTTCTTGACACCAACATAAACCAACGTAAAAGCTACACAAGAGACAAAAAACAAACATTAGAAATATGCATCTGTATGACGTTACCTTATTTACCTTACATCACCGTTTAATGGCATTTTATACATCCATAACAAGTAATATTCCATACGAGCCTTAATTAATCACTACATTTACCTTGTTGCCACTTTTGACTGGTGCTATACCCTTTGCTGTGTCTTATTTATGTTCCTTTGTCTCTGTGATAAGACCTTTTTATACATTTTCGTTCTGTTACACCGTTTTCTATGGGATAAATCTTGTGCCACCACAGAGCGAATATGAATTCTTTACATTTGAATTTGAATCATTCAATTTGAACCTGAACATGCCAGTTTGAATAATTGCTTTAAAAAATTGAATCTGATTTACCTCATTTGATATTGAATCTTCAGTTCTCAAATTCAAATTCAGTCCTAAAAATTCAAATTCAGTTTTTAATTCCAAATTCAGTTCTTAAATTCAAATTCAGTTTTTAATTTTAAATTCAGTGCCTAAATTCAAACTTTTGTGCCGCACATCCGGGACCTGGCGACAGGCAGATGTAGTTGATCGCAGATGGCGTTAACCTCAGTCTTACACATGGTCTTACCAAGGGCTACCAGCGGTGAAGGGAGAGGGGGAAAGCAACGGGGGATTGAGAGACACACACAGAAGCGCCAAAGCGGCCAAAACGGAGAAGAGAGACCGAGGAGCGAGGTGTGGGCATAAAGACGGGAAGCAGCCTTGGGAGCAGACGAGCCGTGGGGCCGCCATCTCGGACCGGTCACCAGCTCGTGGATGAACGATACCAGAGCTGTGTAGCGTTTTCTTGCTGTGATTGGCGGAACATCGAAAGCAGCCAACTGGGAGTTACTTTTCACAAGTAAGCCTGAACATCAGTATTAGCTATATTTAGTGGTTAGAATCGGACCAGGCTTGATGCCATTATAAGCAGAAAAAAGTCAGTGGTCAAACCGGCGTGGAAATGAGTGCATATCTGATCATTAAATAATCTTACAACTGGATTCATGTGTGAATAATAAAATGTCTGACCAAACAACAGAATTTACGTCAGAAATGCACCGTCATCCAGCTGTTTCTACCTTGAAGCAGCAGCAGCTCTGACAGGTGGAGGCCGGTCGGATCTGAGCCTGACCCGGAGGGACATAAGAAACGATAACTTTCATTAGTTAAGCTCAGAAACAGTCTACCGACTGAGCACTTTACAACTTTAAGGTATAGATTAGAAACGACCCTCCCCTTTCCCCTTTCTTCTCCCCCGGGTTTTTTCTTTTTGCGTGTGCGCGCGTGTGTGTGTGCATGAATGGATGCAAGTGGGAGACATTATTTATGATCAGATGTGCTTTTTTTTTTCCTGTGTGTGTCTAGTTTTATTTTAGGTCTTTACAAATGACCTATGTTTTTTAACATTGTTTTTATGTAAAGCACTTTGTGTTACTTCTTGTATGGAAAGTACTTTATAAATAAAATTTGATTTGATTTGACTGTAATTTCATCTGTGTTGTATGTCTAACATCGGGCACATTTGACTATAAATTTGACTTTGACTTTGATAAGAAAGGAAAAGCAGGTTATACAGGAAAAAAAGAAGGAAACTAAACTCAAAACCAAATTTTTGTCAGAGACATGTCTTTTAGCTGCAATGTAAAGTGACAGGAAGACCTTTTCTCTTTTACAAACAGTTTTGACACATTGTTCCATGGGCCGTCATAAGTGATCATTTCATTCACAATAAGGCCGGCACAAGTCGTAAATCAGTATTTATGAATGTGCCGTGGGGCTCCATGAAGCCTGCAGTCAAGCATTATGAATGTGTTACTCATCAGGTTATTAAGAGAGCAAGTTTAATTCCAGGCTTGGGAGACTCTTAAAAAGCTCCCGTCTCACGATTCCATATTCTTTATGACAGTGCTCTGAATTAACAATCGCATTTCCTCCAATACCACACATCAGGTGGAGTTTTGAGGATGACTTTCCATTGTATTGCTGGATCTTCATTCAGCTTACTGGGTTATTTTCTCCTGGAGAGGGAGAGGGCTCTTCTTTTCCTGTGGATGCCTTTCTTTCCAATTCTACTGCACACCAACATATAAAAATACAGTATATGTTGTCCTCAAAATTATTCATACCCTCCAATTAAAGAAAAGGTAAAATTCACAGTAACAGGAAACAAAAGAAACAAAAAATAAATAAAAATTTACAAAATTACAGTTTAGTAAAAGAAAACATTGCTTTTGAAATATGGTTGAAAATAAATTATAAAAAAAACCAAACAAACATAACTTTCCCAGACACATTAGAGCACCTTCCACATGACCAGTGGACCAAATTACATGTCAACTGGTGTAGAGGTCTTTTCAAACATTACAGAAAACACCTGATTGAAGAGTTGCTCAACAAAATTTTAGCTTTGGAGCTAATTTACTTGTTTTGCTTTGTTTTTAATATTTCTATTGAACCGTAATTCAAAATCAATGTCATGATTTTCACAGAATTTTTATTTATTATTACTTCTTTCAATTTCTGTGACAGCTGATTTTTTTTTTCCTTTTTTAATTGGAGGGTATGAATAATTTTTTGAGGACGACTGTACCTGCGAGCATTGTATTTCAAGGACAGACATACAATAACATCCTACTAAACTAGCAGTTGTTTTAAAGAGAGGCGTTATTTAATTTGAATAAAACTCATCAGTGACACAGGAATTTTCTTTACTGCAAATTATTGTCCTTTTGGCCAATTCTCAATTAATTACGAAATCCTCCAGACAGTGAAGTGTTTACTTCAAAATGTGCGCCTGCAGAAGTAAGAAGCAAATTAATTTTTAAAAAATGAAATGATAAAGCATAACACTGTCAAACCACAAACACTGAGGTTTGATGGTGTTATGCTCCTACAGTATGTGCTCTTTGAAAGACCTTATGCAATTAAATGAAATGCTTTATTTCACCCTTTGGCCATTCAGGACTGCATTGGCTTCGGTTGATTTCTTATAACCTTATAAACCGGCCAAGGCCCTCAGATAGATGATTAATGATCCACTGACTTGCTTTGCCACAATGAGGCCATCTACATAGTGACTCTATCACTTAAGACAGTGAAGGGCAAAGCCCAATAACATAGATTGCTGCACAAATGCAACATGATTCATACCAAGTATGCCTACAGGGGGGTTATGTGGCATTATCAGATGTACATTTTTCTTAACACTAATTAGATTAGTCGTTTTCCTAAATGAAGTCTGAAAGTCACACAGTTTCCTGTGTTGCAAATGCTGCAGGTCAGATGACCTCATCCAGTGTTAAAGTTGTTTCTCTTAGTGAAAAATAACCTGACTGTAACTAAATTCCTACCTGATTCTGCAGCGTCTCTCAGGTTTGCCTCAAGGTTTCTTTGTGCCTAATTGTTTTCTATTTAAACTAATACTTTACTACTCATTTGGTAGTAAAATATTGAGAAATTTGCATGTTCTTGTACCTGTTTGGGTTTTCTCCAGGTACACAAGTTTCTTCCCAGTCCAAATACATCATGTTGGCTTTATTTGGGGTTCTAAATTGGCTGTAGGCATCGTTGTGAGCATTCCCATTGTCACCATTAAACCTTTTGATTTTTCAGAATTGGAATGGAGAAGGTGTGGCAGTGGAGTCACGGATATGTTCGTCTCCCTGAAGTTTAGCTCTGACCCATTGCTTTAATATTTAGAGATGCACCGATCCAGTTTTTTTTCCCCGATTCAATCTGATACCTTGGCTTAGCATGTTAGCCGATACCTGATACCGATCTGATATTACCGTTGAATGATTGAACCATGTACCTTGCCATGGGATCAGGCTTGACAAAAACATTTAGCCTTGTCAAAAAAAAAAAACACAGATGGTACGGAAAGTTCAAACTCCTTTAAACTTTACTCCATTTCATTGTAGGCATTTGCTAAAATGAAAAAGATTCGTCATTATTGTACACTCAGCAACCGTCTTGACAGAACATTAAATGTAGAAATCTTTGCAAATTTAAAGAAAAACTGAACTATCACATGGTCATCAGTATTCAGACCCTTTGCAGTGACACTTATTTAACTCACAGGCTGTCCATTTCTTTTGATCCTCATTGAGATGGTTCTACTCTTCATTGGAGTCAAGCTGTGTTTATTTAAACTGACTGGTTTTGACAAGGAAAGGCACACTGTCATGGTTTTTGATAACTGCCTGACCCACATGCAACACTCTCAGGAGACAACAGAATTTATAAGATGTTTATTATGGTAAGTGGTGATAGTCCGAGGTGGGTTCTGGAGATGCTGGGAAACCGGATCACTGAAAGAAGTGGAAGAGTGGTGAGACCAAGAAGCAATATCTGAAGATGCTGAAGGGCAAGAACTTACTGTGGAGTGATCAGGTTAGCATGAGATGAGGAGAGTGGGAACCTGTGGTTTAGTCTGTAGAAAGTAGTTCCAGAGAATTGTAGACAGGTGGAGTGGAGGGTTAGAGGGCAGACGGGTCGCTGAGCTTGAGGATGGATGGAACAGGAGTCTTGATGCCAGCTGTGATAGATAAAATCCATTATTCTCAGATGTGTGAAGGTGGTGGTTTGGAGCTGGAGAGTCTTGGAGGAATAAATCCAGGTGTTGACAGAGATTGTCCTTAAAGGAGTAAAACAGAAGGAGAATCATGCAGGTTGTCATCACAGGGAACTCAAAGAAACTCAGAGAGGCTTGAAGTAACCACAGAAGGCTAACCATCAAGCACTGAAGGGCTGGCAGCAGACTCCTCTTATCCTCCTGTTGACGAGGGTAAATGGAGTGCAGGTGTGTAGGTGCACACCTGCTGAGATTCCAATCTTCTGGGCCCAGTATTTCAAAAATAATCCACCAGGATTAATCCAGGTGGATTGGATTTTTCCAGATCTGATCAGAAATTGGGTATTTCAAACGAGATTTAATCCTGAAGATTTAAATCCAGATCTGTAAATCCAATCCTGCCTTTAATCCAGATTTTTTGCTCTTTTGGATATTTCAAAGGTTTGGGCCAAAATCTGGATCATTTTGATCCTGAAAATGGGGATTAAAATAATCCCACCTCAGAGGTGGATTTGAGGAGGATCGTGAGGTGGAAAACAATGAGGTTGGCAGCTGCAGTCACGAACTACACATCTTTCACTCTGAATCTGCTACATAAATCTACTCCTTTCATACTGAAGAAATAATATGATATTTTTTTTAAAAATTAAATGTTTCATACGCATTGTGATGGAGCCAAATTTACAACAAACATGGTGCTCTTGTTTCTGCTAAGTAAATTATTTTTGCGTGAGACGTGTTTTTCACTTTTAAGATTTGAAGAGTGTAACCACATTTGAAGCGGCGTCCATGCACAACATTTTTAGTTCCAGTGATGCGCTAAATTACTCACTATGTGGACCACTCAAAGCGCTTTAGGCAATAATCCAGTTCCAACCCTTTCAAACTTGTTCTGGAAAGCCGTCTTTTGTCTCTTATACCGTTATCATTCAGACAAACGGCTCCATGTCATTAAAGAGGAAATGTTGCGGCACGTTGTTTTGGCTGAACGCACAAGAAAATGTCCCAACACCGCTGTATATTTCAGAACTTTTATTACTCTGCCTGGTGCATTCATTCATTCATTGCTGCTGCTTTCTGCTATCTACAAAAGCCAAATGTTCTCTTCTTCTTCACTTTCTGACATCACAATCACAATGAACAGCACCCCTTAGTGGCGACCCGCAAACATGATTTCACATCACTACGACAGGGATGAAAGGATGGCCTGTGCGACAAACGACATATCTATAATATTTCCCTAAATCTGAACGTAGCTGTAATTGCAGTCCATCATTTAAAATAAGTAAACAAAATCTGCACATAGCTCAGAATTTAGTGACAGTTACAGACGAATCCTGCAAAGTTAAATTTCTGTCACAAAGTAAACATGTTGACGCTCCATAAATAAAAATGTTTGCATGAATAATTGATGACCATGTTTCATTTTCACATAAATTTATTACTTTAGTTGCTTGTCAAGCATCTTAATCTTTACCTTCACCTCTTCTTTCTGAGCTGAGTGAGTCCGTCCCTTTCAGAGGACATTCTGTTGCTGAGTGTGCTCAATACTCTCAATAGTTTCTTTTACTCAAGATTTTCATTTCTGCACTTCTTCACTGTAAATTCTAATAAGTTGGCTTTACTTAAAAAAAAATATGCAAACTCTGCCTCAAAAAAATTAAGTAAACTGGAATAGGAGTGATTAAGTAGAACAAACTAAAATGGTTTAAGTTTGTAGAACTTTTCTGAACTTAATAAATTTGATTAAACTGTAAGTGAATGATGCTGGGTAACAAACTTTATGTGATTAATTTCATAGAATTTAGATGAGATGTTTCACACTCATTTTAATTTTTACCAACATGATGCTTTCGAGTTTATCTTACTTAAAGTGATACCATGTAACTTTTGAACTCAATGTTAGCCAAATATTATGATACATTATATTCTAGCAATATTATTAATATAAGTTACTATAGATGATTTCTGCTGTCAATATAGAGCACTTGACGCATGTCCTTGCTCCGAGGGGGCTGCCATTCTCAAAAATCAGGCATTGTAACTTCTCAGGAGCGGGCCGTCTCTCATTGGATCATGTAACCTGGAGCGCTTTGATTAATGGCTTGATGACTTAAAAATCAGCTTTTCAAAGTGGTCTGATACAATTTTCCAAAACACAGACTGAGACTGTTTAATTTTGAGACAGTTGTGGCACCTGTGCAAAGTTACAGGTTTAGTGCCCATAGTGGCCAGAAGTTACACAGTATAACTTTAGAGTAAATGATGGACTCAATACTATTCTTACTGTGTAGCAAGAACTCAGAGTGGGAGGGTTTCAGCTACAACTATTGTCAGACCACATACTTCTCTGTCGCGGTGCAGCAGCTGCTGGATAGTCGGTGTTAAATACAGGAATAAACAAACAAGTTGAGAGCAGTCACATGACACTACCAACATCGTTTATAAATCCCTCATTTGTGAATGATCTCCAATTTATTGTTAAAAAAAGTGAACTGCATTGTGGGAAACCTGCTCCCTCACCACCCCTAACTCATTTTAATTAAGCTGTTTCAACTTACGTAAATTAAGTTATCTAACATGTTGCCCTCCAAAGTTCTTACAACTTATTTAGAATAAGTATTACTAACAACTAAGTTAAAATTAAGTTCTGCCTACTAGATAGATTCTATTTAAACCAATATTACAATTTACAGTGTTGTTGCCAAATAACAAAACACTTTTATTATCTAGCTTCCTTGATTTGTGTCTTGGTTATTAAAATAATTTATTAAACATCTTTATTGGTATGAAAATGTTAAAAGTAGCGTATTTACAGACCGCTCTGTTTCTCAACTACAGCTTCTCTGTAGCTGAACAAACGTCTGAGTTAAAGAAGAAAAAGAAATCTGACTGCCAGAGTTGTTTCTCTGTTTGCAGTGATGATTCAGCGTCAGCGTTGACTTATACATGATCATATTGATCAGACACACGCTCATGACAAGTCCTTTATGTCATCATTTCCTGTTTCCTGTCAATGATCCAGTGGGAGGGACGGATTTGTAAATCTCCATCTAACAGGATCGGGATCATTTCGATCCAATCCACCAAAGTTTTGAAATATCCAGATATCAATCTGAGATCCGTGGACCTGAATCCAGGGATTTGGAAATCCAGATCATTTTGATCTGGATTCAAATTTTTGAAATACTGGGCCCTGAAGGACCTCTGGTGGACTGCTGCTGGAACATACCAGGAAACTCATAGATCCCAACACACACACCTGCCTATATAAGACCTTACAGCTCACAGTGCATGTCATAGCAAATGAGAATCATGAGGTGGGAGGAACTGTCCAAGGAACTCAGAGACAGAATTGGGGTTAGGCACAGATCTGGACAGTTACAAAAGAATTTCTGCAACACTAAATGTTCCTAAGCACACGGTGAACTCTTCCTAGACCCGGCCATCCAGCTAAACTGAGCAGTCGTGGGAGAAGAGCCTTGGTGAGAGTAAAGAAGAAGCCAAAAATCACTGTCGCTGAGCTCCAGAGATGCAGTAGGGAGATGGAGAAAGTCCACAAAGTCAACTATCACTGCAGCCTCCACCAGTCGGGGCTTTATGGCAGAGTGGCCCGATGGAAGCCTCTCCCTCAGTGCAGACATATGAAAGCCCACGTAGAGTTTGCCAGAAAACACATGAAGGACTCAGACTGTGAAAAATAAGATTCTCTGGCCTGATGAGACCAAGATTGAACTTTATAGAGGTAATTCTAAGCAGTATGTGTGGAGAAAACCAGGCACTGCTCATCACCTGCCCAATACCATCCCAACAGTGAAACATGGTGGTGGCAGCATCATGCTATGGGGGTGTTTTTCAGCTGCAGGGACAGGACGACTGGTTGCAGTTGAAGGAAAGATGAATGTGACCAAGTACAGAGAAATCCTGGAAGAAAACCTCTTCCAGAGTGCTCAGGACCTCAGACTGGGCCGAAGTTTCACCTTCCAACAAGACAATGACCCTCAGCACACAGCTAAAACAACAAAGGAGCGGCTTCAGAACAACTCTGGACCATTCTTGTCTGGCCCAGCCAGAGCCCTGGCGTTAACCCAACTCAGCATCTCTGGAGAGACCTAATAAATGGCTGTACACCACCGTTCACCATCCAACCTAACAGAACTGGAGAGGATCTGCAAGAAGGATTGGCAGAAGATCCCAAATCCAGGAGTGGAAAAACTTGTTGCATCATTCCCAAGAAGACTCATGGCTGTACGAGCTCAAATGGTGCTTCTACTTAATACTGAGAAAAGGGTATACTTATGACCATGTGATATTTCAGTTTTTCTTTTTTAATAAATTTACAAAAATTTCTACGTCTGTTTTTTTTCTCTCAAGATGGGGTGCTGAGTGTACATTCATGAGAATTAAAATACATTTTTTCAATTATGGCAAATGGCTGCAATGAAACAAAGTGTGAGAAGTTTAAAGAGGTCTGAATATTTTCTGTACCCCCTGTGTACTTTTTATTAATAAAAAACAAAGTGCACATTTATTATGATATTAAATTTAAAAAAAGAAATGACTCAATGGGAAGGCTTGATCGGCCTCATTCATCTGATAATCAATCCAGCTAGTAAGTCAATATCGGCATCGATACCCGATCCAGTAGGGCTAGACGATAATTCAATATTGATATATATCGATCAATAGAGGTTTTTTCAATAGAAAAAAAAGAGGGTCAATAAAAGTTCAATAAAGAAACACAGTTTTCCGGGTAGCATGATACTACAACCACTACTTCTGCCAAACCAATCACAAACGCAGACCCGTGCAGGCAAAGGCTGAATTGTAATTCAGTGTTCGTGTGATCTTTTTTATGAGTAGGTCATTCAGCAAAAGCTTAAAGGGGAAGTTCAGTTTCTTTCAATCTGGACCTATTTTCTAGCATTTAATACATTTCATTTACTCTCCCAGACAGTTTTGGTGCAACTTGAAGTCCTTTGGGAGATATTTAGATCCACTCCAGATCAGCGTATGTCCAATATAAGGACAAATCACCATAAAAAGCCTCTTCGAGCTCACAGGGGATCTGACTAATGTTTCGTAACAAAACATTGGTGAAATGAAGGAGTTTGTGGCAGATAATGCCTTATTTAAAGGTTGCACAAGGTTGCCCCATCACTTCCATTATATTGGACATAGGCTGATCTGGAGTGGATCTAAATATCTTCTGAAGGAATTCAAGATACACAAAAACTGTCTAGGTGAGGAAATGAATGTATTTCATGCTAGAAAATGGGTCCCGGTTGAAAAAAAACGAGCTTCACCTTTAAATGGCCATGGATGCACCTAAAATGGCTTTTAATTTGATAATGGCTTTTTTTTCTTTCTTTTTTTGATAAATATCGATATCGATCAATACAGATTTTTTTTTTTATCGATAATCTTTTTTTCTCTATCATCCAGCCCTACGATCCAGGTATGGGATCGGTGCATCTCTACTAAAATTTCATTTAAAAGCTCATCAAAAGTTCAGTTTATTGCTTAAGTACTGGTTAGGTGAAGTCAACACTGGTTTTGACAAAATATAAATAAATAAATAAATATACGAGAAAAGAACTCCATGTTCAACAACATGGTTCACTTTATAATAAATAGTTTCAGTTTTTGATTTTGTGAGAATTTACCAAGTGAATGCGATGTTTGGTTCGTGTCATGTGATTAATTTCACATAACAACGCTGCAAAAAACAATCGTCACACTGCTCTTCATTTCCCTACTTTATCTTTGAAGATCTCAGGGGAAATGGAGAGGAATCTTTCAGCATGGCTTCTCCCACAGAGTTTCTGGGTCAGTCTTATTACTCTTATCCTCATTGTGAGCAAATCAATAAACCCACTTTAAGCCACCTGCTGGGGGCTTAAAACACCCAGACAAGCTGGCGTCATGCACTAAATAAAGTGAAACATTTACCAGCATTACAGGCAAATCTTTGATCAGGACTTAAACCCACAGCCAAACTAAAGCAGCCTGATAGACAGCTTCGAATTCATTTCAACAAGTCGGCTCTGATCGTAACTAAGTAGTCCTTCTTGGAAGCTGTAGCTGCACCTAATTAACTTTATGCAAATAGCTAAAAGCTAGCTAGATACAGCTAGATTCTACAGGTGAAAGTATAGCTATTAGCTAGCTAACATAAACCTTATTAGATCCATAGCTTTTTTCCTAAATTGGCAATATTTCCAGTTCTGTGAAATGTCCATTTCTTAATTTACTGCCAAAGACATGTTTGATTTTTGCATCTAAAACAAGACAGGGAGAAAAAAAGAATTCTCTAGCCTGCTACCTAGACTGTTTGGGAGTGCAATAAACTAACAGTTTATTGAAAACTGTTAGTTTTCAATAAACCCATTTTTACAACTGAAATGTTGATAGTTAAAAAACAATGGTTTGATCATAAGGTTTATACTGGGTAAATACTGTTGCACCCAGCAAAGTCGAGGACTAGGTGCACTGGCTAGATATTTGAAGAAAGCTAACACAAGGCCTGAGAACTATCTATTTCATCTACATGAAATGTGCTATACAAACTTGCTTTGCTTTACCTACAGAGCTTTATTTACCAGCATGTCACCAACTTGTGTGAGTGTTTTTAACCTTCAGCAGGTGACTTAAAGTGGATTTAGGTTTTTTCACACACACAAAAAAAGAAAAAAAAAAAACAAACAAAAAATGAAAGTTGGAAGTAACAAGACAGAAATTCTGTGGAGAAAAAAAAAAGCAAGCTGAAAGATCATTCTCCATTTCCCCTGAGGTCTACAGAGCTAAGGGGAAAAACTTGACTATTTTCTCACAACCTTGTAACCTGAAATGGATTTTTATTTTTAATTTTTTGTTCCATATTACAACAAGAAAATAGGGGATTATCGCTCTTTGTGTTCCGGTTTCCAGAACTTGTCGAACTTAAGCATTTCCTCTTATGGGCCATTTCAACAATAGCTGAATCCAATGTCCCTGCTCTGTTCCACTTTGCAAATCGAAAAAACAACGCCAACCCTACTTAAGTTTTCATGGATTCCTGACTGAAGTGATGCGAAGGAAGAAGTAAATCAAAGCGATCAATTCGCCGGGGTGAAGGGCCGAACTTTATAATAAAACAACGTAGAACTTTTGTTTGTAGCCGGCACTTCAATGATGCAGACTACACAGCTGGCGTTAGCAGGCCAGCATTAGCCAGCTAGCGTTTGCTGATATGCCTAACTTTGTGCGGCTGAAAACACAAACATCTGAAAATCGGGTCTGTACCCTCCCGTTTCCAGTGGAACAACTGGGGACTGCCAAGAAAGGAGACCGTTTATAAAAGAGCACTTCCACAGATTTTGTGTATCAGACAAGGACATTGCCTCTTCACATAGCAGCAGCTGCACATCACCTCTACTGGGTGAACGTCATGGCCTACGCGAGTTTTTTTTTTTTTCCCCCTAATGCTCTCTTTATTGATGATATAGGCCTAACAACTGATTTCCAGATGCTTGTGTGTTTTCAAACGCACAGTTGAGCACATCAGCTAACAAAGTGCTTCTCAACCCTGGTCCTCAGGGACCCCTCCCTGCTGGCTTTCCAGATATTCCTACTTCAACACACCTGACTTGGATGAATGGCTCGTTAGCAGCTTGCAAAGAAGTTGATGAGCAGTTGAGTTGATCTGAATCAGGTGTGATGGAGTTGGAAACCTGGAATATATGCAGGGTGGGGGTCCCTGATGACCAGGGTTGAGAAGCCCTGAGCCAGCTGTGTAGTCTGCATCATTGAAGTGCCGGCTACAAACAAAAGTGCTACGTTGTTTTATCATAAAGTTTGGCCCTTCACCCTGGCAAATCGCTTTGATCCACTTCTTCCTTAGTATTGCTTCAGTCGGGAATCCATGAAAACGTAGGTAGGGCTGGCGTTGTTTATTAGATTTTGATAGTGGAACAGAGCAGTGACATCGAGACTTGGATTCAGCCATTGTTGAACTGCCCCGGAACTGGAAATACCTACATTTGACAAGTTCCAAAAACTGGAACACAGAGGCGTTATAATCCAACACATTGTTGGTGAACTGGCAGTCATAAATATTAAATCAGTGACATCCTGTGAAATAAAAGTATATATTTCAAGGTGAACCACGCTTTTTCTTTTCTTTATTTGTTGGTCTGAACAAGTAATTTAGTTGACTTAACTACTTAATAGCGTGTAAAGATTAAGCTTATCAATGAAATTTGAGTTAAAGTAATGGATCAGAGCAAAATTTTGGAATGATGGACACATGAATGGGTCTGCTGTCACACCTTCTTCACTCCAAATCTGAAACCAAAAGGTCGAATGTAGACAACAGGCCCACTCACAACCATATGTATGATTACTTTAGAGGTACAGATGATGCTAACAAGGAGGTGATATTTGGAAACTTCCAAATATTAATATTCTGCAAAAAATAACTCAAATCTCATGAGTAGCCAAGTAGAACTTAAAAAAAGAAAAACAAGACACAAAAAGATTGAAAATCTCCACTGTGATGCTGCAGTCAGGTAGGTCTTTGTTGGATTTCTTATTATGAAAAACAGCTTTCTGCAGTGTTGTCAACACAAGAACTGCATGACTCAGAAAAAGACTAATATGATTAGTATTGAGGAAAATACATCTTCGATGATGGCACATAAAGCCCATATGCTGGTTTAATGATGCATATGAATTAAGCTCATGTTGCTTTCTTGTGTATTTTATTACTCTACTTCTGTTTCTCCACTAGACTTGACTGTAAGGTAAGCACATACCTCCAAAAATAGTCAGAAAATGTAAAATATTGTAAGCTAGATTTCCTGGAGAATTGATGTGAAGGATATGAAACGACCCGTGTCCATTGTCTGACTCAAAAATCACTTCCGTAATTGGTTTTGTCTTCAAAAGGTGCTCTCCTTGCTTCATCTTTATGTATAACTTGCAGCTGGCGGACGATGCTTCCTGCCACTCCATTGTATTCTCAGATGAGCGAATGAGTTATTAAGTCTGGTAAACATGCGGTAGCTCCACCTGGAGAAGGGAGATTTTAAAAATGATGGATAACAAAGGAGATTAAAAGCAAACAAACCTTGATGGAGGAGAATCTAAAACTTACACAGCAGGAGCTGAATGCTCAGGAATGTTTGTTTCATTTATGGAAACCTTTCAAGGCCTATCTTGTTCCTCTCAAATGCAAAAACCTAAGCACTACTGAACATTCACAGTTATGTAATATCCTTCAACATAGGTGAATTCCAGGTAGGAGACATAGATTGCAGGTACTTCTTCAGGCTGTAAAAAAAACGCTGCTTAACAGAGCAGTAAGATGGCTGTGACTGCTTTTGATCATAACGCCTGCTTAATAAATTATGCACATGCTCCACATTAATTATTACTCCTGTCCCCCACCCCTATAAAAAAAAGAAACTCATTGTAAAGAGTCATGAGATGCAGGCATCTAGCAGCCACCCTTGCATGTCTACTGTGACAATGTGGCAAGGACAAAAACCCATCTGCCAGAACCATCAGAGCCCAACGCTGCAAACTTCTTTCACTTGTCAATTGAAACTATTTTTCACTCCTGACATCTGTGTTGGCTTTCCATCTTGTCCGCAAATTGAATCTCGGGTCCTCCTCCCTTCTGGTTTTTTCTCTGAAAAAAGAAATGAAAGACACACGTTGAATGAACAAACAAGGCTAAAAAACTGCAGCACCTAAAGATGAATTCCTCATCCTGTGGTGCAGCAAATTGTATCCCCCCCCCCCCCCCCTCCCTCTTCCCAGCTGGGGGGATATATCACCTATAATTAATAAACATGAAGCAACGCAATTGCTTTCTGACATCTGGAAAACATTTTGAGAAACGTTTCCTTCATTAGCATTTTAAAATGCACACATACGTTCAAAGATGTAAATATGTTTCCACACTAGAGAGAATGAATCCCATTTATGAGCAAAGAGGCTGCCCATCTTCGTATGTACTCTGAATTATAGATTTCATTCATACCTACAAGAACTATATATCAAAACTAGACATGCTGACAGTTCTCATGTCTGGCTCAGCTGTGCCTGGAGTCACACATTTACTCCGGCACAGCAGAGGTAAAAGTCAGACATTTGGCAATGCACATTGGTGCTCTCTGTTTGTAAAACCAATTTCAGGAGCAAATGGGGAAACTAAAACTACACGTTTGTTCATATGTGGTGGGGGTTTGGAGGCAGATCACAATACTGAAATGTTCCCTTCGGGTCCTGAGGAAAGGGACTGAGCTGGGACTGTCGGGACACGCTGGGGTAGTTCACTGCTGCAGCATAAAGACAGAAGGCAACAAATGGAGGTCCCTCCATGTGGATGTGTAAACCAGGGCAATGCAAATTACTTTATTTCTCCTGGGAATGTAATTCATGCAATCAGCTGACTGGTGAGCCGATGAAGATGCTATTAATAAAAAGTGGGAATGCCATTATGAGTTGGTCTAAATCACACTCTGAGTCGGGTTTTCTGCAAGGTGCAAAGTGAGGCAACTTTTATGCTTTTTAAGCTGCTACATAGTTACAATCACAAACTGACAGAGAGCATGTGGTTAAATAAATAAGAAGAATAAACGCATTTGTTCTTACATTTTAGGCCAATGTCGATACCAGATGTGTTCGGGTTACCAGATTGACTTGGGTCCCGCGCCTGGCGATGCCGTCACGCTATATAATCAGTTTAAAGGTAGAGTCCGAAGTCCCCCCACCGTTTCTGTTTGCAAACAGCAGCATTCAAACTTAGCCCCCCTCCCTCTCAGGCTAATGGCCGCCTCGTTCTTCAAACTATTTAGCTTCAAGCCTCTCCTTCAGAGCTCAGAAGCGGGTAAAAGCCAAACTAATATTAGCCCTGGTTTTCCAACTTGCATTACTCTAAAGCTCTTACCTTTTCTTCGGTGCATCCGCCCGTTTTTTTCTTTCTTTCTCTTTCCTTCCAGAGTTCGAGTGACTGGAGTCTGCTCCAATCATGAGCTTATTCCCACACGCTGTCATGTCCTTAGTTCTGTCATTTGCTGGTGATATAAACATAAATCTCCACCCAGAAACATCCCCTAACACAACAAAACAAAGCTAAAGAGCGAATTACAGGCAGGGGGAGAGAGAGTTGCATTCAAACGCGCCATGGCAAGCGAGTAGAGGCCCAAAGGCGCAGTTTGAGACGGATTTCACTTGGCCAACTCTAACGTTTATTTTCAGGGGGAAAACATCTGACTCTACCTTTAAAGTTGGCACGATTCCTGGACAAATTGCGGAAACGTTTTTTTTACGGAAGATTTTTGTTGAAAACATGGACTAATTTTACGAGGAATATTATTTTATTTATCATAAGGGACGTACAACAGCTGTATCATCTTCTGTAAATGTCCTGAGAGCCGAAATAATGATAGTGCCAGACACACACCATAAACAGGAAACAGACGGAAATGAAAAAAAACAGTTGGGAGCTGATAACTTTGCATTACTCCTATGAAATGGGCTCCGAGTGCAATTTTTTAAAAACAGTACATGAAACACAAATACAGAACATGGACACTATAGACAACAAACACTGTACAGTACATTTAAGTTTTCCTGATGTCCTTTAATGTTACATGCAGTGCCACCCCTTGACAGACGAGATGATGACGAGAGACATCATATCAAATCCCTGCTTTCTCCCTCCACCCGAGTTCATCGCCCAAGTGCATGCTCCCAATCCGATCTAGTAACCCCGAGCACATCTGGTACAAACACTGGCAACAACTGGATAAAAAATAGCAGGGGGTGGTTTAGAGGTAGGAATGAGTTGAAAATAAACATTTCAAATAGATGATGTCAACATTTGGTACAAAATCAGAATCCAGAATTTTAATTTCATTATGTCATGTAATTTTTTTCAAACAATTTATAAAAATTGATTCCCTGCAGAACAAAGACGGGCAGATCTCCAAGTGGTCAAAAAATGTTGGAGAAATTATTAAACTAAAATAGAGTTTGGAATGGAAAAAAAATAAACCGAGGTGCATATTTCTGCCTGAACAGCGCAGAATCATTAAACTGTTCAAGCAATCTGGAGGAGTTTTATTGTGGAAAGGGCAAGGGTAGATGTCTAAACTGGATGTCCATGATCTCTGATACCAGAGATGGCCATGTATGGCGTTTAAAAAGTTCCAAAAGGGGCGCGCTTGAAAACTGAGGCTATGTCCACATTAAGTCAAAACGAACACGAAATGCTCATATTTTCCAGACCGTTTGTCTTAAAGATGGAGACTTAAAATAAATGTGATCGACCACATGAATGCATGGCAACGCTGCAAAATATATGCCAGGCCTGTAAGTGGCGCTGTGGTGCTAAAGCAAAAATAGGCAAAAACAGGCGATGAAGTACTGGGCATGCGCAGAAATATGTATACAACGTTTAACAACCAACCCGAATGTTCCAATCTACGGTTGCGATCCGCCAGAAACTCCCAAAAAGAAAAAGGTTGAACAACCAAACCGAAAAGATGGCAGCAAGTACGATTGGGCGAACAGGTACGAGCAGCAAACATTCAACGACGGCGCCATTGTTGTTGTGATGCTGAGTGCAGCGCATGCGTGTTTAGAGGCAAAGCTATGATGCATGCGTGTAAGAAAAAAAAATGCGGTCAGAGCTTAAAGATGGAACTGCAAAAACGGCGTTTCAAAATCTTCCCACTCTGACGGCTTGAAAAAAAAAAGATAGTTTACAGACCCCCGAAATGCAGGCTTTGTATGGATGAGAGGCTGGTTTGGTAAAAAAACATTTGTGCATTTAAGCCAGAGTTTGACTTCGTGTGGACGGGGCCTGAGTTTACCGGGCACACGCATGTGACACGCTGGCTTGACGCTGCTGTAAGGAAACGATATCTTGGGGATCTGTCTACACTGGGAGCTATCATGGTCTCAGAAACCGTCATCAGAGGGACCCCCCAGATCGAGGCAGCCCAGGGCCCACACCACAACCATAGGGTTGAAGTAGTAGTAATCCCGGCATGTAATTGTTTATGTTTTCTAATGCAGAAAAAAAGATTAATATCTTTATCATAATTTTACTAAACTAACTGGCAAACAATGAAAGTTTGTGTACTCCAATAACATCATTTTAGCTTATTTGTTCTTTTGTTTTGGTACTGCCATTACAACATTTTAAAGGACACTTGAACACTCTTGGATATTTCCATTTAACCTATTTAATTTAAAAGATAACTTTTTACAGTATGTTTTATTTTATAAATATTACCTAAGGTCTCATGAAGTCGTTGATAACGTTGTTGCTATGGACACCGCTACATGCATGGCACATCCCAATCCCATACTATCCAGCGGAAGCCCCTGACATGACAGAAGCCTCTGGCTAGATGGAAGTGACGTAAAATCTTTACCAGAAGTTGGCCTTTCTTTAAAATAAAATTAATAACACTACTTCTCATTATGATGAATCGTATAGTAAAACTGACAAGAGTAATTTCAGCATGGTCTTAATGCTACCATTACCTCAAACATCTTAATATTTCCTGTGTTCCTGTAGTCTGTGTACAGAGATGGATATTAGCCTACACGTTTTCCTTTTATTACATAGATGTAACAAAAAAGTGTGTTCATTAGATCAGGTTCAGCCGACTTTAAAGATCCAGAGGATCATCAAGGGAACTGCACATCAGAGAATCAAATGAAGGAATTTTGTGTTAAATAAATTTACCCACCAGACATTCCCAGCTAACAGAGGAACGTTTCACAAACATTCCCCAAACGTGGCATTAAGGTTAGGAACGACCAGCAGCCAAAGTTCTCTGAACGTCATCATGGAAAGTTTTCTAAAGGTTTCGGTAACGTTCGCAGCTGACCAACATTTGGTGAAGGTCACTCAGTGAACGTTTCTGCAATGTGACCGGAACCTTCCATGCTGACATTCAGAGACTGTTGGTTGCTTAATGCAACGTTCGGGGAACTTTCGCAGAACATTCTCCAAAAGTCTAAGCAACGTTCGCTGAAGGTCACGCTGCAACCTCCCAGCAACTTTTAAAGGAGTGATGACATAGCAGTAAAAAATAGTTCATGTTGTTGGCATTGCTGCATATGTCAAATCTCCAAAGAAAAAAACGGCATTTTTTATAGCGTGGTATTGTTTTGAAACGCCAGACCTTACTTCCTCAGTAACACAGTTGGGTGTTGTAATGATATGCAGCTTTACCCGGAGACCAAGTTGACTTCATTTTTATTGGCTACACCTTATTTGGCTATAACCTTATTTAGAGAAAGTAGATCAAGCTGCCCTAGCGGTCGGAGTTTGCTAAAGGCTAACTGCTAGCAACATGGACACTTCAGACAGTGAGCTATATTTATCAGACAAGACAGCATTTAGAAAATAAATAAACTTAATGACAAGGTTGTGGTCGCCTCCCTCAGTGGTGCTGCAGAAGTTTTCTTTTAAATCCATTTGTTTGTCAAGCCAGTCCTGACTGCTTAGCAGTCACTCTCCAACTCGCAGTTGAATCCAACAGGGAGGGGGGAGCGAAGCAGACGGTATATAGACCGTTATGAGAGAGGAGGGGTGAGGCTGTTTCCTTGGTAGTGTGCTCTTATTGGAGCAAATGAATTACGTAGAATGATAGAACTACGTAGAATGATAGAACTACGTAGAATGATAAGCTGCTGTCTGATTCAACTGTTTCTGAACAAAGAGACAAAGCTGACAGACCATAAACAGGAACTTTGATTCTCACTCTGGACATTCACATGGCCTCATCAGTGCACAACAGATCATATTTTACCCCCAAAACCCCAGAAAAGTGAAATTTGATGTCATGGCACCTTTAAGAAATGTTTGCAAAACGTTCTCTGGATGACCCCTAAAGGTTATATAATGGTACCTTTAGGAGACTTTTAGGAAACGTACGCGGAACGTTACTTCGAGGTCACAACTGTGCAACCATTAGGGAACGTTGCTGTTTGTTGGGATTGACCAAACAGGAAATTTAAGTCTAATTTCTCATGAAAATCCAGATTGCACGATTTATGAGGAAAAGTCACAAAAGGACCTCCGTGCCCGTATATCATTTCTATATATATATAAAAAGAAATGATAATATAAACAACGAAAGAACCAACTGTTTGGTCTACTTCCGTCAAGCCAGAGGCTTCTGTCATGTCAGGGGCTTCTCCGGGGCTGCAGCTGGATAGTACTCTCCAATCCTGTTTTAAACTGTCTGCCATGAATAGGTTGCGTTCCATTTCAAACTGCCATCGACCAGCATAAGGAGTTTTATTTCAGGAATATACAAAAGGTTTTCTATGTATAGAAATCAAATTTAGAACTATTACTTAAAAAAATATCATCAACATGGAGTCTTCATTGGTCCTCATTGACAGCATCCCTCTTTACCTCCGCCAAGGAGGTAATATTTTCGGTAGCATTGGTTTGTCCGTCCGTCTGTCTGTCAGCAACTTTACGGAAAAAGTACTGGATGGATTGCCCTGAAATTTTCACCAACCGTGTGCCTCAGCCTGAGGACAGACCTATTAAATTTTGGTGGTGATCCGGATCACCTTCTGGATCCAGGAATGTTTTGAAGGATTCTTTATCCCTGAGTGCCCCCTTGTGGCAGAAGTGTGCAGCTGAGCACATGATGTCAGGATGCAGATAAGAAACTTCTGAGCAGCAGTGAGCACGAGGAGAGAAGACTGTTGGACAGACTTCTAGCCAGTTGAATATGGTGAACTGTGTGCGTCTGTGAAGAACTGGAAGTTCTGTGGCAGTCAGTGGTACGCATTTTTTATTTTGATCTGCAATATCGTCATCGTCATCGTCTTCTGCCGCTTATTCGGGATCGGGTCATGGGGGCAGCTTCCTACGGTGGGACGTGCCTGGAACACCTCACCAGGGAGGCGTCCCGGAGGCATCCTGACCAGATGCCAAAGCCACCTCATCTGGCTCCTCTCTATACGGAGGAGCAGCAGCTCTACTTTGAGTCCCTCCCAGATGACCGAGCTCCTCACCATATCTCTAAGGGAGAGCCCGGCCACCCTGTGGAGGGAACTCATTTCGGACGCTTGTACCCGCGATCTCGTTCTTTCAGTCATAACCCACATCTCATGTGAGGGTAGGAATGTAGATCAACCGGTAAATCAAGAGCTTCGCCTTCTGGCTCAGCTCCTTCTTCACCACGATGGACTGATGCAGAGTCCGCATCACTGCAGACGCCGCACCGATCCGTCTGTCCATCTCCCGCTGCCTTTTTTTCCTCACCGTGGAAAAAAAGGTGAGGAACCCGAGATACTCCTCCACCTGGGGCAGGACCTCGCTCCCAACCCGGAGAGGACATTCCACCCTTTCCCAGGTGAGGACCACTGTCTCAGATTTGGAGGTGCTGATTTTCATCGCGACCGCTTCACACTTGGCTGCAAATTGCTGGAGATCACGGCCCGACGACGGCAACAGAACCACATCATCTGCAGACAGCAGAGACCCGATCCCGAGGTCACCAAACCAGATCGCCTCATCACCTCGGCTGTGCTTAGAAATCCTGTCGATAAAGGTTATGAACAGGATCAGTGACAAAGGGCAGCCTTGGCGGAGTCCAACTCTCACCAGGAATAGATTCGACCTACAGCCAGAAATGCGATCATATAGGGACCGGACAGCTCGAACAAGGGGTCCGGCACTCCGTACTCCCGGAGCACCCCCTACAGGAATCCCCAGGGGACACGATCGAACGCCTTCTCCAAGTCCACAAAGCAGTAGACTGGTTGGGCAAACTCCCATGCCCCCTCCAGGAACCTGAAGAGGGTGTAGAGCTGGTCCACTGTTCCACGACCAGGGCCCGGTTGTTCAATTCTCGGTTGTTTTAACCACTGGTTAACCCCTAACGGTCCGTTAAATCCTTAACCTGCCGTTAGCTAACCGACTGTTAAATATGCGTTGTTCAAAGCATGGTTAGTCATGCCGTCAGCTAACAGCACCGTCAAAGTTAACCATAGGTTTAGCACCACTGGTTAGCACCAATGTATCCCACAATTCCCCATTTTGTTTACTTCTGGTATTGCAAAAAGTAATGTTGTAAGTCTGTGTCTCCTTATTGCTGTGAGGGAGACACGGGGGCCGACTCTCACTTTATTTTCCCACCGTGAACAGAGCTGCTGTTAGCCACAACACACTCTTCCTCATCCCCCAGTCTCTCCATCCTTCCCCGTTCTCTTCACACTCCTGCGTACATAACCACCGTGTTAACTTGTTAACTTTAACGTTAAGATAACACACGGTTAAAATTAACTGAGTTTTGAACAACAACATAACCGGACTGTTAAAGTTAACGGTCGGCTAAATGTATTTAACGGCTGGTTAAAAAATAACCCAGTTTTGAACAACTGGGCCCAGGACGTCAACCACACTGCTCCTCCTCAATCCGAGGCTCGACTATCCGACGGACCCTCCTCTCCAGGACCCCCGAATATACCTTACCAGGGAGGCTGAGAAGCTCCCCCTGAAGTTGGAGCACACGCTCCGATCCCCTTTTCAAAAAGGGGACACCACCCCAGTCTGCTAGTCCAGAGGTACTGCCCCTAATGTCCACGTGATTTTGCAGAAGCGTGTCAGCCAAGACAGCCCCACAGCATCCAGAGCCTTAAGAAACTCTGGGCGGATCTCATATACCCCAGGGGGCCCGGCCACCGAGGAGCTTTTTGACCACCTCGGCGACCTCAGCCTCAATGACAGAAGAGTCCACCCGAGTCCCCAAACTCTGGTTCCTCCTCAGAAGACGTGTTGGTGGGATTGAGGAGGTCTTCTAAGTATTCCCTCTGTAATACTGCATACTAAATGCATTGCATTGGTAACTGCCTTATTATTTAGCCTTGTGGTACTTATTTCAACAATTAAAACTGTTATCTTTTTCATTGTCCTTAAACATCTTTTATTGAGTGTCAAAGACACAACATTTTCAGAACAAGGTCCCTCCATTAGGTTTAAAATACAAGGCAAGAAATGACAAATAACTACACCTTGGGCCGATACGCCAATGAAAAAAATCTCCCTATTTTTCACAACCCAATGTTGGCAAGTATGCCTTCACGCATTTACATCCGAGAGAAAGTCTTCTGACGTTTTGTTAAAAAGAATGGTACCATTTCAAAGTGGGTAAAGTTTTACTAAACTTACTTTTTATTATTGTAATGCTAGCCAGAAATTTAAAAAATTATGTATACTAATATTTGAAACTAAAGTATTTGAGAGAAAACATAAAATATCCAGAATGAAGAAATGAAGAGTAAGCTGCATTTTTTTTTCCTTTGCAAATTTGCATTTTCTATATTGCTCCAACTTCTTCAGATTTGCATAAAAAATGCATAAAAACTGGCTTCTGGTTCTCTTGAATGAACAGTGCATGTCCTGTGTTTTATGCTTTGACTCACAAGGCAAATAAGAGCTTGGAGAGAAAATACCCACCCACTTCTGCATCTCTCTGCGACTGTCATTCCAAACCAAAGACTATTTTCTTGCTGCCAGTCATGCAGGGATACTGCGTCAAGGCCTTCCAAGGTTGAAAGCAAAAGATGTCAAAGATATAAGAGGCCTCTTGCACACTTCTCTGTCACTCTTGACAGTGTGCATAACCTTGCAATCTCCCCTATTCCAGTATTACAAATGGGCAGATCAACAATGGATGCAGGAATCATGCAACATTGAATTTGTCTCACTCTGAAGAAAAAGCTCTGTGGTGTGCACAGATCTGGATCTTTATTATAAGTGACAACAACATCAAGATAAGTAATTGAAGGAAAGGAGAGGCAGGTCAGGTTTGGGGGTTGAGTGACTACTATCTAAGTTATGGTTGTGTAAAAGGTTCCTCAGTGTGTAAATGTGTGTAAGGATTTCGCAAACAAGCCCTGAAGCTGCACGTTTCCTCTCAGCAACGCTCTCACAGACCTTTTCAGCATACAGAGCATTGAGTTGAACTTTTTTTTTTTTTTGTTAAACAGATTTTGGAGCATAATTGTTCTCACAAGCTTTGAACAGAAAGAAACAATCACGAGAGGATGTGGGTCCCACATGACAATCTTGTAAATGCAGATTATTAATTCATTAGTGTGATGAAGAGGCTGCCTTTGCAGTTGTGTCTAAATGCATAATTAATCAGCTGCATTGAAGCACTGGAGGATATTACAACTAATGAGACAAAGAGAATTGTATTAAAATGAAACGATGAGGAAGAGAGGAAGACGAGCAAGGCGAACATCACACCTGCAGAGTGCCTACAATTGTAGCAGTTTGTCAGCCGAGCTTCATCGTAGTCTCTGCAGTAAAAAAGAGAGTCAAGTAGTGTGACAAGATTACAGGATTCAGGGGGATTACTTTTCACACTTTATGACCTGAATAAATGTACACAGAGATCCAGCTCGCAGTAAAGAATAAGAATAGCGATCCTTTCTCCTGAGGGTGCCACTAAAATAATGAATGTGTGACAGAAAGAAAAAGAAAGAATTGATTTTTACTGTGATATGCTAAAACTATTTTGGGGGCAGGTCAGATCAATGTCATTCTGGGAAAAATCAATAGCTTTGGTCAGCATTCTCACATAACATAAAGTTATTGATCTGCTGCATCATATCTGAGACATAAAACTGGAGAAGTTTGGGTTATTTCAGAGGGTAATAAAGTCAGGTTTGTGTTTTGTGGAAAGGATCAAATTGTCAGATTAAAGCGTGAAGTTTGCAATGAGTAACAGGGGATGGATAAGCCCTTTTCTTCTGTCGTCATGGTTCCAATTTCACATGCTCAGTCCTGGTTCCCCCAGAGACCCAACAGGCTGGGATGAGATGTTGCTGTTGGGAAATGTGTATAAACCCTCTGTGAGTTTGTGTGCTATTCCATCCCATCTACACCTCCGACCAAACTTCAGATGTAAAGAATTAAGATATAAACAGAGTAGAAATAATCCAATTAGCTCTAATGGGTATGCCTTTAATCAAAGTGTCTGAGGAGGACGTAACTCGAATCCTCCCAAAGTCTCCTCTAATTACTGTAGCGTGTAGCTGTGTTTACATGAAGACACTTCCAAGGTGACTTTAAAAGGGAAAAAATAAGGAAATTACATTTTTATAGAGCAAGAGAGCAGGTGAAAAAATGGACTGATGTGTTCATATCTTTTTATTTGAGTATATCTACCATGTATATCTCAGAAGTCAGACATTTTGTATGAATCAAGCATTGCCACCATAATGTCATTGTCTCAGAAACCAAAGTATTATACAAAATCCATTTTTAGATATAGAAATAACATTTACAGTTGTGTGAAAAACTGTTTCCCCCTTCCTGATTTCTTTTTTGTGCAATTTTTGTCACACTTATATGCTTCAAATCATCAAACAAATTTAAATATTAGACAAAGATAACACAAGTACAGTAAACACAAAATGCAGTTTTTGAATGAAGATTTTTTATTAGTAAGGGGTGGGGGGTGGGGGGGGATTCAAACCTCCATGGTCCTGTGTGAAAAAGTGATTGCCCCCCCTGTTAAAACATAAATTAACTGTGGTTTATCACATCTTTGGAAAGCTGAGTTCAATTTCTCTAGGCACACCCAGGCCTGATTACTGCCACACCTGTTCTCAATCAAGAAATCACTTAAATAGGACCTGCCTGACAAAGTTAAGTAGACCAAAAGATCCTCAAAAGCTAGACATCATGCTGCTATCCAAAGAAATTCAGGAAAAAATGAGAAACAAAGTAATTGAGATCTATCAGTCTGGAAAAGGTTCCAAAGCCATTTCTAAAGCTTTGGGACTCAAGAGAACCACAGTGAGAACCATTATCCACAAATGGTGAAAACATGGAACAGTGGTGAACCTTCCCAGGAGTGGCCGGCCGACCAAAATTACCCCAAGAACACAGCGACGACTCATCCAAGAGGTCACAAAAGACCCCAGAACAACATCCAAAGAACTGCAGGCCTCACTTGCCTCAATTAAAGTCAGTGTTCATGACTTCACCATAAGAAAGAGACTGGGGGGCAAAAATGGCTGCATGGCAGAGTTCCAAGACTAAAACCACTGCTGAGCAAACACTTTTTCACACAACTGTACAGGCCACTTTATTATGTACACCTGAAGTACAGTATCTTCTAGGGTTGAGTTGGTAATGTGGAAAAATAGCTTGAGGGTAAAGGACTCTGGACACCAGTTTAATGTTATTGGAAAAAAGGTTTTATTACAAAAACCTATGTATCTAAAAGAGACAAATCTACAGAATGAACCTCAAAGGCCAATAAAGAAGTCCCATGAACGAAGGATGACTTCTTCTTACAGGAACCTAAACAGTCTCAAACTGGAGCTAATCACCCTTTTGAGGGAAGTATGTGTAGGCTAAGTGTGACAGTGTGGTCCTGTCACTATGCCTCCGACTGATCATGTGCCCTGGCTACTTGGCCACAGGGATGTCCCTTTGGCTGAATGGTCAGCGTGCATGACTTTCACCCGGGAGTCTGGGGTTCAAAGCCCGCCCGGGCCCTCTTGTGCGTACCTTGCCACATAAGGAATGTCTAAGATGAACAGATACATACCACTAGGGATCATTTAGTTTCACAATTAATTGCAATATTAAATGCCATGATTATTTAATCATGAAGATTCCTCAATATTGTCTCTTTACATCAAAGATCATGTCTGAACCATGACAGCAAACAAAGTTATTTGATACATGGAATGGGTCATAAATAATGAGGATAAAGTGGGTTTTAGAGGATTTTGTTCACCACTGTGACAAGGTACCTACATGCCCAGAATTCTCTCCTCTGACCAAGATAATACCAATTTCAGATTTTGTATACAGCACTGCATGAGTAATAACCTTGTTGTTTATGCAGTTTTTTAATGTAAAACAAACAAAAGAAAATTGAGTTAATTCAGTCTCTTTGCATCAATTTTGACAAATCTAATTAAAAGTTAAAGACCTTTGAGGAGTGTTCATGCCATTTTACACATTTGAGATATAATTGTGATTATAGTAAAATTGTGATAATTACAGATAGATTTTCTTGGTCAAAGTAATAGTGACATCCCTAGACACCACACCTGCTTAAACACAATCAGCCAATCACATGACAGCAATTGAATGCATCTATGTAGACATGGTCGGGATGACTTGGTGAAATTTAAAGACGCACGACAGTACTTTTTCCATTTTTCACAGTGACGCGCCCCCTATCATTGGCCAAACTGGCATCCATCTTGCATCACAGCTGTACTGTGAGCTCACTCCAGCCAGGACAAGACTGTCTTAACTTGACTCTTGTCTTCTCTCTTGTTCTGCCCCTTTCTATCTTTCTTTTCCTCTCTTCCTCTGCTGTTTTCTTGTCTTTCTTTGCCTAATCGGCCATGATGTGTGTTCATTTTTTTTAAGACACATAAAAACAAAAATTTTCAAAAGCCTCTCAATTATCAACAAAGTGAAACAATATCTTGATGAGTACGCTCCGTACTTTATATTGCACGTTAGTACTCCCGCTTGTATCAGGCTTAGTTACTTTGTTGAATATAGTGTACAATAAATCCATTAGTAACATTACAAAAACGAGCAGTGAGGATCATTCATAAAGCTGGATTTCTTGAACATACTCATAATGTGTTTGCCCAATCAAAGTTGCTAAAATTTAATGATTTAGTTAAATATATCACATTAATATTCTTATACAAAGCATTTAACAACTTATAACCAACTAACTTACAGAAGCGCTTCAAAATAAAAGAAAGAGCTCAAAATCTGAGAGGATATGGGAATTTCATCATACCTAAAGGTAGAACTACTCGTAAAAGTTTTTATCTGTCTGTATGTGGGGCTAAACTTGGAACAAGCTGGAAATACAACACAAGCAATGTCAAAATATTCATCGATATAAACTGTTATATAAACATATGGTTTGGTCACAATATATAGAGAATGGGTCTTGAATCTGTATCAGTTCTAGTATTAGTGGACTTTTTTTTTTATTACCGTTGTTGGTATATTGTCTGTTACCATTGAGAATTATTGTCTTCTTTAATTATGGTTAATATGCGCTCTTACTTACCATTGTTGGTATGGATTATTGTTGCAATATAATGGTTATTGTTGCCCATGGTAACGCCTCTATGATCCTAGTAGATTAAGTTGCTTCTATGGTTTATTACTCCAAATGTGGTCAATAGTTTGTTTTTTCCTATTGGTTTTGAGGAAAGCATGATTTTTGAGATTCATATGGAGAAATGGGGGTGGTATTTAATAAGTTTGCTTCTTCCCACTCCCTTTCAGGCATGTTTAATATAATTGTTTTCTTTTGTTACATAGTGATGGCTATAGTTGTTGCTTCATTGTTTTCTTGTGATTAGATGATCGGCTATGTAAGTGGTCATCCTTTTGTGTTTTATGGAATATGTAAACGTACTGCCTGAAATGGATAAATAAAATGAAAAAAAGAGAAAAAATATCCATTTACTAACATGTAACACAACGTGAAACCAATAGTTGGCTGTAACATCCCGCCACATCCGGATGGAAAAAGTTGCATCATCCGTTTTTTTCTGCCTCAGGACGCCACTGGGCAGTGACAGCTCAAGAAATGTGAGTATTGAATGTTGGTGTGCCATTAAAATGAATCAGAAGTGCATATTTTTAAGGTCAAAAAGTTACGTTGTGGGTATTTGAAGGTTTTGAACTAAACATCTGCCAAATATTATATTGTACTATTAATGAAAGTAATTAAAGATGATTTCTGGGATCAGTGTACAGTACTTGATGCATGTCTGTGCTCAGAGGGGGCTGCCCTCCTCAAAACCTGACATTGTAACTTTGAAGGAGCAGATCTGTCTCTCATTGGATCATGTGACCCGCAGCGCTTTCCTTTATGGCTCTGTGACTTCAAATCAACTGGTCAATGTGGCCTGCAAACATAATTCCAAAACATGGATACCGTTTCATTTTGCAGTAATGTGTGGCATATGGTAAGTTACAGTTTTAGTGCCCCTGATCAGAAGTTACACGGTAGTAGCTTAAACCAGTGTCCAAGACATGCAGGGGCGTCAGTCCTAAGGACCGGAGTTGAGAAACACTGCCTCAAAATGACCATCAGATGAAGAAGAGGGGATTAAAGTGAGTTTATGAGTGTTATGGCTGTTGGTCTGAGTGTTTCAGAAACCGCTGACCTACTGGGATTTTTGCTCACAACTGTCTCTGGGATTTACAGAGAATGGTCTGAGGAAGAGAAAATATCCAGAGAGCAGCAGCTGTCTGAACCAAAATGTCTTGACTGAGGAGAATGGGTTCAGACTGGTTGGAGATGATAGAAAGGCAACAGTAACTCAAATAACCACTGGCTCCAACCAATACAGATTAGCATCTCTGAACACACAACACATCTAACCTTGGAGCAGATGGACTGCAGCAGCAGAAGACCACACCAGGTGCCACTCCTGTCAACTAAGAACAGAAACCTGAAAAACTGAGGCTAAAATTCACACCAACACCAACCAAATCTGGACAATATTAGATGAAAAAATACTGTCTACTTCCAGCAGGATAATGCACCATGCCAGAAAGCTTAAATCGTCTCCAGCTGCTTTCTTGAACATGACAACGAGTTCGCTGTACTCCAATGGCCCCCACAGTCACCAGATCTCAGTCCAGTAGAGCAGCATTGGGAGGTGGTGGAACAGGAGATTCTCATCATGGATGTGCAGCAACTGTTTGATTCAGTTATCTCAATATGGCACAAAATCTCTGAGGAATGTTTCCGACACCTTGTTGAATCTATGCCATGAAGAAATAAGGCAGTTTTGAAGGTAAAAGCAGGTCCAAGCGGTCATGGGAAGGTGAAACTGATAGAGTGGTACGTTTTTCCACGAACTTCAGCTTCTCAGATTTATTTCACAAAATGGTATATCTATACTGACTACAACAGCTTCTGGGAACATTTTTAGACACTGACTTAGGAGCTTAAAATACAAATGAGAGCATGTATGGGAGCATGTTCACACTAATGAGGAACTACATCATCTAGAGCAAGATTGTGACTTTTAATAATGTTTTCTACTTCAGTAAAACGCACTGGCACAAAGTGAAGCAAAAGGTCACAATTTCCAACACATGGTTGATTTTATTCAGTTACGTGACGTTAGAAGCAAAACTAAAAAATAATACGTTTTTCAGTTTAAAGCACAAAACAAGTCTTAAAGCTGATTAAAATCACACTGCATGGTGAGATTTTGGTAAAGCTGCCTCCTCACAGAGACAAGGTTCCAAGTTTGAATCTCAGCTGGGGACCTTTTTGTGTAGAACATGCATATTCTCATTAGTTCCTGGGTACTCTGGCTTCCTCCTATCGTCCAAACACAAGCATGTCAGTTTGGTTAACCCCAGGAAAGAGTATGAGCATGCACAGTTGTTTGTCTCATTGGCCGCAGCGAGTCAAGATACTCTGCACCTCCCATAAAATGATGGGGGCAACTGCAGAAACCAGTACACAGGAGAAGGAAAACCCTGCACTGCAAAACCCCCAAACACACTGCAAAAACTTACCAAGCATATTTTTGTAATTTCTAGTCAAAATATCTTATCACACTCAAAATAAGACAAAATTACTTAAAGAGAAACATTTCAGTGAGAAGATCTTGTTTTAAGGCAATGTTTATTATTTCAAGAAATCTTATCAAGAAAAATTTGCTTATGCCATTGGCAGAATTTTTTTCTTATTACAAGCAAAAAAAAAAAAAAAAAAACTTAATTTAAGAGTGGCAAAGATCTTTTTGCTTGAGAAAGACCTGGAATCAGCAGGTACAGTTGTTTCAGAGAAAACAAGAAGTAATGCATTCAACCTCCATGGCCTCACGCACACTACACAAGACTCCATTTCTGAAGAAAAAGCATGTTGATGCTGAAGTTTGAACGTATTCCTGGTTTCGTATTCTTGAGCAACGTATTGCTGGTTTCTCCATACAGGAGGGGTCTGGAGGCTGGAATCACCAACTAAGGTATTTACATTAAGTAATAAATTTCAGTAGGCGTATTCAGTACTTATTCCCTGTGTCATTTCACTATATTACACATAATTTATGGACATAAAATGTTGCCGACATCTGATTAAAATTTCATGTCTATAGCTTTACTAATATTATATTTTCTGATAAAAATGTTTAATACTTTTTTCCCCGTTGTATGTCTACTTGTGGATCAGCACAGTTTTCCAGTTAAATAAGTCAGTCGTGCTATAATTGCAGTCTGAATTACCTCTGTGTAGAAGTTAACAAATTGCGTTTATGGCAAGTGCTGACAAAACATAATGTGGGAAATAGGAATTGTCTGCTTTCTCTTGTAAATCATTATATTACTAAACCCCAGCCTGCCTAATGAAGATGTATTTTTCAAATATTTCCATGCAAGCCCCTACAAAGTCAGAGATAGTCCAAGTTTCCTGCTGCTTGTTCAGATCTTATTAGCTCCAAGCTGATTACGTTGACACAGTGGTCTAAATACATTGTGTCCGACAGCCATCAAGTAGCCCAATCCCCTTCGTAATGCTATTAAGACTGTGTGAGACACCCAGGGTACAGTATGCACATCATTAGCTTCAGTGCAGCATTAACCCTGCAGGAAGGTGAGGAAGTAACCAGCAGGCATTCCTCACTGACTTTTGCAGTTGTTTTATATGGATGTTTCTTCACCTAGTTTCAATCTGCTCACTGCTCAGAATGATTTCTACTTCCTTTCATGCACAGATGACCACTGAAAGTGCGTTGTTTTAGCAGTTTTTATATGAGTAAGGAACAGGTTCAAATCCTGCAAAAATGCAGTAAAGACATTGTTTTATTTCCAAAGTAAACATGTCAAAGCTTTGCTCACATATTCAAGCAGTTGTTTCTCTTCCCAGCAGAATAGTCTATTGCCCATTTCTCCTGCTGCTTGTCCTTCAGAGTCAGATGTTCAGTAGGAATAATAATGACTCGACATAAGTCATAAAATAGCTCAGATATGACTGTTCTGCTGTCAGCGACATGATCATGGAAAACACATTCATAACAGCCTCATGTTTGTCTTGAATTATTTTGTTCTTTGCATAGAAAATTTATCAGACTGACACTCAGCCTTCACTTCTAAGAATGTCTGAACACATGTAAGATTTATCAGACGGCAGATAAGTAATGTTGAGCTTACAGTATCATTTTTGGGGCAATTCTTTGAGATATGGAAAATATAACTCCCTTTCCCCAGCATTCTTTAAATAATAAGATGGAATATATTTGTGTCTGTGTGTGTGTCTTTCCACACACTGGTAGTAAACTTCAAGGAATCCAGGATTCCTCCAGCTCCTCTTTCTCCTGGTGTAGGGATGATGGAAGGGTGCAGGAGTACAAATACCTGCCCTACAGGAATTCCAATGCCAGGAAAGTCAATTATAGCTTCCTGCTGTGGTTGCTGGGGATGTCTTATGTAGAACCTAGTGCTATTTTTTATGAAGCTCCTGGAGCAAAAACCAGAGGGTGGTTGACAACAGACGTCCCTTTGTCTTCGTCCAACTCATGAGATGCATTTGGACCACAAAACTTTCTTTACTTTTAAACTAAGAAATTGCACTTTTATGCACACTTTTGTTTTCTCCTCTGTTCCTTTTGTACCTGAATTTCCAGAAAAGAGTGGAATAAAAAAGCAAATGGATAAATAAATCAGCTAAATCAAATCAAATTTGAAACATTCTTTTCATTTTCGTGTGAATATGTTTCTGTATCACGGTTATGTTCTGAAAGGGGCCTCCTTTTCTTTTCTGTTTTTTTTTTGGGGGGGGGGGGGTGTCTTTTTTATTGTGGACAAAAACAAAATATTATTCAATTTAATTTAACTTTATTTGTATAGTGTCAGTTCATGACAATGCCACCTCGGGGTGCTTAACAGACAGAGAAATTCAAGTCAGATTCATAATAGACTAGCTAAGGAAACCAACAGACTGGATTGAATCTTGACTTGACCCGGTCCAATCCCCCATCCTGAGCAAGCACGGAGTGGTGACAACAGTGGGAAGGAAAACACCCTTTCAACAGGGAAGAAAAACCTCCTGCCGAAACTGGGTCAGGTAGGGCGGCCATCTGCCTTGACCAGCTGGGGGGAGAAGACAGAAAGAGAGACCAACAGATACTGCAACTTTTATCCAGCCAGACCTGCTGAGAGAGGAGAACACAGTTGATGATGCAATACTGTCACAAGTTTCTACATGGAGAAGCAGAGATGAGTGGGAAAGGAAGCCCAGTGCATCATGAACGTCCCGCAGCAGTCTAAGCCTTTAGCAGCTTAACTAAGGGAAGGCTAACCATCCTTAACTATCAAACTTATCAAAAAGGAAGGTTTTAAGCCTAATCTTGAAGGTAGAGATGGTGTCTGCCTCCCGTACCTGATCTGGTAGCTGGTTTCATAATAGAGGGGCATGATAGCCAAATGCTCTGCCTCCCATTCTACTCTTAGAGGCCCTTGGAACTACCAAAAGGCCTGCAGTCTGAGAGCGAAGTGCTCTGCTTGGAATATATGGAACTATGAGATCTCTTATATATAATGGAGCTTGTTCATGGAGAGCTTTATATGTGAGAAGAAGAATTTTAAATTCTATCCTGGATTTAACAGGGAGCCAATGAAGAGAAGCTAGAACTGGAGAAATATGATCTCTCCTGCTGGTTCTAGTCAGAACCCTGGCTGCAGCATTCTGGATCAGCTGGAGACTTTTCAAGGCATATTTGGGGCAGCCCGTTAATAAGGAATTACAGTTGTCCAATCTGGAAGTAACAAAAGCATGGACTAGTTTCTCTGCATCGTTCTGGGAGCAGATGACCCTAATTTTAGCAATATTACGTAGGTGGAAGAAAGTGGTTCTAAAAACCTGTTTTATATGTGAGCCAAAAGACAAATCCTGGTCAGAAATGACTCCAAGATTCTTCACTGTAGAGCTGGAAGCCAAATTAATGCCACCCAGAGCAATTATAAGGCTAGATAATTTAGTCCTGAGTTTTTCATGTTCAAAGACAACAACTTCGGTCTTGTCCGAATTTAGAAGCAGAAAATTCAGTCATCCAGGTCTTTCTGTCACTAAGACATCTTTGTAATCTAAAAAACTGATTGGTTTCATCAGGCGTCGTGTATGAGTACATGTATATCTGAGAGTCGTCTGCATAGCAATAAAAATTTATGCTATGTTGTCTGATGATATTACCCTAAGGAAGCATGTCTAATGTGTAGAGTATTGGTCCAAGTACAGAACCCTGGGGAACTCCATGAGTTACTCTGGTGTGTGATGAAGACTCATTGTTTACATTAACAAATTTAAATCTATCAGATAATTATGACTTAAACCAGTCTAATGCAGTTCCTCTAATTCCAATAACATGTTCAAGTCTCTGTAGCAGAATGTTGTGATCAGTGGTGTCGAAGGCAGCACTGAGATCTAACAGGACAAGTACAGACAGGAGTCCTTTATCTGAGGCCATGAGAAGATCATTAGTAACCTTCACCAGTGCCGTCTCTGTGCTATGATGAGCTCTAAAACCAGACTGAAACTTGGAATTTGGAAGCTATTGGAAAAAACATCTTTCATAAGATTTTCATTTGACACACAGTCCAAATAAGTCAGATAATGATTTAACATTGCTTTGACAGTTAAAGTACCTGAAAGTAAAATTAGATTAAAAAAAAGAAAAACAAAAAACTTAAAGGGGAGTACTAATACACAAAATTTACTTTTGAGATTTTTATCATGTTATCATGTCATTTCCCCCCCAAAAAACATGCCCTAATGGTTTCTTTGACTCATTTATGTATGTTTGAGAAATTTCGGACAGTGTGGCAGCCACTGATGGGTCCCACAGCGGCTGCAACTGCATAGCACCTCCTATTCTGCAAAGCTCCTCCCCCTCCCTGATAAGCTCCGCCCCGGCAGAGCACTCTTTACCTCCACCCCACGCTGTCAGCTGCAGCAAAGTAGCAGCAGTAGAAATTAGAAAACACCGGTGGAATTCAGTTCTAAAATGGGACCATTCTCATTTATTTTTTATAAAATAAGGTGTTTCATAGACTCTTCCTCCTACTAGGATACTGAACTAGGAGGATAATGTGACAAAGTGGCCTAATGTTACAAGTAGCAAAATATTTTTGTACTTTGTCAAGTCCACAGTGGTAGACAGGAATGCCATATCAGGACAAATATCGTGACAAAGTCGGCTGTGTGCTGATACACAAACACAACAGTTTGGTGTACACGTGGGGGGATGTTCATTGATGAAAAGTCAAAATTTTTTTTGAGCTGTTTGTTATTATACAGCTGTAACAGTTGACTGTCCTGTCACTATGCCTCCAATCACCTGGCTACTTGGCCAAAAGGACATCCTTTTGGCTAACTGGTTAGTGTGCTTGACTCACCAGGGAATGTGGGGATCAGAGCTCACCTGGGCCCTCCTTCTGTACCTGCCACACAGCATTTTCAAAACAACTGAACATAATACAACCATTAGAAACTACTAATGGTTGCATAAGTTTCTGATTACTTTGCAAAGTGGATTGTCATCCATCTATTAACTTGGATAGAAGAACTTGGCATGAAGAAGAGTGCTGTTAAAAAGGCAATTTACAAGAAAAAAAGTACAGGAGTCAGTTGTAAATAGTGTTTCTTGAGAAGTTTATGATATTTGTATTAAAGGAATGGAAAATAAATAAATGAGGCATAAACATTGAAGAAGTACTGTAAAAAAAAAAAAAAAAAAAAAGAAGGTAGTTTTACTTTTGAGCCTTTCTGGTGATGTTAATAGAAAATATATTAATCCATGGCTATGTGTTGCTATGTGTGTGAGCAAGAAAATAGCCGTGTGTTCATCATATGAGGGAAGTGACAATAAAGCTCTGGCCACACAAGTGCTTTGGCTCCTTTATGGCTACAGGGAGTGCAGAATTATTAGACGAATGAGTATTTTGACCACATCATCCTCTTTATGCATGTTGTTTTACTCCAAGCTGTAAAGGTCGAAAGCCTACTACCAATTAAGCATATCAGGTGATGTGCTTCTCTGTAATGAGAAGGGGTGTGGTCTAATGACATCAACACCCTATATCAGGTGTATTAGGCAAACATAATTATTAGGCAACTTCCTTTCCTTTGGCAAAATGGGTCAGAAGAGGGACTTGACAGGCTCCGAAAAAGTCAAAAATAGTGAGATATCACGTAGAGGGATGCAGCACTCTTAAAATTGCCAAGCTTCTGAAGCGTGATCATCCAACAATCAAGTGTTTCATTCAAAATAGTCAACAGGGTTGCAAGAAACGTGTGGAAAAACCGAGGCACAAAATAACTGCCCATGAACTGAGAAAAAGTCAAGCGTGCAGCTGCCAAGATGCCACTTGCCAGCAGTTTTGCCATATTTCAGAGCTGCAACATCACTGGAGTGCCCAAAAGCACAAGGTGTGCAATACTCAGAGACATGGCCAAGGTAAGAAAGGCTGAAAAACCACCACCACTGAACAAGACACACAAGCTGAAACGTCAAGACTGGGCCAAGAAATATCTCAAGACTGATTTTTCTGGGTTTTATGGACTGATGAAATGAGAGTGAGTCTTGATGGGCCAGGTGGATGGGCCTGTGGCTGGATCGGTAAAGGCCAGAGAGCTCCAGTCTGACCAGACACCAGCAAGGTGGAGGTGGGGTACTGGTATGGGCTGGTATCATCAAAGATGAGCTTGTGGGGCCTTTTGGGTTGAGGATGGAGTCAAGCTCAGCTCCCAGTCCTACTGCCAGTTTCTGGAAGACACCTTCTTCAAGCAGTGGTACAGGAAGAAGTCTGCATCCTTCAAGAAAAACATGATTTTCATGCAGGACAATGCTCCATCACACGCATCCAAGTACTCCACAGCCTGGCTGCAAGAAAGGGTCTAAAAGAAGAAAAACTAATGGCATGGCCTCCTTGTTCACCTGATCTAACCTCATAGAGAACCTGTGGTCCCTCATCAAATGTGAGATTACAAGGAGGGAGAACAGTCCACCTCTCTGAACAGTGTCTGAGGCTGTGGTTGCTGCTGCACGCAATGTTATGGTGAACAGATCAAAACACTGACAGGATCCATGATGGCAGCTTTTGAGGTCCTTGCAAAGGTGGCTATATTGGTCACTGATTTGTTTTTGAATGTAAGAAATGTATATTTGTGAATGTTGAGCTGTTATATTGGTTTCCCTGGTGAAAATACATAATTGAAATGAGTATATATTTGTTTTTTGTTAAGTTGTCTTATAATTATGTTTGCCTAATACACCTGATATAGGGTGTTGATGTCATTAGACCACAGCCCTTCTCATTCCAGAGATGCAAATCACCTGGTATGCTTAATTGGTAGTAGGCTTTCGGCCTATTCAGCTTGAAATAAGACAACATGCATAAAGAGGATGATGTGGTCCAAATACTCATTTGCCTAATAATTCTGCACACCCTGTACAACAAATATAACATGAATAATTTATTCTTAATTTGAATTCAATCTTGGGGTGAAATACAATGATGTCCTGACATTTTTTGCAATGCGTCTGTGTCATAACCATGAAGAAACACTTCGAGCTTGTTCATTCTACACAAGAACAGACATTTTCTTTACTCAGAACAATGATGACATTTATTTCTTGTAGCCTGTTCTCGACGCATCTTCAGGGAAAATCGTTTCTCTTGTGTGGTGTCTGACAACTATTGTCAGAAATTTGAAGTCATCTTGTGAAGTAAGAAATAACTGGAGAACAAACTTTGTTCTTGTTCTTGCTGCCACAAGAAAATTTATTTTGTTGTTCTTGCAGAGTATGTGGAGCTCTTCATTCGGGTTCTTAAGCCATACATTTTAACAAAAACAATATGTGGACATGTGCAAGTAAGTAACAAAGTGATGTATGTAATTGTATGTTGTTTGGCAACGTGATATAATGTATGTTCTTCTGATGTGACAAGGTAGGCTTCCTATGTAGTTTAACAATATGCAATTTGTTTCAATTTTGTAAACATTTGCAGTAGTTTTTATCTTAAACTTGACTACTACATATCAGTAATTGCCTTCCCTTTTTTAATGCTTTATTTTTCAGTTAAAGTTTCTCTGCGAAACCTTCTGACCTTAGAACATCACATTCCAGACTTGCTTGACGGCACAGTGACGTTTATTGCGTGCAATTCTGTAGCTGTCGCTGTCCAGCAGCATCGAGGCTGAGAAGCGAAACTATACAACCGGGACATGTTGCAGTTTGCAGTACGCACCACTTCACATACTAGCAAGCAGATTTAAACACACCAGCCTTTTTAAATGTGCTCTTTGGCTGATTCAGCAAAGAAACCCAAGAAGACAGGAGGAGAGGAAAAGAAAGAGAGAGAGAGAGACAAAAGTCAAGAAAAGATTGTCTTTAACCAGGTGGAGAGAGCTCACAGTACAGACACGATACAAGCTTTCTATTTTTCCAGTTCTTTATGGAAAGATTCTGTAGATGGGTTATAAGGGAGCAAGAAAAGTTGGGGGACCTCTGGGAAATAGTAGCACCACTTTTCAAGGTTTGATCAATTTCTGTTGTTGCATAACAGATTTCAATTGTTGACTCATTTCTTGCTGCCTGAAAAAGGCCTTTTGTTTAATTCTGAAATGTACATTATTTTTCAGTGCAGCAAGATCTTATCCTTTTAATAACCTCCAGCAGCTCATCATTTACCTTCAATTCATCACTGGACTTCAACTGCTGAACAACAAAATTTTAAAAAGTAGGGTGTTGACCTGTTGTGTAAGGGCCTAGAGAGAATCATGTGAACTTTTCCTTTGTGCTGTAATGGTTGTAGGAGATTAATTTAATGTTTTACTTAAATGTAACAAAGTATTAGTTGTTGAGTATTGGCAAAATGTCACTGGCAGGATCCATCAACGTATAAATGCTTCTTCAGTCTGATGGACCAAATATAATATATGAATTGGGTGCTTTTGAAACGGGTCTTACCTCTTTTACAATAAGTTTCACCATTGTTGAACATATAAATATACGTATATGTATATATATATATATTTGTTATGATGTGAAGTTTGTGCACATGTACTCTGTGATAAGCAAAATAATAAAAATGAGAAATGAGAGATGAAAATGAAATAAACCAGTATAACATACAGGATGGTTTACTGCAAGCTTATTAAATGAGCTGCTTGTTCAGAACAGAATGAATAAGAAGTCATAAACGTAACACGTCACATTATCTGTGACGCATTATGCTATGTGACGTATTAACCAATCAGATTATAGCATACAATATAAAGAAGAGTGAGTCAAAATCACTCTGTCATGCATCTTTACTAATGCAAATAATACCCTAATAATATAATTTTCTTAATGTTGGTTTACATTTCAGCAACAAATCAATTGGTTGAATTAAGGATTCTTGTTTTGGCATCACACACGTCTCATTACATTCATACAATTTCAAACATGTCCATTTTATTTTTCTCACATTGTCTCACTGTTTTAAAGTCTTTATAAAACTACCATAATTTATGCGGAGGACTAGCCCATCCATTACACTATTAGATGTGACAGCAGGCTGAACAATAATTACTTCAAACTTTAATTTACCAAACAAAATCACTGCATGCTTACAGTATATTTAAGTGAAGATTTTTACATTTAATTAGAGTCTGTAAATCTGTCATATATTAAAGCCTACCTCAAACTTGATTGGTTTAGTTAAACTATTTTTCTCTACTTTGAAACTCATCCCCAGGACCATTAATGGCATGAAAAGTCAGATATATGCAGGGTGTATATATTTTTTTACTCCTGCATATTTTTATGATCCGCATTTTGATGAAAGTTCATGATTCATTTTTATTATTTGCTTAAGCAATATATGCATTATTTGAATTCATTACTCATTTATGCTTTCTGTCACTGTTAATCCATTTATCTTTTCTGTTTGTATTTTAAAGCCCTCTTGAGCGTAGTCGTAATTTGAGAGCTGTGATTTGTCAGCGTGGCGACTGCAGAGATGAAAAGACAAGGCAGAAAATACCCTGGCGTATAATGATGAAATGGAAGAGATCTCTAGTGTGCTGAGAGGATTGAAAGCTTTTCTATGCAGACGTGTCTTGTTCTCTGGAAGACGTTCTAAATTAAAAAACCGAAAAGGCATCTCCCCCCTTCAAAAATTCCCCAACGGGAAAAGCTGAAGCGAGCGCTCTCCCAGAAGAAAAGGCACTTTAAATGATAAAGGACAGCCACAAACAAGGGACGAGAAGGTGCGTCTACTGAATCAAATGACAAACAAAATCCCAGAAAAAGCTCTTTATTAGACATGGGCTTGAAACTGTTGTCTCAACACTCCTCGTCAGCCTCACACTGCAGTATAACCCACAGTACATTAGTGCAGCTGTGTGACAGAGATGACACATATTTAATTCAAAGGAGCTGTGTAAGAGACAGCAAAGTGCGAGTGCCTTTGAATGTTAATGGTGTAGATACACATAGTGCTTTCAAGACCCGTCGTAACGTCTCAGCGTGAGACTCTTGCTCCCAGTGTGGGCCTCCCAAGTGTACACGTCAAACTCACTTTGAAGTTCGAAGCAATCTGGCAAAAGTGCCTGTTAGTACTTCGGCAAGACCACTGCACTCCTGCTGCTAAGAGGTTGGGAGAAAAAAAAATGATAGAAGACAAAAAGAGAAAAGAAAAAAACAGTCAGCAGAGGAGACAGGAGTGTAGAGGCTGGGAGACTGTGGGAGAATTTGGTTTCAGATTTCCCACAAAGTTGATTTAAAGACTCACAACAGAACTTTTAGCAGTTTTCTCAGTGACGCGCCCCATCGTACCTGGACTATAATTCACTCCAGCCAGTAAAAGACAGTCTTATCTTGACTCTTGTTCTGTCCCTTCCTCTCTTTCTTTTCCTCTCTTCCTCCGGTAATGTTTCCTTGCGTTTCTTTGCCAAATCTGACATGATGCGTGTTCAAAACCCGGTTTCTTTGGACAGCAGTAACTTCCCATCCAACCCATTCTCTCTCTCAACTCATTACATACTGCACTTGATCAGTAGGCTTCTGTTTCAGTGTCTTACTGTAGGCCATCATAAAAACATTTTGTCATTGTAATGACAGCAATAAATGCTCACTGAGTGCATTTTACAGTGTATTCAAGCATCTCACCATTTTTTTTAATGCCAACATTCTGGTCCTCTTCATATCTGATGAAGTGTTAGAAGAGTAAAGCAAGTGAGTTTTGATGCAGAAGGAAAGTGGCAGCACAAACATGCAAAAAATGTTTTTGACAATGTGTCAGCGTGAGACAAGTTGAGAATGAGAATCCGTTGCATTTCTGTAAGAAGTTGCAAAATGATAGTCACAACAAATCACAACGCCATCAGTGACTGATTCCCTTTCAAACTCTGTTTACTTTGATTTTTTTTCTTTCTTTTAAGAAAACTTATAAAACTAATTTTAAAAAAGACTATAATTAATCTGAATAAAGCCACTAATTTAGCAGTGCACTCCTGTAACACAACAGCAGGCAGTTAGGAAAAAGAAGAAAATGAAGCAGCACATCAAAATGGCTTTTCCAACAATGGCCATTTTTACTAAAAGCAAAATCATTCATTTGACTTTTGACTTCTTCATCTTGATGTTGTCACATTTTAACTTTTTACTTATATTAATAATGGTACAGAAAAAGTTTGGTCCTAAAACTGGAAACCAGATTACAGGCTGGATATGGAATACAGACAGAACAGCGACAACATGTGTCTAGGTTGTAGTTGCAACAGCAGAAAAACAACTCCAGCTGCTGGGTTCCCAGGCTCGCTGCTGGTACGACAACGGATCAGCAGCCTGCACCATGTATAACAAATATTTCAAATCAGTGGTGGAAGTAAGATAAGATACTTGCAGGAACTGTGTAACTTGATTTTTTTTTTCAGCTTACGCGCTTTGCGCCCTCGCATCAAAACAAGAGCATGCTCTTTTCTGACTGATTTTTTTATTTATCTTGCACACATTCATAAGTGCATAATGTAACATATCAGACACATTGTGTAATATATGGCAAGTTAAAGGCTACATTTATTTTCAGGTTAAGTACTTCTTTAGGAGAGATAACATCAAAACAATAATAACAACTTCAACATAATTTAAGCGTAGTTTAACTGGTCTTTTTTTACGTCTTTGTAAGAAAAATTCAAAAGTCACCCATATTTCCATATTCCAATTCCCAGCGATTCAGATTCAGTAACTAACTGTTTTTATTTTCACTGGCTATGTTCATATAACAACAAATGTTCTTAATCTCAATGGGATTTTAAATAAAATCTCATAGAGCCTAAAGAATTCAGCTTTCATATCATTAATTATCTTGCTTTTATGTATTTTATCATCTTCTAAAATTTGTAATATCCTTTGTTACAACTTTAAACTTTTTTTTTATTAAGTTAATTTCATCCATCAGCTCGTCCTTGTTAAGCTGGTGGTGCTGGATGCTCTGTTGTCTCACCTGCTCCTTTACTGACAAACATGTCGGTTATCTTCCAGAACTTTGCTGCATCTCTGGCCTGTGACTCTCCTCAGCTTTCCTTTTGGTCTGTCAATCTCACTCTGCCTCTGCAAAGGTGCAAGAGGAGGGAAAGGAGGGGGGGGTGGGTGCACGTGTCCAGCGTTGTCACAGTCAGCCTGACAGAAAGAGGAGGGTGTGTTTGTTTCGGCCGTACGTTGAAACATATTGTGAGCTTCAGCGGGGTAGATGTCCTGATGAGCCGCACCACGGACTGTTGATTTAAATATCAAGCATGACCTGACCGTCTGCAACCACTGAGCGGGCCAGTTAGGCGGGCAGGCCGCTGAGAAACATCCCGGTGCCCCCGATGGTCAGTCCGCCAGTTGTGAAAGTTGTTTTTGCGTAGCGTTCCGGTAGAAGAAGTTTGAATATTTCTTGCTGGAACTGCGTTCCGGCTTACTTTCATCTCCGCAACAAATGTTAGCCACGTTAGCAAGTGAGCTAGCTTACCGATTCAGGAGAAAAGTCGCCATTTCCATGTTTTGATGCTATGGAAAACATGTATGTGAGTCCATCTAGTGTAGTCTTCACCTAAATTTACTCTAGTTGTTGCTTTTATCAGGTCACTCCTCTTCTGAGACAGAGGCTACATTTACACTCTCAGGTCTTAATGTCCAGATTGGATTTGATGCCTAAATCTGATTTTTTAAATGTGTGGTTACACATATTCTATAATGTGACCTATATCGGATTTCTCGCGATTACACCATCCTATCATTTGAAACACCCCGCATGCATACCTAGTGTTTACAAAATTGTAGGCTGCCCGTATCAAGCGCTTGCATACAAACAGACAAGAGGATACCAGACGGATACAATGATGGGAAATAGTTAGATTACTGATCTACAATGTAAAAAAAAAAAAAGACACAAGATTTAGATATAATTAACAGCTCTGTGGGCTTCAATCGTTTCCTGCTGCTTTTTAAATTATGCCGAGAGCGAGCGCGTTGGTGATTTCTTTAATTGTGTGGACTGATTAATTTCCAAAATGAAGTTTTAGCTTCTAAAATCAGATTTTTAAACAGTTCTGATGGAGCTCATTAATCTGGGTGATGCAGCTTCATTCTGGACCAATATTTCACTGAACCTGGATGACCCGCGGCGTCTGGAGATAAAAGAGTTTTGTGTGATGTGCGTAATGTGTAAAGGCGCTTCCCAGTGCAGCATGGAGGAGGATGGACACCATTCCCATTTTTGGCTGGAATTAGTCAGTGACTTCAGAATTTAGTCAGTGACTTCAGATGTCACCTGCAGCGCCATCATTGATATCTGTAACTGCAGTTAGTAATGTTGCATATGATGCCAGCGGCATGAAGACGCACGGCTCTGTGGAGACTTCGTTCCGGTGAAAGTGTTTCTGCTTCCAGTCAGTGATCCTGAGATTCAGACATGAATCTAACATGTTTCAGACCAGTTATATTAATACGTGGAGGCAGATTATATTTCCCATTTCATTTAAGTAACAGACTAAGTTGGTTTGTGAGGTTGTGGAGTCAGTCTCTCGTAAAAGCATCTAAAAAATCTGAATGCGAGGGGAGGGGGAGGCTTTGAAATAATAGTAGGAATGGTGGGATGTTTTTTTAAATACCATCATTCCGACCACAGAATGAAAAAATAGTTGAAATGATAAGACGTTTGCCATTTCGACAATTGGGGACCCATGTCGGAGTGGAGGAATGTCGGAATGGTGATTGCCTCCCACACACACTTTCCTCCTCATCTCTCATTCTCTGTCGGGCCTCCATTCTCGCATTAAACTACTGCTCACATCTTAATAGTGCACCAAAAATAAGCTAAATTGTCGCAGATTTAATGTGTAAGAAGATCCAATCTGCCTGCTTACACTGCAGTCGCATTGTTACATATCTGATTCATATCCGATTTGTTTCCACATATGAATGAGGCCTGTACCCGATCTCAACAGAGCCGAATGCATGCGTCTTTTTCCTGTTTACATTGTCAAAAACCAGATCGATTTGAGTTACATAAAAGCAAACATAATTTTTCAAGGAAATGCTGTACTTTCATTCTGCACCCCCTCAAACACCTCGTGGAGGTATATATATTTTTTTTAAAAAACAGCTTTTAATAAAAATGCTCCATTTTCAACCTTTAATTGCTTAAATTGTTTGAGCTTTAAATCGAAAGAAGCTCTGCTGTTGAAAACAGTTTTTGAAGCAACAATTTAGTTTCTGTGTGTTAATCACTCACATTCCAATTGTGCCTGGACTGCTCCCATTTATCTGATATACTTTGGTAAAACAGCCAAACAGTTAGTGATAAAGTCAGATTAGATCTCCTCGGTCCTTTGACCCCTGGATTTTACTAAGCATGGGCCTGTAACCTATCATCTGCGGTTTCATCTGCCGTACAGCTTTATTTGAGCAGCTGCTGAAGCAGAAAACAGCAAACCTCTGTTCTTTGCCTAGATGACATCATCTTTCATATCAAGATTTCAAGAATGTTTCAGAATGTACGGCCTGTGTATCTGGCCTACTCTCAGTTAAGGGAGGAGGCAGAGATTCACATGCACGTACATGCAGACGAGGGCAGACCCTTGTAAGCAAGCGGCTCGATATGGACACAGAGAAACGGTGTGTGACATCATGCTAATTTCCAGATAGAATTAAACATCCAGAACTTTAAAAGCAAATCTTTAATCCTTCTATATGGAAATCAAGATTTTTCGCTTATTGAAGAACTTTTTTCTGTCCTAAATGGGTTTTTGACCTCCACATTTTGGTCATTGATGGAAAATTACTCAGTGAAGTGCAGTGAAGGTTGGAAGTCCTACATTCATTCACAGCTGAGTGGCTTCCAGATGATTGAGGTATCTTCGGTGAAGTTGGCGATGCTTGAAGGTGAAGGACTCCGGACACTAGATGATGAATCTGGTGAACCTCCAAGGCCAATGAAGAAGTCCCCCGATTACAGGGTGACAAACGGTCTCCATCTGGATCTCGTCCGGCTGTCAGGGATGATGTGCAGTCTGAAGAATGCTGGAGAAAAAACAGGCATTACATGATGCTTAAATTATTCAGTCATGATCACATACAGTATATTCTCACTGTGCCTGTTATAGAGGCCATGAATATGTGATGCAACAGAGCTGATTTTAAGGTTAGTAAGATGTACAGCCTGTTTATTAAGCCTGTCTATAAGTGGAACGAACACTGTAGAGTCACAACAGACTTATTATTATTATACAAGATACTATGTCTCTATGTCAGTATAGCGTATAGTATCACCCTGGTTGTCCTTCAGTGTTTGCGTTGGGTTGGTATTGTTTTTCAGGAGGGGAAACAAATGAAAGGAGCTCTGGACATTTTTTCTGATAATCCAGCGATTTCCAAAAGAATGATGACCTCTGGGTGGCTTGCATTTAAACAGATGTATTTGGTAATTGGATTTTATCAAGCACCAACCTCCGGTGGCCAAATGTGAAGCTACTCGGAAGAAGGAAATATTTACCAATCTTTCTTCATCCGCTAGGGGCATATAAGCATCATGAAGAAGGAGGAGGAAGTAGGATAGATTTTCACTTGGGTTGGAGGAAAAACAAAGCAACCAACGCGTGTTTGAAGAAGCCGAAGTCAGAACAACAATGAAAAACAACTGGAAAATGTACAGACAAAAATGGAGTAGCCCAATAAAAAGAAGCAAGAAGATTTCCAGTTTAATCAAGGAGTATGTTTTTCTTCTTCTTCCTGCTTTTTCATCATTGCGTAGTGGTTGTATTGGGAAGCGTCGCTCCCTAGCGAGCAGTTGTTGTAACTACGGTGGTTTGATCCGCTTCGGTGACTGCAGTTTGAACGCAAACCAAAGCAAAGAAAGGCGTTAAATCTCCATCCAATCAGACCAAGTCCCCGGGCTGTCCTGGTGTGAGAGCAACCTAAGAAGCCACGCGTGTTGTTGTGCGGCTCTGAGTCTCCCCCATAAAGCTGGAATCTTTTCTGTTTTTAGCGTTTTGTCCCTGACTAAGAGTCAAATCCAGAACCGTCATACAGCAGCATTTTTAAGGTAATGTTGGAAAACGGGTTCAATCAAGCAACAGTTTTTAAAAAACACACTACCCGAAACCACCCCTCCAGAATGCTGGGACATGTGGGCCGATGTTTTACGAGCAGGTTAACGGTAAGAGCCGAGTGGTTAGCTTGTTAGCTTGATAGTAAACTGCTGACAGACCACGTTTTTAAAAGCTTTAATCTGCTAACCTCCAACTCCTTCTGTGGTTTAAAAGGTCCACACTGCAAACGTCAACGCTGCCAAGACTTAATCTTTATCTGTTGTTTTGTTTTGTTTTTTTGGTGCAGCAGCAGTTAGCAGTCCGTTAGCTATATTTGTTTACAGATAGCGGTGCACAGGGGGGGGTCACATGGGTGATGAAGAGAGGGGAGGGACAGAGACGAGACAAAGGCATCGATTTGTTCTTTCTATAAGTTGCGAATTACTAATTCCTGCCTTTTGGTCAGAGTTTTTACAGAACTGCAGCTCTCACAGAGGTCTGACTTTTTTCCTTCCTTTATATGAATACATGATGTATTGACACTGTCAGGATGGAAGGACCATTTCATCCAGCACAACAAAAAGTGTTTCTGAGCAGGATTACCAACTCTGGCTTTAACACCATCTGTGGGCAGTGGATGATGAAGATTTGATGTGCACGTTTGAGCACAATAAGAGACATCATACTGTAAATGAGAAGGATCAGGTGTTTTTACCCCCCTGATTTTATTCATGAAGCTCATTTGCCAATAACAGTCAATTAGCTGTTCAGGAGTGTGAAAAAAGTAGCTGCTTGTAGCCCAGAGTTTACAGTATGTTACCATCTAACAGGCAAATGGGATCTACAGTAGCTTCATCCTGCTAATTGCTCCACCACACATTAAAATTGAAGACCAAGGGAGGGTTTTTCCAACTATTTTTACCTAAAAATCACTCTCAAATACATCTCTGTAAAGTAGGGCTGGGACTATGCGTTGATGTAACCGATTACGTCGATGCAAATTATGCGTACCGATGCGTCGTCAGACCAAAACAAAGATGGCGGTGCCATGCAACTTAAGACTAAAACAAAGATGGTGGCGCGATCTTTGCGAGTGGCTCTTCCAAGTTTCCAAAGTGAAAGGCAGTGAAGGCCCACACTTGTTTATCGAAGGTATAGGGATATAAGGGATGGCGAATCCGAAGCCTCATGACACATGAGACAACTTCCGTGAGACCGATGCCATGTCTTCAGACACGCCGGGCCTGTTTGAGACGGTCAGCATGAAGCACGAGCTCCATCTGCTGGTCGTGGGTGGAACTACAGCTGATGCAGGGACCTGTCTCGTCTCTGACTGTATATAATTTAGGTCACGTTCTCAACCTCATCCTAGTGTTTCATCTGTTGGTAATAGTATTGTGTAGTCACTTCTGGGATAGATAAAGAATTTTTAATTTAATTTCCAAGTAATTGGTACCCGTATTAAGCATTAACTGAGTGAAGATGAAGATGCACTTTTTCAGGAAGCTAGACCCATGGTCAATATAGATGTTCAACTCTGAATGTTTACTTATCTTCATTATCTTTTGTTGGAAAATAATATCTGTCTTAGCTTAAATCCTCCAAGTTTACATGATCATATTATTTCAATAAGGACTTTTTAAATTATTATTTTCATGTAAATGAAAGAATTAAAAGCCTGTTTTTCAGTCAGCTGTGTTTTCATCATAAATTTTACATTCTGTTGGTTCATGAAAAACTCCATGACAGGCTGCTGCTCCCACTGCCTTTTTATTCATGCTCTTTTTTACATTTTAGATATCTATATCAGCATATATAAATTGCTGTCTGTCAATTTATGAGGAGATAATCAATAATCGAATCGAGTCAAATCGAACTAAAAAAGTGAATCGTTAGATTAATCGATGCATCGAAAAAAATAATCGATAGATTAATCGTTTAAAAAATAATCGTTTAACCCAGCCCTACCGTTAAGCTTTTATGAACCTTGCTCTCTTTTATGTTAAACAGCTCGTCCTAATCAATTTGAACTCAAAGCCACGCAAAGCAAGTGTCACGCAAAAGCGATAATCCATCTGACTCCCACACTGATCCCATACTGAGGCACTTTCACCAAGAAGACTTCAGAAACTAAATTTACAAGGAGATCAAAAGTGAGGACATTGGTGAATCAATTTTCACAAGATGACACAAGGTATAAGTGCTCTGCTGAATTCAGTCTGCAGACGACATTTTTGTCATCACCCCCTGCACTCTTGATGCTTTTGATTATGATTTTCCATCAACAAAATAGTTTTCCAGCCCTCCTTGAAGGCTCTGCTTGCCATCTCTCCTCAGAAGCATGTGGCTCTCCAACTTTTACCACTACTTTAGATTATTTTCCCCACCACGCAGTGTTTTAAACTCAAGCCCGCTCAATCAACCTGCATGCCTTGCATGTGTACTTACAAGCCCAAGAACAGGATATCCCTGCAAGCTTAACATAATTGGACAAAGACTTGAAGTAACAGCATTTCCCGGTGGAGAAAGACTTTTTTCTCCTTGCTGCTGTGAATTGATAATCCACTCTGTAAAATACTCCAGGGGTCCTAACTCTCATGTCGAGTTGCTGCTGCATTAACAGAGGCAGCATGCAGGGCCTCAACATTCTTCATACTCCACATTATTGTGTAATACTAATTGCTTGTTGCTATGGAGCCACAAAGAATCAACATGCAAATAACACAATTGATTAGGCACAAACTTTTAGCTGTAGTATCCACAAATCTGGAGTAGTTTACTGCTGTGAGGCTCACTTGAAGAGTTTTGCTGACTCATGACGTGATGTGAAAAAAAAGACCTGTTTGCTCTTCGTTTTACTTTAGATTCTCCTCTTGGCATCTATTTCCAGTCTGATCTATGTAGCAACTCCTACTGGGGAACAAAAGGGAAGATTAGGAGGCACATGAACGTTGCATGTTGCAGCACAGTGAAACTAATAAATTGCTTACGTGTGCTGGTGATTTGTTTTGTATGGAAGAGTATTAGGGAAACTGAAGAAAAAAAATGCTGATAAAAAAGTCAAAATTGACTTTTTCTCATAATTTTTTTTTCCCTTAAGGGACTAGAGGCAGGAATTTTGAAAAAAACAAACATGCATGTCCATCCTTTTTTAATACTCATGGGTGATGAAGCGCTAAATACCAAAAATAACAATTCTACCCACGTCTCTCTCCGTTGCCTTGAACAGGCTGTGTGCCGCAAAATGCGCTGCAATCTGGTGCCCGAATTTCCTGCACTGCCCTGCGGACGTGATGTCAAATGATGCTACATCTGCAGTTTTGATACAGGAAGAAGACGGTCGCAGTAAATTCAAACACTGTAAGCGATAGTTATGGATTCTTCTGCCGTCAGCAAACGATCCAGATCAACTGAAAGACACTAAAAAGTGTAACTACGAAGAAAAAGGTGAGCAAACAACATTATAGCTTCAGTTTGTGCTCCCGTGACAGCCTGGCTCGTGGCTGCAGTTACCTGAAGCGCCAGTCGCAAGTTTTGTTTCTTAATCTTGCTTCAAGTCCCTTTAAGTGGCCCTAATCGTCTTCCGTAGTTTTAAGTGTTGCGCGTGAATGAAATTATTCACAGAACCAGGACTCAAAGTGACAATTAACTTTTAGTAGGATTTTAGATAAGGAACTTGTTAGAAGAAAATAAAGTCATGGTATTATTATCTGTATTTAATGATTATTCTATATTCTGGTTGATTATTGCTGATATGATCATTTATTGTCAAACTGATTGATTACTGACTGATTATGTTGTTTATCTCTACTGGAATCTACTTATTGTGCTTGTTTTATCTTGTTACATGAAAAACACCCTTGTATTACTGAATACACAGAGAACCGTCTGTTCCTTGAAAGATGCATTTTAGAACTTTCCTGGCTCAGATGATGCTGTAATGACCTTGCATTGAAGATAATGCAGGTTTAAACTTTTTGTTAGACCATTGTTGCTTCAGTTTGTATCTTGTCACTGCACAACAAACTGTGCAGGCTCCTCATGAGTAAACCCTTTAACCGATTCTGCTGTGCTGTCTTTCTAATTTTACAGTCTTATAGACAGATCTATCAAAGGTTTGCATGTATAAAAATGTGAGCAATCTCATTGCACACGCAAAAAAATGTACAAACTGATCTACTAACCGCATGCAAAAAGGGCTGCCTTTCAGAGGTGCTAAATTGTACCTAGAAATTTGGTTTCATAAACACTGTCGATTTCAACTCCATTTATATGTAGCTTTACATTATTGTAGATCTAATTATCAGAAAATACCATTAAGTGAGGGTTTTTTTTTCATTTAAGGATAGCTTATTATAGTCAAACCACTTATTTAACTTAGCTAGTTAAATAGTTTTAACTTTAACTTTTTAATTTTAATGCTAATATCAGCCAATAATAATCGCAGGCTGATGATACTAGATGGGAACAGAAAAATATATGTATGTAGATAAAACAGTAGAAGGTCCATTTAATCTCTCTCTTTTTATTCCCTCATTCTTTATACTTCTTTTGCATTTTGTTGTTATTTTAATGTTTCATGTAAAAAAAAAAAGAAAAAAAAAGAACAAGGTTTCATGTAAAGCACTTTGAACCGTCTTGTACATGAAATATGCAATACAATAAACTCAACCTTGCTCTAACTAATAATCCAAGGCAGAGGTTCCTATGAAAATCTGTCATCAGAGACCACTTTCCTATCCAGGCTTGAAGACTGATGGTTTTATTTAACTGTTATTGAACAGATACCTGAGCCTGAGCAACCAGAAGAAGAAATGAATATGAATTCAGTAGCTAACAGATGAATAGCCAGTGTTGGAGAAGAGGAGGGAAGGGAAGAATGAGCAGGAGGAGGTGTTAGAGCCACCCTTGGAAAAGAGCCAAAACAGACTCAGGTCCATTTTTTCTCTTCAGGTGTAATTAGGTGTGCATCTGGAGAGTGCTGAGAATGAGAACAACCCTCAACAAAGGGCACACACGCCCAAAGTCGACAGCTCTTGATAGTGGAGGGTCTGTTGAGGGAAAGCGATAGTGAGGAAGCTGCCCCGCCAGAGAATAGCCCGACAAACTGGTAATCCTTCTGCATTGCGAGATGAGACACTGTAGTTAGCCAAGTGACCTTGGCTTCATGTGAGAAGGATCTTGCCAGAGGGCATTACACTTCATGCTGGGAGATATTGCTATTTGGCTCACAGATACTGCAGCTGAAGCCCAGCATGCGTTTCACTCTCAATGTTGAAACAAAAGCAAAGAAAACAACAACAAACTTCTAACTCTTCTGTTGGCTTTCCTGTGTTGTCAGAATTAGATCAGAAATATTTTATTAATCTCCAGAGAGAAATCTTCAAACAGCACACCACTAGAGACAATCAGTAGTAGCACTATAAAGAGTTAAACGAAAAAAAAAAAAACATATAAGATGTAAGACGAACGGCCTTGTAGTTTGATATCATTCAATCAATAAGCATGGGCCGTTTAAGACAATTAGATTGGGTTTTTTGGTCCTGTCTGTTCCACAGGTGACTAAATTTTTTAAAGGGAAGGTTCAGGATTTTTGACATAGGGCCTCATTTACAAGTGAGCCAGAATACTACTTATCACTGGAGACAGTTTCATCATATTTCATCCCGTTATTCTAGTTCCAGGAGGTTGCTGATGCTAATGCTAGTGGGAGTCAATAGGAATCTGCTAGCCTGTCATTAAAACCAATCTTATCCACCCCACAGAACATCAGAGGCAAATCAGCAAGCCTATCTGTGTAAATACCTTGTTAAACTAGTAAACTCGTGTGTTAAAAAAGTAAAACTAACCTTGTATGACAAATGTTGCATTACATATTGAGGAACTAGTTTCTTACCAGCTGTGGAATGATATACTTTGCTTCCAGGTGGTAGTATTACTACCTTTGTCTGTGTATTCTGGTTCATAAAGACACGGTGACAGTTCGTTTGATGAAAAAAGCTTGAAATCATCTTCAAAATCCGACATATCCTCATGCCTTTCAGACATGGCCGTATTTCAGACTTTATATTTGTGTAATCAGATTCCTTCATGCACGTAGCAACAGATGACATCACTCCACCAAATACAGGAAGTACTGTAAAACTGTAAAGTTTCTCAGCAGCAACAATCAAAATGCAACAAAATGCAGGTTATTTTTATTAATAACATTCTGTCAACACAGCATTTACATTTAAGTTAGAAATTATTTGCCTCTGATCTTCTGTGGAGTGGATAAGATTGTTTTTAATGACAGGCTAGCAGATTCCTATTGACTTCCACTAGCATTAGCATCAGCGACCACCTGGAACTAGAATAATGGGATGAAATTTGTTGAAACCTTCTCCAGTGATCAGTAGCATTCTGGCTCACTAGGAAATGAGGCCCTATGTCAAAAATCCTAAACTTCCACTTTAAATTTTGTGTCACAGCATTTAATTAATTGTCTGCAGTTGGAGTATGAAGGAGATTTTAAGCAATATTGTAAAAAATGCTCCTGGAAAACATCATCCACCCTGCCTTTAATCACTGTAGCCACTGGAGCAATAGAGTTTGACAGCCACAGGCAGGAACGATTTCCTGTGGCCTTTCGTGGTCGGCTGTGATGGAACGTGTCTGTTGACATTGACTGACCAGCATGTCATGGGAATGAGGTATTTTTCTTGTCTCCAACACCGCCATGACAGAATCCAGTTACATCTATACAACACTGATGGCTTTGCAGATCAGTTTATTGAGCCTGTTGGCGTCAGCTGCCTTCAGTCTGCTGACCCAGCATGCAACATGCCACCACAGACTCATAAAAACATCCAGAACTGCATTGTCCAACAGATGTTGAAGGACCTCAGCTGCCTTAGAAAGCAGAAGCAGTTTTGGCCTTTCCTGCTTGGTATTCTTGGTAGGGGTGTGACAAAATTCTGAATCACTGAAATGTTGTATTTTATGTCGGGATATTGTATCAATATTTTTTATCAACGAAATTTCGCAAGATGTCATCGTTCTATTATGAAATCTCTCAAGATTTTGTTGTTGTATTTGCAGTGGTCCAGCATGTAGAAAGGTCACAGCTTTATTACTAATATTTATGTGCAGTCTGCATCAGGTTCAGGTTAAACCATGGGAGAAACCTGAAAGTTACTTTTAAAAAATTGTTTGTCTTTCTTCATCCGCTAAGGGCTGGCTCCAAAACAGAGTAAATCCAAAAAGGCCAACTTCACAGCAGAAATAAATATGTTTACATCATTTTTAGGTGTAATACAGTGGGTATGGAAGGTATTTAGACCCCTTTAAACGTTGTACTTTTTGTTTCATTGCTGCCATTTGCTAAAATAAAAAAAAGTTCATTTTATTTCTCATTAAAGGTTGAATATGGAACATTTTTATTAAAAGCCATATTTTAAAAAAAAACCTACACAGGTCGTTTGTGGGGGTACAGAATTAAAGTACAACATTTCCTAGAAAAAATTATATTTAGCCTAAAAATAATTATAAAACAAATTTTTACGGATTCGATAATGGCATTTTATTTACGTCTATAAGCCAATACACGCCGCCATTGCGGGTTGCCAAATACGATCTATGTGTGGCATTAGTATTTTCGGCACAGTTAGGCTGGTACAGGGGGAAATAGTGAATACGGCGAGTGAAGCAGCTGCTTCAGAGCCCTGGAGATATTGTTATCTGTTTCTGAGGAGGAGTTACCTGAGAAGAGCAAAACCTGGAGTAAATTTAGGTGAAGACTACACTAAATGGACCCACATAAACGTTTTCCACGGCATCACAACATGGAAATGGCGACTTTTCTCCTGGATCGGTAAGCTAGCTTGTTTGCTAACGTGGCTGACATTAGCTGTCAGTTATAAACTCCTGTGCATTACTTGTTGGACATGCTACAGACTGTTGGTCACTTGCGTATCAGCAGCGAGCCTGGCATCCCAGCGGCTGGAGTTTTTTTTCTGCCGTTGCAACTACAACTGAAACACACGTGATGTCCCTGTTCTGTCCGTATTCCATATTCAACCTTTAATGTTCACTCAGCACCCCATCTTGACAGAAAAAACAGAAATGTAGAAATTTTTGCCTATTAAAAAAGAAAAACTGAAATATTACATGGTCATACTGTAAGTATTCAGACCCTTTGCAGTGACAGTCATTTTTAACTCATATGCTGTCCACTTCTTCTGATCCTCCTTGAGATGGTTCTACTCCTTTATTGGAGTCCAGCTGTCTTTAATCAAACTGATTGGACTTGATTAGGAAAGGCACCTGTCTATATAAGACCTTACAGCTCACAGTGCATGTCAGAGCAAATGAGAATCATGAGGTGGAAGGAACTGTCCAAGGAGCTCAGAGACAGAACTGTGACGAGACACAGATCTGGACAAGGTTACAAAAGAATTTCTGCAGCACTAAAGGTTCCTAAGAGCACGGTGGCCTCCATAGTCCTTAAATGGAAGAAGTTTGGGACAACCAGAACTCTTCCTAGACCCGGCCATCCAGCCAAACTGAGCAATCGTGGGAGAAAAGCCTTGGTGAGAGAGGTAAAGAAGAACCCAAAGATCACTGTGGCTGAGCTCCAGAGATGCAGTAGGGAGATGGAGAAAGTTCCACAAGGTCAACTATCACTGCAGCCTCCACCAGTCGGGGCTTTATGGCAGAGTGGCCCGATGGAAGCCTCTCCTCAGTGCAGACATATGAAAGCCCGCATAGAGTTTACCAAAAAACACATCAGGGTTCTCTGGGCTGATGAGACCAAGATTGAACTTTTTGGAGTTAGTTCTTAGTGGTATGTGTGGAGAAAACCAGGCACTGCCCATCACTTGCTCAATACGATCCCAACAGTGAAACATGGTGGTGGCAGCATCATGCTATGGAGGTGTTTTTCTTTTTTTTTTTTTTTTTTTTTTTTTTTTTTGGAGGTGTTTTTCAGCTGCAGGGACAGGGTGACTGGTTGCAATTAAAGGAAAGATGATTGCGGCCAAGTACAGAGAGATCCTGGAAGAAAACCTCTTCCAGAGTGCTCAGGACCTCAGACTGGGCTGAAGGTTCACCTTCCAACAAGACAATGACCCTCAGCACACAGCTGAAATAAGTCAAGTTTACTTTCATGACAACTGTGAGAGGGGTGATTTTTTTTTTTTTATCACTCATCTGTTTAGATGCTATATAATCTTAAAATTACACATAATTGAGGGTGTGTCTTTTTGATTGACAGGCGGCAGACTGGATGCTGATTTTAGCCATGGAAGCTAATAGTTAGCTCCCTGCTTGCTCCGAGGAAGACCTCAGCCTGTGGCAGCCAGCCTTTTTGGCTGGTTAACAATAAGTCTGAGCGTGTCTTACCTTTAAACTGTCTATCTTCATTCATTCCTGTTCACTTTAGGTCGGTTAGCATTTAGCTTAGCTGTCAATCATTTGCCACGCAGTTCAGAGTGGCCCTGTCTTTGCCCATTTTAGTATTTTCCGGGAATGACGACACACGCGACATGACAAGATGGCGATAGTGGGAAACGCCCATCTGGCTTCACTTTTAGCTCTTCAGACATAACTGGATACTATATCCTTTTTTTTTTAAACAGCCTTTGGGTTAAACTTTACAATAATCAAAATGTGTGTCCAGGTTTTCATAGACAACCCAGTTGTTTGATATCATAATGCACTGACTGAAATGTTTATTGTTCATATGTACTGATAGCCTATGCGTTTTCATATAGCCCTTTAGGATGAACCACTGTGCACTTTGTTTTACTGTTTTACTCATTTCACATGAATTATCACTGATGTGCAATTGATTGACAATATTTTGTAATTCATTTCAAATGGATTCACTATGGTCAATAGATTCAGAATGTCTTCAGCGACACATATTTTGGTGTATCACGGATATAAATTTGTTGCAGTATATCGATTGGCTACTACAGAATTGCTGTATCATGATATTACCTTTATTGTAGGCAAAATATCATAATAGAATTGTATCACAAGGTACTCCCACCCCTAATTCTTGGTCCAGTCCAGTTAGTATAGAGATGGCAGTACTTTGTAGCAGTAAAACTAGACCAGACTTTCATGTGTTTTGAAAATATTCAAACCTGTAACCCAACCTCCCAGGCATTGCCACTTAAATTAACTTTTACCTCATATCACTGCCAGACACAAAACCAACTTTAGACATAAAAAACTCCCAGGCAAACTGAAATGAATTCAATGCCCTGTACCTTTTCCCTGCATCCAGTTAGACATCCAGCCTTTTTCTTTTTCTAGACTTGGTCACACAACACATCACTGCAGCAAACTCCCTTCAGTAGCAACACACTGCAGATTTAATATAGTTCCTGCCACACTTCAGACTGCATTAGTGGATTGAGACAACAGAAAATAAATTCTTGTGGCTTCTAATATATGATGTTTAATGACAAAATAAAAATGCTGACTACACGCCATGCACAAATGCTAATTCACAGCAAATACATATAATAGACAATAAAGCTCATTGAAGGTAGATACCTGACAAAGTTTAAGACCACAGAATCTATCTTGTGGTCATTTTTAATTGAACATGTCCAGACTAGCAATGGAGGGGAATTGTTAATGCTCTCAGTATTGATTGGCCTGTAGCGGGGCTTTAGAGTAACACTAGCAGCACTGCAGAAAGTGCACAAATTCAATCTCCCCCCTTTTTTTTGCAATTACTAAATGACATTATCACCTACATTAAAATTTCATGACCTGAAGACAAAAGCATGCTACAGAAAAGTAAATCAATCCAGGCTTGTCAATCAAACAATGAGCCAGCTAGTGAACTTCCAAAAACTATCAAAGGAAATTAGTCATGTAGGTGCTTATTGAGTCACATCCAACAACTCACCAAACCCTCCTCTGACAGCAACTGTTTGGGGAAAACTTTGCAACTACACACAAGGCCTGACAAGAACAGAACCCTGAATAATACTTATAAGAAAGATGCGATTTGTTTCTCTCTTTTTATTTTTCAATTTTTTTAATTTAAAAAAGAAAGCAAATATCTATTCATACAGTTTAGCATTTCTGGCTAAGGAGCACTGAATCTAGAAATTGACAGGCACAAAAATCTTTGCAGCTGGATTCACACTGAGCGAGAAAGCCATGACAGGAAATCTATTTACTGTATCAAGTGTTGAGGAATAACACCAGAGCACAGTGTTTGCATTTGCATCTAAGAGGCAACAGTTAGGAAAAGTCTCAACCTGAAATCTTCCTGGAAGTGAAGACAACACATGAATCACACAGCTGTTCTGAGTCATTTTCTTCCAAATAATAATGTAAAATGCCTTTATACAGCTTTTTAAAATTACCCCAAGAGCAGTGTTTCTCAATCCTGGTCCTTAGGACCCACTGCCCTGCATGTTTTCACAGGAAGGCAGATGTCAGGATACTTATCAAGGGGATAGGCAGGAATTGGTGGTCAAGAATCAGAGCATGGGTTGATGTCAAGATAACCGCAAAGCAGAAGACGTTGGTTGTGGGCAAAGCAAGGTGAGAGCAATCCAGGGATGGGAACTAGGTCAGCAAATTCAAACAGACAAACGCAAGGGGGAAAATTCACCAACTGGCCATCTACAAGCACAAAGCTGTCGGTAATCTGGCGAAGAGGCAGAGACTGGAGAGAGCTCATGCCAAACTGCACACAGGTGGGACAGGGAAACAATTAGACAAAGCTCAGATGGGCTGAATAAGGCTGGTGGGTGAACAGTCTGGCGTGAATAACAAAGTGAGAGAATACGAAGTAAAAACACATGCTAAACACAGACATGGCAAGGTGGAAATGTGAACCATGACAGTGAACCCTATCTTTAAATGTAACTTAAAATGACTTTGCTACAAATTAAAGGAGCTATAGAAGACGTTTTCTGCATTTCAGAAAGAGGCACAATGTTCACGAACCACTCCTGTGTTTAACAGACAGCAGGTACAGATTCTCCATCATGTCCAGGCGGCAACTGCCGGTGGCCAACAATGAGTCTACCCGGAAGAAGTTATTTTTTATAGTTCTGGCTGCAAAACAGAGCAAATCCCCAGACTCCCATGTTAAAAAGGCCAACTTCACAGCAGCAACAAACATGTTTACAGCAGAAATAACATGTGTGGTTCAAAAAATCATTTTATTTTTAATAGGTTAAGTTTACCTTCACTTCAACTTTTTTATAACTCATCCGTTTAGATGTTATTTAATCTTGAAATTACACATAATTAAGGGCGTGTCCTTTTGATTGACAAGTGGCTGACAGGAAGCCGGCCTGCCAACCGGTGGCTCGTAGTTAGCTCCTTGTCTGCTCTCAGTAAGGTCTCAGTTTGTAGCAGAGTTGCACAAAGGTGGTTTTTAGTCAGATAATAGCAAGTCTAAGTGTGTCTTGCCATAATCCCGCCGGTTAGGGGGCTAATCTTCGTTGGTTCTTCTTAGTTGAGTTAGCTCGGTTAGCGTTTAGCCCGGAGTACGTCAGCTTTCAATCATTTGCCCTGCGGCTCAGAACGGCCTTGTATTTGCCAATTTTAGTATTTTCCGGAAGTGATGACACACATGACACGGCAAGATGGCGACAGTAGGACACGCCCATCTGGCTTAATTTTTAGCTCTTCAGAAACCAACGAGTGACGTAGCGAAAGGTTCGTCCCTCCCTATTAACGGTCTATGATCACATCGCAAACACAAGTAAAACAGACGTCGTTGACTGAACGTCGTTAAATGCTAGCAGAATGATGTTAGCTACCTGCTGGAAATATCAGACAAGAGGAAGCCGCTTCCGGCACATAGTATGACTCTCGGCAATCAATCACTCTCATTGATCAGTCTCACCTAATACCTGTTGAATTGACCATTAATCACTCTTAATATGGTAGTAAAAGTGATTGACAGGCCAACAGACAAACAAAAAATGTAACAAATGTAGAGGTGAATGGTGGATGTTTTTTCAGCCTCATTACTTTCACAGCTGATGTATAATAATATTTATATATTTAAAGTTTTTAATTAATCATGGTGTATTGGGTAATGAACCCAATTTTACAGAATCTTGCAAAAATTGTTGAAAGAAACATCTTCTATAATGCCTTTAACATAGTATCTAGAGCTGCTTTTGCCTCCAAGCTAAGCCTGTCTTGTCTTCTATTTACCGAAGATTGGTTTTGTTGATTTTTCTTCTTTCTGATATTCTTCTGGATACATGGATATATAACATGGGTATGTTGATACAAGCATCTCGCAGCCGTTACCATACAAACAATGACACGACTCAGTTGTTCCTGGTAGACGGGACAATAGAGATTATAAGGCAAAGACCTACTACAGGAAAATTAGGCAGATTTTTGTCCTGATCTTCCCTTTAAGATCAAAGTCAGCAAAGGTCCGATTGTCAGACGACATCATGTCCAATCTTCTTGTGATGTGAGGTGAGTTCAGAGTGATTTTGTCCAGTTCGATCCGCTCGCAAGGCCTCGGTAGGAGGGATCGTAGATAATGAACGTTTAATATTTGGGACTAGAAATCCTGTTGTGTGTGGTGCTCCGAGAGTACCCGAACATATACTGTATCCACAGCAGTGAGAAAGCAACTTATTTCAACCTTTACAGTGGCTTGCAAAAGTATTCATACCCATAACCAAAACTAAATTGCTCAAAAGAACAAAGCAAAAGGGGGTTTCACCTTTTTATATGAAAGGAAATAGGACAAACTCAACAATCCATCACTGTTCTTGTTCGTAAGCACTCTTTACTATGAATAGGTTGCATAAGTTTGTATGTCATTGTTGCAAAAGTATTCACACTAAGTCATTAAGTCACAATCAGTACTAGTTTGCAGCTCCTTTGGCAGCAATAACAGCTACCAATCGCTTTGGATAGCCAGCAATGAGTTTTGTGCAGTGGTCCTTGGACAGTTTCGCCCACTCCTCTTTGCAATACTGCTCCAGCTGAGTCAGGTTACTTGGTGACCTTCGGTGGACAGCAATCTTCAGATCCCTCCACAGGTTTTCTATTGGGTTGAGATCTGGGTTTTGACTGGGCCAGTCTAGAACCTTCACTTTCTTCTTCCTGAACCATTCTTGTGTCACTCTAGCCGTATGTTTTGGATCATTATCCTGTTGAAAGGTGAACTTCCTCCCAAGCTTCAGGCTTTTTGCAGATTTGAAGACGTTTTCCTCCAGGATGTTGATGTATTTTGCACTATTCATAATCCCTTGCACACGGACAAGCTCACCAGGACCGGAGGAAGAGAAACAGCCCCATAGCATTATATTCCCGCCTCCATGTTTCACGGTAGGGATGGTATGAGCTGGATCATCAGCTGTGTTAGCTTTGCGCCAAACATACTTCTTGGCGTTCAGGCCAAAAAGTTCTATTTTCGTTTCATCTGACCAGATCACACGTTCCTACGTGTGTGGTGGCATACTGCAAACGAGCCTTGAGATGTTGTTTCTTCAGATATGGCTTCTTCTTTGCAACACGCCCATAGAGACCTTCCTTGTGTAAAGTGCGGGATATTGTGGACTTGTGTACGTTAGTCCCAGCACCCTGGAGAGACTTCTTCAGGTCTTCAAGAGTGACGGAGGGGTTTGCTCTGGCTTCCCTGAGCAATTTCCTTTTGCCTTTTGCCGTGATCTTGGAGGGGCACCCTGTTCTTTGGAGTTCACAGTGGTACTGTGGCTCTTCCACTTCTGGACCAGTGATGCAACAGTACTTTTTGGCACATTGAGTGAACTTGCGATGGCTACATAGTTTTGCCCATCTCTATGCTTCTCTACAACTTTCTTTCTGAGGTCTTCTGAGAGCTCCTTGGACTTCATGACTGTTGTCTGCTGACAAGCATGGGATGACTGTGGACAGGTGACTATTGGGCACTAATTATGGGGAGCAATCAAGGATATACAAATCACCTGGGACTAAATACCACCCTGTGACACGGTGAGGCAATAGTTTATAGTGTGCAATCATTTTCGACTCAAAATAACATCTTTGGTGCAAGGGTGTGAATACTTTTGCAACAATGAAATACAGACTTATACGACCTATTCATAGTAAAGAGTGCTTACGAACAAAAACAGTGATGGATTGTTGTGTTTGTGCCATTTCCTTTCATATAAAAAGGTGAAACTCACTTTTGCTTTGTTCTGTTCTGAGCAATTGAGTTTTGGTCATGAGTATGAATACGTTTGCAAGCCACTGTATGTGGTCTTTTCCCACATAAAGAGGCCAAAAAGTTTGCCATGTTTTTTTACACTGATCCTCATCTCGTCACTAGGGTTGCCACCCGTCCCGTAAAATACGGAATCGTCCTTTAAATGACAATAAAATGTTGCGTCCTGTATTGCTTCAATACTGGACGCCATTTGTTCCGTATTTTCATAAATGTCAAATACTCATGTCTGTCACATACATATAAACATTAAATTTAGTAATAATAAGCTGAAAAAAACACAGGAAATTCTAAAACCAGCAAAAAACAGCGGGATCTACGCAGGATCCTCCAGTCCTGTGTCTCTGCCTGGCTGCCTGGCTGCCTGGCTGCCTGGCTGCATGGCTGCCTGCGCGCCTGCGTGTGCTGCTGTCACGCACGCTCCTAACAGCACCCGCACCTTTTAAAATGTCCATATCTGATGCTCCAGCATGTTCTCAAAAGCGAAAACGCTGCAAAATAAAACACATGAGTAGCAATGTGTACATGTAGCACATGAGGACTGTCCTTGGCTGGACAGCGTCAGTGGAGATGATGAGGGCAACTATAAAATATGTCTGCGAGTGTTTTCTGTGGCGTGCGGTGGACTGTCTGACGTGAGACATCATCACGCATCAGAAAAGCAAGACTGCAGGCACGTGAACCGTGAAGAATATTAATATTGTTTCATATATATACATACACACACACACATATATATATATATATATATATATATATATATATATATATATATGTGCGTGTGCCTGCGTGTGTGTGCGTGTGTATAGCCTATATGCACACACAATGTATTTCCTATTTAAACAAAACTTGTACAGCTTTCTGTGTATTCTGTGTCAAAATGTTTATTTTGAGGAATACAGTGTTCAGTTATTACAACACAAATTCTTTTGTTGGTGTGGTTTATCTGTCTGGATGAACCGACTTTCTTTCAAGTCATAAGAGGCAGCAAAAGAAATAAATTTAATTAATCTGTCATCCTACTCTAGGTTACAGTTGAGGTGACGCAGGTGTACCACAGATTCAGACACAACAGAGCTGTCTACAACAGATCACTTTAACAGTTACATTCAGTCCTTATTGAATTTACTAGGTTTATATTTTAAGTTAATTGTTGCACACTCCACACAAACAGATCTCCTTTGGGTGCTAGTGTCATGTGGTATGTGCATGACAGCGTCTCATTAACTAGATTTTATTGACCATGCAATAACTAAGTTTTGTGCTTATGGCACTTTATTATGTAGTTTTTTCTCATTTTATTCTAAATAGGGATGGATGTAATTACAGCATATGTAGCCTAAATGACAGCACTTTCTATGCAACAATGTTGCATAAACAATGTGTTCTTTGCAGCATTTCAAGTTTTAAGTGTCACCAATTGTTTGCTTGATCACTCCTTTCCTAAAACCCCTGGTGCAAAATAAAGCATGCCACTACTGTGGGGGGCCCACCGTACAGGTATCGGCCCGTGGTGGTCATGGCCCCGATTTTTTTTTTCTGAAAGGTGGCAACCCTACTCGTCACTGAAGTCTCATCACTGAACTCATTTGACTATGTGAGATTTGGAATATTGACAGTGAAAAACACGATTCTCTGCTGAAGAATCATATAAGCTGTGTTTTATGTTGCAGTCTGTACACGGTACACTGAAGTGCCCTGACTACGTAGGCTACAGAGTGTGCTGTGTAGTCGGCGCACCTCGAAGCTGCCTTCTTAAACAGTCGGCTGGGACCATAGCCAACGAGACTTTCTCATATGGGCCTTTTCCACTGCACATTTTCGTAACCCTTCCACACGGTGCAGCACACTTTATTTGTGTTTCCTCTGGGAAAACCCGTTACAAGCCGTTACGATTTTCCGCACCCGTTCAGAGCTACTGTAGCTCTAACCGTGCTGAACCTACACATGACGTGACGTATCTGACAGCTCCCCATTGATTGGTCGAAGGAAATCATCGTCATACGTGTTTCGCCTCGCCTCCTCTAAAAGTATCCGGCTCTGTTTTCGGTGACTACAAGCCACAGAGAAAACAACAGCAGTAACACCTCGATATCATCCAATGCCTCCATTGTTGTTTTTACTTTACTGACCACCGCATGGCACAGCAGTGACATCACGGCAATCTCGACCGCGTCTACTCCATCCATTTCCAGGTAGTAGACTTCTACTTCTCTTGTGTGGAAACAAAAACCATCCTGGTCGTCTTTAGCGTGTGGTGCTGTACTGTGTTGTACCGTGCCCTGTGCAGCTGCAATGGAAAAGGCCAAATAGTACTCCAGCTCCATTGCATAGCAACTGCAGACTGCACAGCTGACTATTGCGACATTCTTTCCACTTATTCCTTCAGATAAGGTGTAGAAAGTGAATCTGAACCGAACATTTTATTACTTTTCATTTATCTGTCATTAGCTGAACGTTAACACCCCATAAACAACTTGTTAACAGCTGAATGTTAAAAAAAAAGCATTTTCTGAAGCAAAACCCTCTCTTTTTAACCTTGCGCTCTTATTATTAAATTTTCCCCAGAAACTTTATGTTGTTTCTAACCGATAAACACTTCATTTGACACTTAAAAATCCACAAATATATCTAAATATTACACTTGTAGCTCTGCTGCTTATTCCCTCCCATCTTGTGTGCAAAGAATTCTGGGACAGGCGAGGCCATGAAGGACACATCGCCAGTTCAGGACAAACTCAGAACAAAGAGTGCAGGTTTGGTGGGTGGATTCACGGCTCCTTCAAATGTTTTGAAATGGGACAGTACTTGGTCCGCTGCTGTGATGTATGCAGCCGATGAATCTGCACTTTCACAGTGTGCAGACTGCAACATGAGACACTGCTATAGTGTGGGGGTGTGCTCCATAGTGCGCACCCCCACACTATATGATCAGAAGGGAGAAATCTTGCATGATTTGTCTTGATCATCAAGTGTGCGGTCTCTAAATCTGTGAAGGTTGGAGGAATCCTGTAGTGTGTACCTGGCTTAAGACAATTCAAAGAAGGTTACCAGTCCCAGTAAACCAACGGACTGCATCAACTCTCCTCCTCAGTTCAGTCCCTCCTGCTGAGCATGCACAAGTTGACTGTGGAGAAAAAAAAAACTCCCTTTTAACATGAAGAAAGACAAGTAAGCCCACATTTCTCTCTGAGGTGCTCTGGTCCAAAGACAACAAAATCAGTGTTGCTTAAATTCAGAAGCAGAAAATTCAGATGAAAAAATGCAACAGCAATGTGCTAGACAGTTGAAAAATTTCTCGCCATCCTTCAGCAAAAACCACATCATTCCCAGTTGTCACACGAACTCTGCTGTGACCTTAAACCAGCAACACTGGCGGCGTCATGTTCTGTGGCAAGGAAATGTTTTATGTAGTATAGCTCATTCCACACCTAGAAAAAAAAAATCTATTTTTTTTTTTTTCGTTTTTGAAAATTTCTTTTTTTTTTTTTTTTTTGGAATTAGATTTTTAATTTGATTTCTTTCTTTTCTATTTATAAAAAAAGTCTTAAAAAATCTTTCTTTCTTTTTTCTCTTCTTCTCTCTTTTTTCTCTTCTTCTTTTTCTCCCATTTTTTCTCTTTTTTTCTCATTTTTTTTTTTTTTCTCTCTTTTTTTTAAAATAATATTCTTCTTTCTTCTTTAGAAATAAAAAAAATATTTTTTTTTTTTTTTTTTTTTCTTTTCTAAAAAAATTCTATTTTTTTGTTATAATTCTATTTAAAAAGAAAAAATTCTGATTTTTAAGTTTAATCTCAGAAAAAAAAAAAAAGTCTTAATTTTAAAATTAAATTCTTTTATTTAATTTAAAATTTTTTTCTTTTCTTTTCATTTTTTTTTTTTTTTTTCTATGGCCCTAATCCTCTTCCGTACACACCTTTGCAACTTAACACAGTCTGTTTGTAACTGCGTGAACATGCACCAAGTCCTATTAGTAAGGTTAGAACCAGCAGCTCTATGTTTATAATCGCCATGGAAACAACAGACAAACAGTATTTCCTTCCTTAGTTAATCTGGTGCACTCACCCAGGAGAAAAAAACACACACAGCATGCTTGTCCTACACCTGTGTGTGTTTGTTTTCCCCACCATTTGTCCTATTTTATTGTGTCTGCTTTGTTTTCCTTGTTTTTCTGGTCAGTGTTCAATCTGGATTTGCACATGGATGACAAAAACAGACAAGTCTATGGTTGCCAAATACCCAGAATACGCATTTTAATAAGGATTCAGTCATTTAGCATGACATCCAAGGCACATTTAAAATCAATTTGAAGAAAACTGTCACTTTAAATTAAAGACAAATCTGTAAGTCCTTGTGGGTTAGTGACAGCAATGTTTTCAAAGTAACTACTGGAGCCATCAGTTAATTTCTTCCGCCTACTAAAGCTGAAAAAAATGAGGTAGTAACATATGCAAAGTAAATAAAACTTCCCACCTCTACAGAGATATTTTTTTTTTTAATCTAACATTTGAAAGCAAATCCTTCAACTTTAAGGGCAAATTGTTGCCAGAGACCTATCTGTCTTCTGCCGCAGGAACACCTCTCTGCTTCCTCTCTACTCTGTCAGTGGCAAATAGAAGCTGCAGCACCTGTGAGCTGCTTGCAAATAAGCAGTGTTGTCCTTGCAGTTAGTTACTCAGAAGCATGCTGCAATCCGTGGTACAGAAAAGAAAAGATACACATCTTGCTTCCTTTTTAGTCATTGTAAATTAGCCGAAGTCACATTCCCGCTGTCTTTCTCTGAAGCGGATTCTGTTTTTGTCAGATGACTGTGGAAATAAAAGAAAGCCAGCTGTACTCTAAATCAGAGGTAGGGACGTTTGGGCCTCGAAGGCTGCAGTCCTTCCAGTTTTAGATGTTTCCCTGCTTCAATACACCTGATTCAAATGAGTCACTAAGAAGAACATAATAAGCTGTTGATTCCATTCAGTTTGAAGCAGGTGGGTTGGAGCAGGGAGACATCTAAAGCCTACAAGACTGTCATTCTCTTGGGCTGAACTTGCCTAATCCTGGTCTAAATCGACCAATTGTCTGGTGGAAATCTTTCTGCTACGTATCGTTACTTCTGCCTAATCCCAATGTTCCCCCTACTTTCAACCACTAGCCCTCACCCACTACCACCACACCATCGAATTGAAGCCACAAGGGGTAGGGTTTTATAACCTTCTCTAAGAATTGGGACATCACTTGCTGCATTTACGTTCAGGCACGTAAGCGACTGCGTAGTGATACTTCCGATATCAGCTTTTAGTTGTTCAAGAATCGATTTTCATGTCAGAACATCGATATTTTAGCACTTTTTTTTTTTTTTAAAAAAAAAGGTTGTTCTCTTCCAAACTAGAAACCAGTAAAAAGTAACTATAACATCAGAATCTTGTCTAAATTTTGTCCAACTGGTAGGAATGACTTTTTCTTCCACCTGCCATTGTCATATGTGCAATGAGGCTCAGCAAAGCACCCAAAGTGCAGCAAAGCAGCACTGAAATGATCCCTCACTCAGTTCGTAGCAGTCACGTGTGCAATAACAACGGCGCGTGACAGTCTATGGTGTATGTAAGAAGACATAGGTACGACAGCAACACCACAGACCTGAGTCAATTATATAAGGGATAATGCCTAACATGGAGCTTCAAACTGATGGAGAACAATAAGGGTCTGAAGCGTGATTGCTTTTTTGAATTACTTTTCCCTTAGTGAAGCCCAGATTATTGGTATCGGATCAGTATCACTGATACTGGCTTGAATTTTACTTGGTATTGGATCGGAGGGACATTCAGTGGTATCGCACATCATTACTGCACATACGTCTCAACTAGGGATGTAATGGTTATCGGTAAAATGATTAACCGTGATAAAATTAACAACGATGAGTAATACCGTTTCAAATTTTAATTATCGTTAAAACAGTGTTTGATAACTGCACTTTAAAAAGCTCCCAGTGATGCTGCTCATTGGCTGGAAAAGCAGGTAGCAATCGCAGTTTGCAAGTTTAATTTTTGAAAATATGGCCGAAGGCAATGAAGGCGCCCACATGGGCAGTTCTCTTGAGATTTTTCCCCCTTTAAAAAGCACAAAGTAGACATTTAGACCCATTTTGGATATTTTCAAAGATGCTGGGGGGTATTTCTATAATACTGCAATAAAAATGCTAACCGTGATTATTTTGGTCACATTAACTGTGACATGAAATTTTCATATCGTTACATCCATAGTCTCAACATAACAACACACCCAGCAAAGACACAGAGTTAACAGTTGTGATTTTCTTTCTTTTTTGTCATCATTCGTCATGCTTCTGCTGATTAATAAAACAACCACACGGAGAAGAAGTCACCATTGACTATTGTCTCTTGTTAACTGCTGAAAAGCCTTTGCAAGCTTTTCATCGGTATTTTAGCCTAGCTAGCGTGGCTAGTCTGGCTAACGTTACGAACAAATGTATAATCTGTACATATGTACATTTGTGAATTTTCTTCTCTGAGTCCTGTTGCTCTCTGGGTTTTGCTATTGTTGTTTGATTCAGTATGCAAATGATGACGTAAAGCTCTCTAAACCTTTTTTCTGGCCCTTCCTCAGCAAGTCAGCATCTGACGTCCCTCTCTCTGAAGGGCTAGATTCATACCCACTACCCCTCATTATGTCCACTATTCCTACATGCAAAGAGGAATTGGGACAGCACTACCTTCACGGGAACACACAAAATTTAGGGGTAGGGCTAAAAAGTAGGGCTAGGGGGTGTATAGATGGGTTTCTGAGCAACGTCACAGATAGGATGCGCGTGCAACCAGGGGGCAAGAAAACACAGAAAAAGCATTGTTGAACTTTGAGAAGACCTGTGTTTTACGTACAAGACTCGACTTTTAATGCACATGAGGTCAAGATATGACGTGAAAGTGTCGGGGAAAAATGATGTTTATGTCCTGATATTTGTTCGGTTGCAAAAATCAAAACATTATTGCAGGTAAACAGTTGAAAATGGTGAAAATACAGATCTGGGCATGAAAAAGTTCCCCTTTCAGCCGACTGCCAGCCACTTACCAGCCACTTGTCTGCTAATTCAATCGCACAGAGAAACGCCTGTGTGCCCAGGGGAAATGATTTCAGAGCATAAATGAATGCCTGGAACAAGAATGTTTCCACACGCCAAGTTTGGACACCGTACGTGATGTCGTTCAGCCAGTGATAGTGGAGTAATGGTGCACTATTAGTGCACCACTTCTGGCAGAAAAAGGAGGAACTTTTTCATGCCCAGATCTGTAGGACAGTAGGCGTGACTGATCTTCAAAAAACCCTCTCAGATAACTTATTCAGGTTCAGACTACATGATTTATTTAGTCTTTCACCATGGTCACCATGTAGGATTAAACCACCGTGGTGGCAGAAATTATTCTCATGTTCTAGTCGGGAGATTGGTACTAATACACCGCCGCAATCGGCTGCATCACAACACTGTAAACTGTAAACACTGTAGCTGTGTGTGACAGCTGTCCTCTGCTCAGACGGGAAAATAAAAAAGAAGAATAAACTGATGGTGGAGCTGTTTACAAACATTCACGCGGCATAGCAACGCATCCTGGAGATTTAATACGAAGTACGGGGGTCGTAAATAAGATGGCATTTGAGTTTATACCGTTAGCTTGTTAGCAGTTAGCTAGTCTGTCTACTGTCCACCACAATCTCATACACGATAAAGCAGAACGTTACACAAGCAGCGAAACTTACCAACAGCAATGCGTGTTAGTCCCTAACAGTTGGAATCGCCTCCTTGCCAAACGTAGTGATGATGTCGTCTTTGCCTGGTTTAATCCCAAACTAGTGAGAGTTGCTCCTGTATGGAGGAGGTGAGGACGACACCGGAGCTGAACCTGCTGCAGGCTGCAGATTGTTGTGGCCTATTTTGGTTTTAACAAAGAGTCTAAAGGAAAGTTCAAGCCGCTTTCTAACTCAGGGTTTTCAGGCAAATTTCAAATGAGGTCCAACACGAATAATATCCTTGTTTTAACATGAAAAATGCCGTTTCCGGGTGATGACACCCTTGCCAAGTTAGTGTAATGGTAATAGAAATATAACACACCAACGCTGCGTCTGTATTTTTTTATTCGTCATCAAAATACAGATTTATTCAATATAATTTGAAATACAACGATCTCTGTTTGCTTCGTTAGGTTACTTTACATTTTTATGAAGGATGTGTGTGTTTGGCCATAGACTGCAATACAAAACACAGGCTTTTTGCCACCTGGTTGCGCGCGCAACTGCAATGTTAGTAAACGTGAAACCCATCTATTGGGACTGGTCCTTCATGACATCCAGTAGACATTTTCCTTTTTTTTTTTTTCCTTGTTGCTGACACATGCTGTTAGCATTGGTTTTCCTCCTACCAAAACAATACTCTACATCTCCTCCTCCGACTTATTCTTCTTAATGCTTTGTCATGGTTAGCATATGTCACTTCCCTTTTGGTCCACTGGATAGTCTGTTGCAAGTGAACCGAGACACCTGGCTTGGGGTTAGGGTTTGGCACTTTGGTAGGCCAAAGGACTGTTTAAATTTGCTCTATACTGTGAATAGATAAATAGACATTGACAAATGATGCATCTCTTATTGACTGTACTCAGTTGTTGTCATCTGAACTATTTTGTAACTGTGACGTGAGATTTTTTTTTCCTATTATGTTTTTAAAAGAATACCAGTCAATGATTAATTTCCATCTAGGATAAATAATTAATTTATGCCTCGAATTAGTATTGTTAGAATGACAGCTATGGCATCTTTAAAGGAGTCATCACCTTTTTTTTAATGCATCCAGTCTCCCTTTAACAGTTTTTAAATCAATTTCTAAAATCTATCAGGAAAAAAAAAAATCAAACATGGATCTCATTCTTAGTCTTTTTCTTTTATCCCACATTCTCTCGCAGGAGCACATGCGAGATTTTGACTGGGCAGAATGTTTGGAATCTTTTTAGTTTAATTAAAAGTTTATTTACTGCGGTAAAGCTAGCTGGCGTTTTCAGATTCATGATACAGTGAGCTGTCATTCACCAGCCGACTCTAACAGTTGAAAATCAATTGTGCAAAAACTCCAGGTATTACGGTACGACTGCATCACAATAAACTGTCAATCATGGATACTGTGGCGCTGCGTGTGGATAGCAGCTCTTTGCTCAGACTCGGAAAATAAAAAAGAAAATCTGATTGTTTATAAACATGCACGTTGCAGAACAACTCATCCCAGAGATTTCAAAACAAAATATGGGGGTTTATATTGTTAGCATCTACTGTTAGAGCTGGTCTGCCTGCTGTTATTTCAGACTCTCATACACAATAAAGCATTAGATTACAAAGAGTGAGACTTGCTGATTGCATTCTGAGCGAGTCCCTGGCAGTTGGAATCACTCCTCTTTCCAAACACAGGGTTGACGTGTCAGGAACAGTGTTGCTGAATATAAATTTAATCCACTAGTTCCTGGTACTTTGGTTCCAAAAACAGCGCAGTTGAGATGAGAGTGATGTTTAGACATCTTTCACTTGTTTTCAAATGAAAACTTTCGATATGGCCCACACCAATCATGATTTCAGGAGGTTGTGAGAGAAGTTAAACCAAGCTTCCTGTGGTGATAACACAGCAGCAGAACCTGACTTTCATGTTGTGGAGAACACATGCTTATGGGCTATTCTGGTTTGAACAAGGAGTAAACAAAAAATTCAGCCATTTTTAAACTCTAGATTTTCAGGCAAATTTCAAATGAGGTCCAACCAAAGACTATAAAAAAAGGGACGTAGTATCCGGTTACGTCTGAAGAGGGAAAAGTGAAACCAGTTGGGCATTTCCCACCGTCGCCATCTTGCCGTGTCACGTGTGTCATCACTCCTGGAAAATACTAAAATGGGCAAAGGCAAGGCCGCTCCGAGCCAATCCAAAGGAACGAACAAAGATTGGCGGTCTAAAGGCCTACTCTGAATATTTAGTCTGAAAGATTCGCACGGCAATAGCTTTAATCAAATTAATGTCAATTCACTGGAAGCGATCACATCAGTGACCAAATTCTGTCTTGTGATTTTGCAATGTTTATTTTTTCGAACTGAGGTCGATTTTCTTGATATTCACATCCAATAGATACACAATCCACCAATCAGAGAAGGCGCTCTGGCTGTCACAGAGCTGGTCGCAAGCAAAAACAGAAACGAAAAAAAAGAGAAAAGTGTGGCTTGGTCGCTGCTACTGTATCATTATGGCTCAGGTGTTATCACCTTTGTGTCGCAACACTCTTGTTTGGCAAACGAGGAGAAAAAAATCACCGCTGAAGTAGCCGTGTTTCCCTACATTTTGTAGCCATTCAAGGTTATTAATTGCAGGTGTTATATCTAAAAATTCGCATTTGGCATTTCCATGGTGAGATCAGCTGTTTTTCAGCATCCAGAAGTTTACCTGCAGCTGCCTCTTCCTCCATCACAGCTGCATGTGGTCACGTTCCTCTGGAATAACAAATGCCAGTTTGTTCTTGCATCTTCATAATTTCGCGTTGGAGCAGGTGTGTATAGACAAATGCATCAATATTTCTCCTCCAAATTATTTGCAATTTTGTGTCATTTATTCACATCGGTCCCGGGGTGAAAAGGTCTTTAAGCTGTTACCCAGCTAAAAACTGCTACAGGCTGAGGCCTTCTTGGGAGCAAGCAGGGAGCTAACTATTAGCCTCCACGGCTAAAATCGGCACCCACACTGCCTCCTGTCAATCAAAAGGACACGCCCCTAATAATGTATAATTTCATGACGGATGGATTATAAAAGAAAATTAACCCTCTCACATTTGACATGAAGGTAAACTTCACCTATAAAACCTAGAATGATTTTTTGAACCAGGCTGTAAACATGCTTGTTTCTGCTGTGAAGTTGGTCTTTTTAACATCGGAATCTGTGGGGATTTGCTCTGTTTTGGAGCTAGCCTCTAGTGGATGAAGGAAGAACTACAATTATTTACTTTTACTTCCGAGCTTCACTCTTCTCCAGCAGAGTTTGCTCCTTGGGTCCAACACCAAAATCTGTTTTAAGAAGAAAAAAAAATGCAATTTCTGGGTGATGACTCCTTTAAGTTTACAGCCTTGTAAAAGCTCCTGGAGCTCATAATGTTAGCTTTAGCATGCTTAGTGTTACTGGATTTCAGGATGGCCAGCATTGCTTAAAGGTGCCATGACATCAAATTTAACTTTTCTGGGGTTTTGGGGATATAATTTGATCTGTTGTGCACTGATGAGGCCATGTGAATGTCCAGAGTGAATATCAAAGTCCCTGTTCATAGGCAATCAGCTTTGTCTCTCTGTTCAGAAACGGTTGAATCAGACAGCAGGCTATCATTCTACGTAGTTCTATCATTCTACGTAATTCAATTGCTTCAATAAGAGCACACTATCAAGTAAACAGCGCCCCCCCACCCCCCTGTCTGATTCAGCTGCATGTATGGAGCTAGTAGTAACTTCTGTGCAGTCAGGTCTGGGTTTTCAAACAAATGGATTTAAAAGCAAACTTGTGCAGCAACACTGAGGGAGGCGGCCACAACCTTGTCATTACCTGTAAGTTTATTTATTTTCTAAATGCTGTCTTGTCTGATAAACGTAGCTCACTGTCTGAAGTGTCCATGTTGCTAGCAGTTAGCCTTTAGCAAACTCCGACCGCTAGTGCAGCTTGGCCTAGTTTCTCTAAATAAGGCGTAGCCAAATAAGGTGTAGCCAATCAAAATGAAGTCAACGTGGTCTCCGGGTAAAGCTCCATATCATCACCGGACCCAACTGTATTACTGAGGAAGTGAGGTCTGGCTTTTAAAAACAATCCCCCGCTGTAAAAAATGCCGTTTTTTTCTTTGGAGTATTTACATGTGCAGTAATGCCAACAACATAAACTAGATTTTACTACTATGTCATCACTCCTTTAAAATTTGTTTTGCTTTCATCAGCAAAAGCTGTTCCACAACGTTTATGGAGCTCCTTGTTTTGTTTCATATTAAATGAGGAATGTGCCCATGTACTTACACTTATCTTTCTCCAAGGTGTTGACATTTTTTCACATTAAATACGTTAGAGTACACTGGAGATAACTGTACCATCTTTTCAGCAGTAGATCAAATGTGTCTGCTTTCCTCCTTCTCAGATACAGAGACTGAGTCTGGTTGGATCTTTTACCAACTCCTCCTACTTTTCCACACAACTAAATCAGGTCTGATTGGATCGTCTCTCTCCTGAATAATTATGTCTTATTTAATTTGTTGCAGGCTTGGTATATTCTGGGGTAAAGTTGGTGATGTGAAAAATAGCTTGAAGGTGAAGGAGTCCAAACACCTGCTTAATGTGATATATATATATATCTATATACCTGAAGAACATCTCAAGGATAAAAGATCTGATGTCTCAGGAAAATCTGGAAAAACTAGTCCATGCATTCATCTTCAGTCGGCTTGACAACTGTAACAGCGTCTTTACTGGTCTACCTAAAAAATCAGTTAAACAGCTGCAGCTCATTCAGAACTCTGCTGCCCGAGTTCTCACAAAGACCTGAAAAGTGGACCACATCAGTCCAGTTCTGAGGTCTTTACACTGGCTGCCGGTCCATCAGAGAATAGACTTTAAAGTTCTGCTGCTGGTCTATAAAGCTCTGAATGGTTTAGGCCCAAAATACATCAGTGACCTCTTGACCCAGTATGAACCTACTGAACCCCTCAGGTCATCTGGATCCGGTCTTTTATCAGTTCCCAGAGTCAGAACCAGACATGGAGAAGCTGCGTTCAGCTTCTATGCTCCACATGTCTGGAACAAACTCCCAGAAAGTCTCAGATCAGCTGAAACACTTAGTTTATTCAAATCCAGGCTGAAGACCCACCTGTTCTCAGCTGCATTTACGTAGATTTTATTCAAAAGTTAAAATCTGCACGTCTCTGTATTCTCTCTTTTAGTCTTAAATGCTTTTAATTTTGAATCATGCCTCTAATCGTTTTTTCTCTCCCTTTTGCTTATAATGTTTTATGTAAAGCACTTTGAATTGTTCTGTACATGAAATGTGCTATACAAATAAACTTGCCTTGCCTATATATATATATATATATATATATATATATATATATATATATATATATATATATATATATATATAATATAGTGCTTCTTACTGCAGCCTCACAGTAAGAAGGTCGCTAGTTCGATTCCCTGCTGGGGAGGGGGTTCGAACAATTCCTTCCTGTGTGGAGTTTGCATGTTCTCCCGTGTATGCGTGGGTTCTCTCCGGGTACTCAGGCTTCCTCCCACAGTCCAAAGACATGCATGTTAGGTTAATTGATCATTCTAAATTGCCCCTAGGTAAGAATGTGAGCGTGAATGGTTGTCTGTCTCTCTGTGTTGGCTCTGCGACAGACTGGCCACCTGTCCAGGGTGTACCCTGCCTCTCGCCTGATAATAGCTGGGATAGGCTCCAGCAACCCCCGTGACCCTGAACTGGATAAGCGGTACAGAAAATGACTGACTGATGACTGATATATATATATATGTATGTATGTATGTGTATATATATATATATATATATATATATATATATATATATATATATATATATATATATATATATATATATATATATATATATATATATATATATATATATATATATATATATATATACAGTATATCAGACACTACAGGTGACAGAGGTGCCACAAAATGTGTCACAGTTTCTGTCTTACTGCATTTGTTTTATGTAGTTGTAAACTTGTTTTCACAAAAACAAGTCAACAGCTGGTCTTGAAGTTAGCAAAAACCTTTTGTGTTACCACACTGTATTGAACCGTTGAACCGTGTGGCTAGTTTATAGGCCTTTGCTCAAAAATTGCACACCCATAATATATTTCTGGGACCACAAAGTCTATTTCATTACTTCCAGAGTCCAAGTGAAGGGAGATCTGTTAGGATGTGTATGTCTTTGGTGAGAAATAATAAACAAGGTGCAAATTTTTAAAAAATCCAGGCTTGCCTAAAAGAACAAATAAATAAAATTAAAACTTTCAGGATATATATACATATATATATATCTTTGGAATGATACAGCTGGAGCTATATATCTCTATCAGTTCATAGTACAATTATCTCTGTCAAGGCCAGCTCTGACTGTACAGATGAGGTCTCCAAAATGGACATTTTTACAGTTTGGCACCATCTGTTCTCAACATTCCCCTATGGGGTACTTCTGTCTTTGCCACCCCAGGCGGTCGAGGCAGATGGCCGCCCTACCTGAGCCAGGTTCTGCTGGAAGTTTTTCCTCCCTGTTAAAAGGGTGTTTTCCTTCCGACTGTCGCCACCACTCCGTGCTTGCTCAGGATGGGGGATTGGACTGGGTCGAGTCTAGATTCGATCTAATCTGTTGGTTTCCTTTTCTAGGCTATTATGAATCTGATCTGAATTTTTATGTCTGTTAGGTGCCCTGAGGTGACACTGTCATGAATGGAGGCTATACAAATAAAGTTGAATTGAATTGAATATAATGTTGGTCCACCTTTGCTGCTAGAACAGCTTCAACACTTCTGGGAAGGCTGTCCGCAAGGTTTAGGAGTGTGTTTATGGGAATTTTCTGACCATTCTTCCAGAAGCGCATTTGTGCAGTCACACACTGATGTTAGACGAAAAGGCCTCACTCTCAGTCTCCGCTCTAATTCATCCCTAAGGTTTTCTATGGGGTTGAGGTCAGAACTCTGTGCAGGCCAGTCAAGTTCATCCACACCAGACTCTGCCATCCACGTCTTTATGGACCTGCTTTGTGCACTGGTGCACAGTCATGTTGGAAGAGGAAGGGGCCAGCTCCAAACTGTTCCCACAAAGTTGGGAGCATGGAATTGTCCAAAATGTCTTGGTATGCTGAAGCATTCAGAATTTCTTTCGCTGGAACTAAGGGGCGAAGCCCAGCTCCTGAAAAACAACCCCACACCATAATGCCCCTTCCACCAAACTTTACACTTAGCACAATGCAGGCAGACAAGTACCGATCTCCTGGCAACTGCCAAACCCAGACTTGTCCATCAAATTGCCAGATGGAGAAGTGCGATTTGTCACTCCAGAGAACGCCTCCACTGCTTTAGAGTCCAGAGGCAGCGTGTGGAATATTTAGGAGTGGGGAAATTTCATGACTGGATTTGTTGCACAGCTGGCATCCTATCGCAGTTCCACGCTGGAATTCACTGAGCTCCTGAGAGAGACCCATTCTTTCACAAATGTTTGTAAAAACAGTCTGCATGCCTAGCTGCTTCATTTTATACACCTGTGGCCATGGAAGTGACTGGTATACCTGAGTCCTATAATTTGGATGGGTGAGCAAATACTTTTGGGATTATAGTGTATACTGTATATACAGATAGATAGCTAGATAGAGATAGATAGATAGATAGATAGATAGATAGATAGATAGATAGATAGATAGATAGATAGATAGATAGATAGATAGATAGATAGATAGATGCATGTACTATATATTATATACAGTACACATATACAGAGCCATGCAGGTACAGTATGTATACAGTATGTAGCTGTCGTAGTTAGTCCATCTGGTAACTGATCAGAAGTGCTGCTCGACTGTCTGCCACCACATAGCCTATATCCATTTGCAAACTAGTCACATTTAACGCAATCTAACCATCATAATGTCTCAAAATCAACCGAGCAGAAGATAATTTTACATAGCAAAAACACAAGAGAAAATAATTACTGTATTTGATATTTTAACACAGTTGAGCCATTATCTGCATTTGGTGCAAAACACCATGGCAACAAATGCTTCCATATTTGGCATGACAACAACATATTGTGCCAAAAGCAGGAAACGAAAACAAGATCTTTCAGTGCATCACTATTCATGTAGCTCTTTTTCTACTCCTCTGCTTCCAGTTAAACCATGTTTTCTTCACCTCACACCAAAGTGTGTGTAAATCCACTATTGTTCCCCACAAGTCTCCTGTACACACACATACACACACAATGCCAGCAACCATCATTCTGCTATGTATGTTCAGCTGGCCTGTCAATTCCCCATCCAGCCAAGTGCTCACCCATCTGTTGAACCTAAGACAGCATGCAAATCTGAAAGCAGAGAGGAAATGTTCTATGAAATGGTGAACTTATCAGCATGCAAACATCGGCTTTCGGGGGTCTCTGGGGTCCTTGACTCCAGGGCATGCTGCAGGATTGCAGACACAGGCAAAAACTACACTGATGTAAGATACAGTGTTAGCCTTGATTGAACAAACCATGAATTTTCTTTTTAACTTCATATATACATATTTTCATCTGTGTAGTGTTTTTATAGTAATTGGTATGTTTTTTTTTTCTTTAACTTCAACTTTAATCATATTAACTCAACAGCTATGGTACATTTCTCTACTCACAGAACCGTGCTTTTAGAAAACATCATTCCAAAGCATCTCGGGTGATATCAGGCCTTGAAATACACTTCAGTTTATTCTTTTGATTGATAAAATCTGACAGGAGCACATAAGACACTGACATTTTAAAATTAAGCCCATACTGAGAAGCAAAGATGTGGGTTTTTGTGGCTTCAGGGGGTAAAGATATGCATTTGCTTCGCCCAGGGCACAAACCTTTCCAACAGGTCTCTGCAGGCCTGAGGCTATTATGGCTGAGTGAACTTTAGCTTGGTTGAGTTCACCCTGCTTAGACTCACCGCAGTTAAGCTGCCAGTCACCTCTGTTATCCTATTAGTTGCCTGCACTGATGGAAACCAGCTGTAGGGATCCTGTAGGGATGATACTGACTGGAACCTCTTTTTGGGGGGAGGGGGGGGTTATCAAACAGAGCTGGCCAACTCTCATTTCTCTATATTTTTCTTCAAAATACTCAGACTATTTATTGATCTTACAAAGTGGTCTTGAGCAACAGTTCTCCAGAAGTTCTGAAGGTCTTTTCAAGTTTTTCTTTGGACATCGGCTACTTTGTCACTCATTTTCATTCCTGTCCTTTTACCGGAGTCTTTTCAGTGGAGGCAATTCTTTTTTGTTGTTGAGCCACTTAACACCAACCTATGAATCATTCAAGCATAAAAAGGGCTCCTAACTCAAGGGAACAAGCGTTGTGTAAAAAAGGACCAACTCAAAAACCCAGACAACTTTGCAAAGAACCAATTTAAATTATACAATATCTTCAGAGACTAGCAGCCTGTTGCAAAGATGTGTAATTTGTTGCCATTTTTTGGTCACATTGATGAAAAATGCCAAACATAACAGAGTTTGGCAGCTATGAAATAGTATTTTTGTAACAACAAAAAGGTTCTCAAAGATCTGTCAGCTGAAAACTTGGCAAACATCATAAATCAAACTGGAAATATGAAGAAACTGAATATGTAGAGAATAAAAGATGCCCCAGACATAAATAAAAAAGAAAGCAGATACATGAAAGTATCTGAAAATGATGTCATTGTGCCAAATGAAACAAGAACTGAACTGAAAGTCAGTGGCAACAGGTTTAATGGAGTGATGAATCCCCCACAGGACCTCAACATTACTGAAGCATCATCATAAAGGCAACCAACATTTAAAAAAGAGCTTTGAAGAAGAAGTCTCAGTCAGCCTGACGACTAAGAAAATCAGCTCCAAGTGTCTGCAATGGCACTTTTCCACAACCACCTTCTCTTGACGCGACTAAACTCGGTTTTTAGCCATTTTTATTAGGCAGCAGGTACATTTTAGCACCAGCTGGTGAGCTGTGGAGCTGAAAATGGGACATCCTGCTGCCCAGTTTCCTCTGGCCCTACTCTTTTACTAAAGTCTGGCAAAAAGTTTTAGACAGAGCAGCAGGAATATCACCACCCTAATGGCTTCCATTGTTGTCACGTTTGTGTCAAAAATAATGACATCACTGAATTTTTGGCCCACCTTAAAACGACCTCAATCTAATTCATTCGTTGTCCATTAATGCAAAATGACCTAAACTAAATTGACTAGAGACAGGTTAAGTAGCTAGAGAATAGATGCTATTAGAAAAAAAGGCTTATGAAAGTTAGCCTTACCAAAAAGTAGTATGCAAGTATGCTTGAAGTATACTAACTTTAAACTTAAAATAAGACAGAATATTTTCAGTTTACTGTTTATCAGAAATATACTTAACATTTATTTGCATTTACTATATAATATACTTAATATACTTTAATATTAATACCTTAATATACTAGAAGTTTAAGTATATTTAGCCTATACTTATAGTTTAAGTTTTGAATGATATGCATTAATAGTAGTACATTCATAGTACATTTTCACACATACCGGTTTCTTTGTGGAATACTATCAAGTTTTCAAATCCTATCTTGTAAGATTGAGGCGCTAACTCACTCACACTCTGAAAACCCCCAGTTCATATCATATATATTACTTTTAGTATACTTAAAACTGTACTTTAGTATACTTAAAAGTAGGCTATACTTTCTAAAAGTAAAAGTAAGATTGAAGTTGTAGTATGAGTAGCCCAAACTAACTTTATACCTAGAGGATTACTTTCAATGTAGTGAAAAGTGTATTTTTAAATACTTAAAGTGGGCCAATTTAGTCCCAAGAAAATATCAATCAATCAATCAATCAAATTTTATTTGTATAGCCCTTTACAATAACCAGAATGGTACTCAAAGTGCTTTACAATTGAGCCATAAAAAGTACACAAACAACAACAAAAACAACAAAAACAAAACAAAACAAAAAACGGAGAAATAATAAAAACAGTACAAGAAAAAGGAATTTAAAAAAATAACTACAATAATAACAATACTACTAGCAGCATACTAACAAGTACTTGTTAGTATAGTGCTAGTACACTGGTATCCATGTTCTTGGTAAATAAAAGTACACTTGGGGGATTTACTTGACTATACTTGAGAATACTTAATGACATGTACTTAAGGAATACTTCTTTTTGGTAAGGGTAACTATGTTGATGACGTTTTTGACACCAGATGTAAAATTCTAGATTATACTTCCATGTATATTTGCACGTTTAACTTATATTTGCACCTGTTTTCCATTTCCTTGATCATTTATACATATAACAAAGGGTTTCATACGGAATATTAAATCATTCCAAACTTGACACTTTTTCTCAGTCAGTGTTAAGATGCATTGCTGATAAAATGAAAAGAAAAAGACGAATGAACAATGGGTGACGTTTATTCTTTGTTATTTCAAAGGAGCTTTTTGTTCACTCCTGCAGCATTATGGGTAGCCTAAACTAAACACGAAGACCTTCACAACAAGCCTAATGAATAAAAACAGATTTAGGAAGAGGGGAAAAAAGATGAGAGTGAGGATGCTGAGGGGCGTAGCCGTGTTATGTCCCTCATGGTCAGCGCTCAGGAATTAAAATGTCTCTCATTGCCGGGAGCGAGTAACGGCAGCCTGCACGCGAGTTAACTGTTACCAGAAACCCTCCTCTCCCTCAGAGAGAAAAGAAATAAAGAAAGAAGAAGAAACCCGCATGGACGAGTTAGTTAAACCTCCCCCGGTGTGTTCCTACTCAAACAGCGGTGCGGGGTTTGGAGTTGGTTTCCTCCTCACATTGGACCCTCGGAGCTGCGACTACGGCTCATTCGCTCGCCACTGTCCGCGCGCGGAGCTGCTGCCGCTGACACATCGCACCAACGTGTGACCGGGCTGCACGCGCATCGACTTTTGGTAAGCATGGGAACGTAATTCATATTTTACCGTTATAACCGCTCCAGCATCACCTTCTAGTCTAATTATAGCTTTAAGCTGAGTGCCTTAGACTGAGAGGCGCGCGTGCAGGCTTAAAGTCTTAGAGTGCTGCAGACCAGGTGTTGCACTATAACTTTCTCCTGTTAAAATCTGCGCATATATTGAAATATGAATGTGGAGCTGCAGCGCTGTTTACTTGGATGTTTTGGCCGCTTTCAGAACTGTTTATCAGTCCTGTTGTGTTTCCGCTTGTGACTATTTCTCATCATTTTGTCACATCTTTCCAGCCATGATGAAGAAATGCAACTTGCTTCCTTCAAACACGGCTCAGATCCTTTTGCAGAAAGGTAGAAACGACATCAAACAAACAAAAACAGCGTTTTGTGTGTTCAGCCCAGGCTTTAGCAACTGTTGAATTTACAGCTTAACAGCAGAAGGGAAGAATCTCACAGGAGCTGCGTGGTCCTCCGGGATTCATCCTCATTAAGTGAAAACAATCATTTCCCTGACAGAAATCCTTTGAAATTGTTGTAAACATGAATCACTTTGTGCTTCATTGCCCGTGTGAGATGCCAGTGTTCGTCAACTTAAGGTTTATGGGCTGCGAGTTTTGTAATGATCCCCTCTGTTATGTATTTTGCATGAGATGTAATTTCCTAATGAAGGTGTCTGTGGCACGCTGGTTAACTTTCCGCTGAAACCTTTTCTTGCCATTATAAATAATAAGCAAGAGAAGTGCATTAGTTCGGGTTCTCATCACATCTCCAATCAGATTGGATGACTTGACCTTGGGGGATTGCGGTGACTATTTAGAGGAGGGAGGTGGAGTGTGGGGCTTTTGGTGGCATCCAGTATCAAGGAACCCAATTATATCCGGAAGACATTTCTATAAGGAGTCAGCATTAGTTACTTCACAAAATGCAGAAGCTATTTTAAGAAGAATGCTGATAATGTGCACCTTCCCCGAGAAGTGTGACTTCACTGAATGAAAGTCCTTTGCAGGTTTCTTTTAGTAGTGAGGCATGGGAGAAGCGGTGAGTCACAGTGAATCATGACGAGTCCCACCAGCTGCCAGCCAGATGAAGACGAGCTGCAAGGAAAAGTCTGATGAAACCACAGTCGCGGTTGTGCTGCTGTTTCCACTTCAAAGCTTTGCCAGGCTGAACTTGTAGCATTCCACGCAAGCGCCCAGCAGCTCCTTCAAAGTTTCTGCGAGTTTCCTCAAAAGATCCAACTTCCCCGCTTTAAGATCTTCCCTGCAAGGTATTTCCTTTGGTCTTCAGCTGCCGCGGCGTGAAGGCTGAGTTAAGCGAGCGCGCGGCTTTGCTGTAATCAGTTATTCAGCTCTGGCATTCAGGGCTCTCAGCTCCAGACGGAGGAATCCTCGTGGCTCACCGCAGACCCCAATCAGACCCTTTTAGTGCACGGCTTTGCAATGAGGTCTGGGGACTGAGAGTACAGCTACAACAGCTAAAAGAAATGCCTCCACTCCCGGGGGGGCGGTGGTCTGCTTGCGTCTGCAGCATGTACAAGTATATTTCACTTGCAGTTCATGTCTTTTGTTCGGGCCTCTTGGCTCGGTCACACGCTGTCTTTTTCCTGTAAAGAATTCCCCTTGGACTTCTCCTTAGCTTTATGATTTGCCCTCTGTTTCCACTTAACAGTCTTGGCTTATATCCAAGAAACACCTCAGCACCATTCTTCTTCCTCTTTCTCTTCTTTTTTTTTGCAAGCATGAGCAGACTCTTTGCACCCTTAGCACAGAGCACATGGCATTTCCACAAAGCAACATCTCCCTGCATCTCAGCTATGCCCCCCCCCCCCCCCCCCCCCCCCCCCCACTAGAGAAGTTATCACAGATTATTACTAAATGACAATTAAAGCACAGCCTTCTCGGCAGCTAACAACCCTGTGATTGCTGTGGTAATCTTTCCCGAGCGCAATCAGTGGTGTCGAGACTGTGCATCAGTCCTACAATTAGGCTCGCCAGATTACTGCACGGCGTTTATCTGTAGCTGCTGGTTTTGATAATGCTTATTGGCAGGTGCCTCCAGAGTAGCAGTGGAAGGGAATCCACAGCAGTATGGTTTGATGTGAAACCATACTGTCCTGTGCGGTGGATGTGCCTTCCCGGCTGCATACTGTAACACCCTCAACGCTTCCCTTTCAGCTTTTTATTCATCATTTTGATGGGCACGTCTTTGACTTTCATCATTTTGCTGTCAACCTGAGCTGATCGTGGAAAATTGTTCCCTCGCTGTCCTAATCGTTTCCAGGGGTAATCTGTTTGCCTTGAGTGAGAGTGTGCACCCCCCCCTTCAGCGTCTTCATCAATGCAAAGTGTCTTCTGCACCGTTTATTCTCTGCATACTCTTCTTGACAGGCCTGCAGCAAATATGACCTTGTCAGGAAAAATGACTTCATTGTGTACTCAAATGGACTTGCTGATACAATAAGTACAGTACAGTTTACCTTCCTTTCACCCTACAAGGCTTCGCCAGGGATCAGCGCTACTTTCTGTGTGGATTTTGGTTCAATTTCCTGCCCCCTGAAGATTTTTACTCACCAAATTGAAAAGGAAAAAAGCAGCAGGCTTGTCAGGTAGGGATGGGTGATACCAAAATTTTTCCTGTCGATATGATACCAGTAGTTTATGGTACTTTTAGTCAATACCGATACTTTTTGTGCCTTAAAAGAAAATCAAGTGATTGCACAGTTTGCATTAATATCTTGAATGCAAGGGCAATATTAAATATAAGTAAACATTGAGAACAGAAGTACTGGAAAGAAATAACCGGACTCCGTCAGATGGATTTGCTCTCGCATATCCATCTGGGAATCATCCGTTAGTAGTTTTGGGAAAGGGCGAAAATACTGGTTAGCTGATTGGATAAGGCATCTGTCTATCACCACCTATGTTAGTGATGGACGGGCCAAATCAACCAATCAGATCAACGACGACAAAAACACAACCACAAGACAGGCTACTTTTGCTGCTGCCGGCAATGGCTCGCTAGCTCAGCAAACAAGAAACATGTCAGCAGTAATTCCGGTAAAACTTGAGCGATAGCAGCGCTGACACTAGCTTCATCCGCTGAAGCCGCCATGTTGTTTAG